>CAXKVT010000144.1:600000-971540 GCA_964058875.1 Carex rostrata
ACTGGATTTTGACATAATACCATCGTTTAATTAGAATAAGACAATTATTTTAACACGTCTAATCAAAATCAATTTTCTAACACATGCTCAGGATTTTCTAATTTTAAACTAATTAATACAGTCAACTATTTGCTGTAGCTTTTCTAATCAATATATGATTATTTGTCAGTTTTCTCCGGTTGAAGTCAAGTCAACGGTCCCACAATTACGAGGGCCCACTTCCGTAAAAGCAAAAAGAAGAAAAGAAAAAAGTAAATCAGAATAATTCGGAAAAACATGCGATACAGACAAAAACAAATGTGCTGTCTGATGTAGAATCAACTCAAAGCGAGGACCCGTTCGTTTATTAATGTTTCGTTCCAATGACCTTGACTTCGGACGAATATACTTTTGGCTAATTTCAGATCAGACTTGTTAACTATTTACGTTTCATTGTAGGTATCTCTATTAATAATATGTCGTCACATTATAATTATAAATTCGTAACTAATTATTAGAGCAGATCTACCTTGAAGGTTTCACATAGCAGATCTACCTTGAAGATATTTTTTGCTCTTGGACTGCGCTTGGCCGGATTTGCCATTTTGTGAACCGTGTATTACAAAATTAATTGGATTCTCCCTTGAGATTTTAATTGTTTCTCTCTAAAATTTATTAACAACAAGTGGTTGTTGCGTCCCACTTTAATTTACATAGACTATTGACTAAACGAGCGACCGTCATAAATTTTTCAGTGGACAAATACTCTGGATCCTTGACTTAGTAATCAACAACTTTGTGTGTTATGTGGACCGCAATCTTTCTTTCATTTTTCCGAGGTTTCACATAGCAGATCTACTTTAAAGATATTTTTATTTTTTACGGTCTACAGGAGTCTATTGACTAGTTCTGGATGTTAGCGCAGCATCAATTAATGGACAAATTTAACAACGCATGAGAACTTTCTCTCTATCTTTATTTAAATAGAAGCTTTGCAACGGATGTACCAGAGGAGGAAAACCATATATAACGAGTATAGCAGAGATGATAAAAACTATAGTGCAGCATACAATGGTTCCACTTACACTGTGTTGTCTTTTGCATCTTCTCTTTTTGTGCGGTTTATCAGCTATGGCCGGAGAAATTGATCTTCTAATTTCCTTCAAAAATTCTCTCCCAAATCCTAATTTGTTATCCAACTGGAACCGCACTTATGGAGTGTGTGAATTTGAAGGCGTAACATGTGAAGGAAGCCACGTGTCCTCTCTGACGATTCAAGGACTGCCACTGAGAGCAGACTTCAGTTCAGTGTCAGCTTACATCCTCTCTCTAGAAAAGCTAGAAGCCCTCTCTCTCCGTTCTACCAATCTCACTGGATCCATCTCAACCCTTGCAAACTACACCATGCGACTCAAAGAACTAGACCTCTCCAATAACACCATTGAAGGCACCATACCACAAATTACCAATTGCACCTCTTTGCAATATCTTGACCTATCTTCCAATCAACTCATTGGTACCGTACCGGTAGGTACGTTCTCAGGGTGTCTAAATTTAACTTATCTAAACCTCTCATCTAACCATTTTACTGGTGCGGTCCCGCCCGACATAGAGGCATGCACGAATCTCGTCACTCTGAGCCTCTCCATGAATAATTTTTCTGGTGAATTCCCCATGCGGTCCCTAGTTGCGATTACCAGACTACAATTTCTAGAGTTGGCATTTAATAACTTCAATGGTAGTTTATCCAAATCTATTTCAAAGCTTAGAAGCCTTGAGTTATTGAATCTTAGTGCGAACAAGTTCTCGGGTTTGATACCACGACATTTTTGCACCAGTAGTGTATCTAGATTAAAAGTGTTACATTTACAAGATAACTATTTTACCGGGTCCATACCTCATTCCCTAAGCAATTGTACTAACTTGATCTCACTTGATATGAGCTTGAACTTGCTTTCTGGGCCCATACCCGGTTCTCTAGGTTCCCTCCTCAAGTTAAAGGAACTTATAATGTGGGGAAATAACTTGAATGGTGAGATACCCACCGCACTCTCATCCCTTAAGTCACTTAGGCTCCTAATCTTGGATTACAATAGCCTAACTGGTACGATACCAGATAGGTTCGCGAATTGCACCAACCTCAACTGGATTTCTCTAGCAAGCAACCGACTTTCAGGCCCGATACCCATTTGGATTGGTAAGCTAGAAAAACTTACGATTTTAATACTTAGAAATAATACATTCACTGGGTCGATACCACTAGAGCTTGGTGACTGTAAGCACATGTCATTATTAGATTTGAGTAGCAACCAACTCAATGGGTCCATTCCACCTGCTTTGGCAAAAATATTTGGCAAGTTTGTGCCTGACTTTCTGGATGAAGTGCTATACTTTGCTAAGAAATCAATTGATAATGATAGTGTATGCCACCGTATGTTATTCTTTGTGGAGTTTGATGGGATCCGGTATAACGACCTGACACGCGTGCTAAGTATAAGTTGTAATAGCTTAATGGGAGATCATTCTCCGACTTATATTACAAAAACTGGCCATCCCACTAGAAATAACATATCATTGGTTATACTTGATTTGTCACACAATCTGCTCGATGGCCAAATTCCAACTGAGATTTTTACAATGCAATATTTACTGTCATTGAATCTCGAGAACAATCACCTGATGGGATCACTGCCACAAGAATTGGGAGGCATGGTTAGCTTAATAAGGCTTGATTTATCACATAATATGTTGGAAGGCAATATACCTTCTTCCTTATCGGCCTTGTCCGTGTCATGGTTGGATTTGTCGAACAACCGGTTCACCGGGCCCATACCAGAGCAGGGTTCTCTGGTTACATTTCCAGAATATGCATTTGAGAATAATTCGGGTCTCTGCGGGTTACCATTGCCACCTTGTACCAGTAGTTCCACGCCGAATGGAGACAAATCTCAGCAATTATCTACCAATCATCAGTCTTCTCATATCTGGTGGATCGCACTAGGGTTATTGTTTTGTATCTTTTTTATCATCGGCCTTGTAATCGGTCCATTTATGTAATAGATCGCTACCCATCTTATAATTCTGCTTGTATGAACTATATTAGGATATCAGAAGTTTTGAACTGTAGCTCATAAAACTCACTTTGTTTTGTAGTTATGAGTTTAAATTTGAGTTACAAACTTAATTCACATGTGAATAAATGGTTTGAAGTGTCTAATTGTCCATAACTTGTTGTCCACAATTCATCCACAGAAAAAATTGTCATTTGACTTTGGCCAATCTTATAAAATTGTTAATTCAATGCTGTAACTTGTATGACAAATTTTATAAAAAACACACTTTAAATTTCTAATATTCAACGGGACCACTTTGTGTACTTGCAACTTGCACACCTTGCCAAACTAATTGTACTTGATGTGGACCACTTGATGTACTTCTCTAACTTCAGTTAATGATAGTTCTAAAACTTTATAGAACATTTTAAAATTGAACAACTTCTCAAATTTGTAGTTTTTTCAAAATAGTTCTGGAAATTATACAAAATTAATTTATTTGAATCAAATTTTCTTTTTCAAAATGAAAATTAATTTTAATTTTTTTGAAAAAATTCAATTTTTTTTCTTCAATTATTAATATTTATATATGCATCTATATTTTATAAATTAAAACTACACATACCGTAAAACATAAAGATGCAAACTATAGAACTTCAATATTGTAAAATTTCCAAATGCAAACTATAAAACTAACAAATGTAAACTATAAAACTGTAAATTTGAAACCTAAAACATTATAAAATTGAGATCTATAAACACACTGCAAAATTCAATATTATAAATTTAAAAGATGTAAATAGTAAAACTAACAGATGCAAACTATAAATCATCAATACATCAAATATTCATAACCACATTGTTAAACATTAGTAAATGTTCACAAGATGAATACTATAAAATTAACGGGGTGAATACTGTAAACTGATAAGATCAATACTCCATATCGTCTCTCTATCATCTTTTTTTTTCCAGATTTTAACAAGATGAATACTGTAAAATTAACAGGGTGAATACTGTAAAATGACAAAATCAATACTCCATATCGCCTCTCTATCATCTCTTTCCTCTAGATTTTCACAAGACAAATAATGTAAAATTACAAGATAAATACTGTAAAATTAACATGATGAATATTGTAAAATAACAAGATCAATAATCCATATCTGTCACACCCCAGATTTTTACCATCCGGAGCGTGATTATATAAGCATCTTCACACTTTTCCTTGGCCCGTCAACCTACGTCGCCAACAAAAAGGAAAACAAAATAACAAAACGGAGTCAGCTACAAAGCTCAGTAACCGGTTATTTAACGACGCGCTTCTCTACAATTGGCTTAATTTAACAATCAATCAAATAGGCCGGATTAATCCACACAAATACACATCTAATTATGCACGCATATTTAACCAGCAATAGCACGTCGGTCTAGATTATCCATAAAACCAGTCACATCATATTCACACATGTGTCATCCCTGTCACAGGCGATTCCCACATTCTCATAACATAATTCTTTTAATCCGCCAATCCAATGGAAAATTCATCCAACATTGGAAGACCGCCAACTCACTGGGAAATCCATCCAACAGTGAGAGGCTACAATCACATATCAAATTCCAACCTCAGACCCGCTATCCCGTTAAATATGCCATCATAATTCAATATGCAATACCAATATTCAAATCAACTATACAAAACGAAAACACAGTTATAGAGAAGTCCGGTTACCTTATTGTGAGATCTTCAGAATTCAAGTCAGATTGCAACAAACAGTTCATAATCACTGCGACGTAGTCGGAATTCGAATCGAACATGGATAATTGATATCAAAACTTAAACATAATATTTAATCTGGTTTCTTTCTTTCCTTTTCATTGTTGTTTTTACTCGGATATCAATCAGAGAGAGAAAGGAATGTGTCTTAGATATAAAATAGAGAGAGAAAGAACTGAGATATTTTAATCTGTATATATAGCGAAAGGGTAAACTGAAACGGTGCCTTAATTGGAGATGTACATTTATCAGGAGTTATAAACGACATATATGACAAAACGGCTCCGAAACAATAGATTTAAGATAGTTATTAAATAAAAATTGTTATCGCATCAATAGGTAGAAAGAATAGCAGAGGTTTGCGACTCTTTAATTACTTATTTTAGTCTTTAACTTAAAAAAATTATTATAGAAAGATATTTTAAATGTCCTAGTTCGGTTTAATATATTTTTAAATAATTTCTATGTCATATTTATGTTTTACAAAATGTTACCCAAAAGATTTATGATCTTTATTATATTATTATATTATGAAAAAGTTTTATAAGTATAAATAGTAATGATTCAAATTTTCGGGATATTACAATATCACCTCTCTATTATCTCTTTCCTCCAGATTTTCACAAAATGAATACTATAAAATTACAAGATGAATACTCCATATAGGTGCTCTATCATCTCTTTCCTCTAGATTTTCACAAGATGAATATTGTAAAATCACAAGATGGAGGGATAGATTGATGGAGAGAGAGATCGGAACTAGAGAGATCGGAACTAGTAAAATTTGCAAAGAGACCCCTGAGTTATTAAATATACCAATGGTACCCCCTGGTTAAGCATATATACAATAACACATTCACGGTAGTATGTGAAAAACTCCCAAGAGCATAGTGTTCAAAAGTCCAAATTACATATGACTATCTAAATTCAAAGAGCTGTCTTCAACTAAACTCGGCACTTCAATCATCAGTCTTACCAATTGTCTGGTCCATGAGATCCCACACATCATCATCTCGTCCCATTTTCAAAAGCAAATCTAATACTGGTGCAGAGGCAGCTAAATCAGGTTTCACCCCTTCTTGCTTCATTCTGTTCAACACGCACATAGCCTGATCTACTTTTCTGTTCTTAGCATATTCTTTCAGCAAGGAAGTGTAAGTTGAGAGATCTGGCGCAACAAGATTAAGTTGCATTCTATCTAAGATTTTCATTACATCATCGATAGTACCATAATTTGCATAGCCAATAAGTAAAATTCTATATGATACAACATGTAGTTTTATACCTCCCCTTACCATTAAGTCAAGCAACTTTTGAGCCTCCTTGCTTTGCCCTTGTTTGCACAAAGAATCCATCATTGATCCATAAGTAACCTCATCCGGTAAAAAGCCTCGATCAATCATAACCTTGAAAACTCTAATCGACTCTTCCCAACAGCCTAACTTAGAATATCCATTTATAACAATATTATATGTGATAAGATTAGGTGTGGCACCTTCATCAAGCATATGATACATCAGTTTCTCTGCCTCGTCAGTTTCCCCCCTCTTGCAAAGTGCATCCACAATTATAGTGCAAGTCACTGTGTTAGGCAATATTCCCTTTGAAACCATCTCATTCAGCACCTTCTTTGCCTTTTCTAGTTTGTTCATCTTGCAGAGCCCATCTATAAGAGTACTATAGATAAAAACATCAGGATCCATACCTCTAGAAATCATATTACATAGAACCTCCTCTGCCTTTTCACATGCCCCCTCCTTGCATAATGCATCTATGATGGTAGTATAGGTCACAACATCGGGATCATGCCCCTTAGAAATCATGGACTGAAGCAATTCCACTGCTTTGTCGAATAGCCCTTGCTTGCACAACCCATCGATGAGAGTAGTATAGGTCACAACATTAGGTTTAAGTCAGAAACCATGTAGCGGAACAGTTCCTGTGCCTTCTCAGTTTCGCCTTCCTTGCACAAACCATTAATCAGTGAGCTGTACGTGTCAACATCTGGCACAATACCCACTGAAAGCATTTGCTCAAACAAACTAAATGCTTTACTAATTGTGCCTTCTTTACAAAGGCCATCAATAACAGTGCTGTAGGAGATCACATCAGATGTGCAGCCAAGCTTAGGCATTTTGTATAGCAAAATGTCTACGGCCTCACCAATCCTATTCTCAGAACAAAGACTCTTGAGTAGCGAATTGAAGATGAAAGCATTAGCTCTCTGGCCCTCCTTAATGAACCGTCCAAATAAAATAAACCCAAGTCCAGGCCGGTTAATTCTGATACAGTAGCTGATCAAGACAGTATAGGTGCAAACATCAGGTGAGGGTGAGACCTGTCTAGATTGGGTCCAGCGGTTAAAGAGTGAAGAGACAGTTGCATAATGGTTGTTGGAGTTCTTCATATGAGTTAAGGCTGTAAAGAGTTGATTAAAGAAATAGATGGACGGTCCCGGCCTCTTAGTGACCAGCAAACGATCAAAATATTGAAGGGCATCTTTAATAGTAAGGGTGCCCGACTGACAATGTTCTTTTACAACCAGTTCCAACTGGTGGATCCCCATGGCCGTGTGCTGCAAGGGCCTTACTGAAGGTGTACTACAATTTATAAATGGATTACCTACAAAATAAAAAATAAAAAAATGAAAGAATGGTGAATAGATTTTGCATAAAGTGCTATAGTCTTGCAGGTCAGTACAATATGTACAGTATTTGGGAGCTAGCAATCTGTACAGTACATGAAGTGTGTTTTATGGCAATGCACAATGCAAATAGTCCAACACAATTTCAATCAGATCAGCTATGCAGCTACAATTGGTACTGCCAGATGTCTATTTTGTGCTATACATTTTTGCATCATTTTTTAATTTGTGCTTAGGTAGGTATAGCAAAGGGCAGTTGTATAATAAAATTAAGCTCTTCCAGAAAGGCTATTTGGTCATTTGCCAGCCAGGGACATAGTCAATGAGTGATCCAAGGAATCAATAAGTAACAAGAAACTACAAAACCTTCAAAAATAATAAATCTTACTAAATACAGCAGAAAGCTAAATAGAGAACTCCTATTTACTTCATTAAGGTTTAAAGTTCAGAGCTCCTATACCAGTCGATAATGAGCATCAAGTAATCAGTATCAAACCAACTTAAACTTTAAGGACCGGATTTTAGTAGTTAATTGGGACTATTTTTATTCACTTTACACATTGGTTCTATGTTGAGCCTGTAGTAATCATTATGCAAGAGATATGTTTGATCCAACAATGAATTCCTTTTATTTATGCGATCCATTAAAGTAAATAGTTTCACCACTATGTGTGTAACCTCAAAATAAATAAATTTAGCTCCTGGGTGAATCAACACAAATCCTTAATCCTTTGAGAACTGTAATTAGCTCATACAACTAGTAAATATTTGAATAATATTAACTAGTTACTACTAAAAAATAGTAGTTCAAAATGGTATCTCTAGTGTGCTCTCATTGTCCTAAATTAAACATGACTAAATTGAATTTGTATTAACAATTTTTCTCTAACCGAACTTTTTCAAATAAATACTAGACAATGATGCATAATTACATGATTTGGAGGGGTCCTAACTGTAATCAATTGAGTTTATGCCATGTTACCAAGCACCTATTTGACAAAAACAGTGAAGGATACTTCCCATGAAAAGAGTTGACAAATTGAATTCCAGACTGTAACATCTCTGGACATTTTTCCAAGCAACTTGAATGCACAGTCACCACGACCTACCAAAGTGCTAAATTTCAGGCCTAAATGCAAAGCACCTGAAGAAACTGGCACATGATGGAAGAGCACTTACCACAGTTAGAGAGAGCCTAGTCTGCGTTGAATGTCTTGTATAATTTGAAGGAAGAGGTAGAGCTCTTCTTTAGGCAACAAGTATGAAGCGTGGCTACACAAACTGGTGCTTGGAGCGACAATAATTCTCAGGAGCATTTTGACAAACAGTTGAAGTGCAAGAGAGAGTTGAGAGAGGAGGTGAGCTGAGAGTAGAGGATGACAGGAGAATGAAGCGGCGGTGTGGCGCTGAGAGTAATTTATTTAGTTAGAGTGCGGGAGAAGTAGATCGGAATGAAAGAAGGGAAAGCCAATTTGGTTGGTGGGATTTAAGGTTTACTTCGAGTTCATAAAAGATGCTCGAGGAGATTTAAGGTGGAGAAGGAATTGAAATAAAAGACAAGTTGGGATTTTTTAGAAGGCTTTGGAGCTGCATTGAAGGATGAGGTCCATACAGATATTGTTATAAAGCCTGGTAATGGTTAATGGGCTGCCAATATTAGTGAATTGTAACCTGTTTTACAAAGGATCCGACATTATAAAAACAATTTATTGTGAAATCCAGATGTTGTCGACTTTCCTGAACAGATATCTTTACCTGAACTCGAGTCCCTTGTGTATTTTCTCTATAATGGGAACATATCAAATGAAGCGAGCGAGAAGAATTACTATTTCCATTAAGAAAATTGAAAAATTAAATTGAATCGGACTGACAAAAAATAGTTGATAAAAACTTTGAAGACTTAACCATAACGTATTAATTTGAAAAAGAAAAGAAAAGCATCATATAGACATAAATAAAATTAAGATAGTTTAATGTTTATCAAACTATAGTATGAAATATAGCTTGATGCAAAAGTAGCTGGAGATTTTAATTTGAACAAAAGGAAGAAGTTTGCACAAGAAGGAAAATTTTTCAAGTTCGATTATAATCACATCACAAACCAAATATATATGTTTGTAGATATAGCACACCAATTTAAGGAACTTGAATTATATGAGTAAAATAATAAGCACAATTATCTGAGTTAAATAAATAATTTGAACTACAAATGTTGTCAAAATTGAAGTGATATAATGAATTAGATTGAAAAGAGATGAAAAAGCAAATATGTAATGCAAATTTTGGTATATATCCGACGAAAACCTTATATTCACTGTCAAGGAAATACTTTTGACTTAATAATTATAAATTGTTCAAATCAAATTAACATGCTGATCAAAATGATAATTTAATTCAATTCAAATTAAAACTAGGATTTATAAATCTAATAAAACTTATTTAAATTTTAAACATACATCCATATTCAGATTTGACACATTTACTTTTTTTGTAATTATGAATTTTATTTAGTGTATTTCCTCTATAATCCAAATTATTTCAATACATTTTGCCTTTAAGTCTAAACGAGAAGGAAATTTTTGAGTTCAATTATAATCATGTTGTAAACCAAATCTTCATACGTGTGTGTATATGGCTCACCAGAAAGTAAAGAATTTGAATTACATAAGTTAAATAACACAATTTGTGCATGCTAATTGGACAGGTACAGTTAAGCAGGAAGTGCGGGAAGCTACACAGCTGTGGCTGCCACAAGATATTGATGTTATCCCTCTTCAAGTGCTGGATCTTGAAGATGTGCTTATGCTGGACTGGGTGACAGGAGAAGAAGATGAGTGAACCTCTCTGTTATTTTGTTATGACTATGCATGCATGCACATTATCTAGTTTATTACTTTCTAGTTTAAACTATGTTTTTGCGTATTTTGATCTTGGACTATGTCTGTGTACACCTCTTAGTGGTGTCAAAAATGCTAGCTATTTTGTTTTCTTGCTAGTATTCCTGGGATGCATTAAGCAGGCAACTAACATTTAGTATCCTGTAATGTTATGTTAGTTTCAATATATGAAACGGGCAAATTATTGCCTTTCTTCCAAAAAAAAAAAATTTGTGCATGCTATATCATGTTTTTTTTTTTTTGTCCTTTCGAATATTTATGCTTACAAAGTTATTCATTTGTTTTTTCTTCACAGCACTACAAAGGAAATGGAAATGAAATTCAACATTCTATAAATAGAAGCGTGAATTAAAAAGCGGAATTCGGTTTATTAAAAATTCTAAACAAAATGCCAAACTACGAGTCAAATGAGATTTATGCAATACTCGGTTTCTTATCTCCCGAAACTTTTATATTTAAATAAAATTCTAGATAAATAACAAAAAAAATCAGAAAATAGAAAGGACAGAGATCTCAATATTTCAAAGTTTTTATAGACTTTAAAAGGATAATCGTTGTCATACCCATCATAAAATTTTGAAATATCTCATTTTCCCACTAAAAACAAACAAACTTTTTCATTTTCTCTTTGTTTAATCTAATTTTAAACTTTATTTTTGATAATTAATCTTTAAATAATAGTCAAGTAATCATGGATACTAGAAGAGTAGCATTCCAATGCTAAAAAAGTTTGTGTGAATGATAAATTGAATAACCTGTAGAGATGGCACAAAAAATATCCACAATCAATCAATAAAGCTATTGAAATAGTACCAGAAAGATTATATCTCCACATAATAGTCAAAATTATCTTTTTGAGCCACTTAGATTGATGATATATTTTCGGAATTCGGGTTGTCAAACAAACCTACTATTTTTCTTTTGCCAAAAAATGAAATCTTCATTAATTTATTATTTTTTCAAAAGTTTCTAACCATTAATGAATGAAAATGAGGGGTCAAAGGTACACAAGTCCAGCTAGCTTGAAGCTTTATTCGTCGTAACTTTATTGAAGCAAAAAGCAAAAAAAAAAAAAAAAAAAAGTCGTTAGCGACTTAATTGGGCTTGTGAGATTGTTAGGTCCCTCATTTCTCTTTTTTAATTAGTACAATATTATCGAATATTTTAATCTGTCGACAATTTTAACATTCATTAATTACTTTCCTTAAATTATTTCACTTTCATACATTTATTATAATAGGATTTACTTTCCTTGAGCATTCTATTTATAAATAAATTATTCGATTTGAAAGCTTCTTCTATCTCATACAATATTATTAGATTTTCTTTATATTAAAATTAGATTTATAATACAAATCAATATTCTTCCATATTTATTTATATTTCGTCACATCTTTCATATTTTTTAAAATACTACAAGGATAAATTATTTTATTATATTATTAAAACTCTATTTTCTTCCCTACATATATTATTCTTAGATTTATCAAAAACAATAATAAGGTATATACTTATAACTTAATTGCTAGAAACTTTGATTGATGTATATTCTTGTAAACTATTTATGCTCCGCTATTTTTTTTTAGCTTTTAGATTATTATATGTCGTTTGGAAGAAATACCTCTTTTACACAAAATCAAAAGACAATAGAAAAGAACATCTAACAATTATAAAAAATAGATAATTAATAAATGATCACACATTAATTATATTACAAGAAGTTATGACAGTTGAAATTATACTACCATGAGTAGATTAAAATACCCCATTATTTTTGGGCGAATTTTATGTATTTTCCCCTCTAAAATTCATAATATCATATTTCTCTTCTAAAATTTAAAAACTCACAAATTTACCCATTTTATTGTCATTTCTATTAAAACTTATTTTAAATTAATCAAGTATTCATTTTACGCTTTATTAAGTAAAACAGAAAAATATGAATCATTTTTCAGAAAAATGCGAGTCTTCTAATTGATCAGTTTTCGATGACAAATGAGTCATTGTTCTACTTCTGACACCTACACAGATATTTAAGGATATGCTTGTGTAAGCGTTGGAAGTAGAGAATGACTCATTTGTCCTTGGAAACTAATCAATTAGAAGACTAATATATTTCTGAAACATGCTACATATTTTGTACATTTCTTAATAAAGGGTGAAATTGATACTTTGTAAATTTAAATGAATTTTTTGTTGTTCGCCTTGGCTCAATTCGGATTTGAGGTCGAATCTAGTTTCAGCTTGTTCAATTTTAAATTGTCTAAGATCGATTCGGATCAAATAAACTTTTGCCACCACTAAAATTAATAATCAAACTTTTGATGGATTTACCCAACAACACACGAAGCATGTGATGTGACTGCGCTCAGAAATCTAACAGGTTTATAGACCCGCCAGCAGAGCTACTTAAAAAACAAGATAAATGATGCCATGGACCATGTTAGTGGTTTGACAAAACCCAGCTAGGGCAGCCCGTGCCCTCTGCCCTGGGCACCTGTGTCCAAGTCCGGGTATAGACGGGTAAACGGATACACGGATAAGGGTATTAAACGGGCCGAATCCGGTTTTTCGGTAAAAAAATACCCGGGCATTCCCAGACCGTAGTACTCGTTTACCCATACCCGTGAGCCCGTACCCATGAACCCATATACCCGTGCCCGTGCCCACACCCGTGTACCCGTTAATTTTGAATTTCAAAATTTTTCAAACCCACCCGGTTCTGAGCTCTGTTATTTATTCATCCCATATAATCACTTGTAGATAATTTTTAATTTAGGGAATTTGGGACCCTCTGATTCCAATCTGACGGTTTATATCAGATGGACACGTCATAAATAGGGTCATGAAAGATAATTGTTGATTTTATATATTTTTCATAGGTTAAATTCACCGTATATATTTTTTGTTGAATGCTATTCTTGACAATATTACCAAAACTAAATTTTTTTTGCAGATATGTAATTTTTGATAAACTAAAAATATTATTAATTCATCAGACTAACTTTAAAGTTTTTTACTCATTCATCAAATGATTTAAAATTTAATTGTTTGTGTCTTAATTATTAGCTTTCTTACCATTGACAAAACTACTTTCAAATTGAGCTAAATTTGCCATAAAACTATATATAAAATATGAGCAATAGGATATAACTACATATTTTATTTCAGGAGGGATCCACATACAACATTTTATAGTTACAACATGATTTTTCAACATAAACCGTCAGATTGGAATCAGAGGGTCCCAAATTCCCTAAATGTATGAACATGTTGATATATGTCTCTCATTTTTTAACATATATCGCCGGCATAGAGAATCAACAAATTTTGTGATACTAAACTTACAGCAAGTTTTAATTTCTAGTGTGTCTGCTAGTACGAAAGCGTATTCTTTGTGGAGTCGTAAGCTGCGGAGCTTTTAATCTGGTTCGTTCATTTTTGATCGGATGGACCATATCAGATTTTGTCCAAATTGAAAAATCTCAAAATTTAAACTAAGAACTACATTGATCTGATCTGATCCGTCCGATCAAAACAAACAGACTAGATTAAAAACTCTGCACAGCTCTGCAACTTACGACTCCGCAGAGGATACACTCCCTACTAGTATTGGGATTATTCTTTATTGCATTACAGTAATAAAAAAGTTGAAGCAATCAAAACAAAAATCAAATAAATCTGGCGCACTTTTCATCTCCAATTAATTGTATGGTTTGATTGGATGAAGCTGTTACCATCCATATGTCGAAATCCAATCCGAATCCGATCTGAATCCGATCCCCTCTCAATTCTCAAAGCACCCAAACTTTTACTTTTTTTTTCTTTAAAAAAGAAAGAAAGAAGGATGCTTGTGAAAGTGCACACGCACTTGTGAAAGTAAAAAGCATAAACTCTACTTTTCTTTACATGGAAGGAAAGTATAAAATATCCCCTTGGGTTCAAATTAGAGAGCTCTAGGGGAGTCAGTTCTTCCATTAATGCTATTACCATCTACAACCTTCTCATTTCGGATTTAATTCTTCGGGACAAGAATCTCAGAGCTGAGTTCGTCTAAGGAGCATCTCAAAGAGCTTTCGAGTAAGCATTGTATAATTAATGTATATATTGATATTAAGCACTGCTCCTATTTAAAAGGGAATATTTTGATTTTGAATTCAGTAGTTCGTTCTTCATTCCAATTTCCATTGACCAACTGGCAACTGCAGCTATAATCCTATAATAATAAAACCACTCACCATTGGATTGACTGAAAAATTAAAGTTGGATGGCTTGACCTTATTTCATCTCAAAAAATTAAAGAATAGTTCAATATTCATTGTTGAATTACTAAATTTATATTTCATAATTAAAATCAGATTTCCTTTGCCAGTGTGCAGTCGTTTCCCTTTACAACTAGTTAATTAATTCTACCGAGCAAGCTGAGGAAAGCATATTATAGCTCATGGTATAAATTTTGAAATAAAATTCTAAAATATGGAAACATGTATAGTTATCTGCTTCAAAACTGAAACAAGAAGGTGCCAATGAAACCCTTTTAACCGTTTACCCGACTCGTATATATCAAATACAATAAGGAGGGTATGGGTAAGAAACTAAGAATTTGTTTTCATTAAACAGGTATTCTTATATATAGGTAAGAAAAAAAATCGTTAGCTTATCAAATAAGAATATGAGTAAGAGCTATTTCGTACTCTTTACCCTATAAATCTAGTAATTATTGAATATTAAAATTGTTAAAAATATGGATTGATCTCAGCCATCCATCACTGATTAATTACATTGAATAAAGTAGACTAAGAATAATAGCAATGGTACACTGTACAGTACCAACGGTACAATAAAAGAGCCATTAGAATTCTTTGTATACATAGAGCATAGAAACAGTGTAAACATATACTCTGATAATTTAATAATAATAATCTCTTCAGAATCATAAAAATTAACATAGTATCAGAGCACTGATCCACAATCAGAAAAACAAGAGCCTTAAAGGCCACCAAAGCACTGGGCAGTAAGAAACTGCAACAGTCACCAAAACAAAACAAAAATCAGAAGATCTGATTACATACCAGCAAATCCACAAAAGAAGAACCAGCAAAGAAACCCTCAAGTAGAGAAACTGTCCTTATCAGTTTTCTACCACAAAAGGAAAAATCCCAAATCAGCAACCAGATAACAGAGACTGTACCAGAAAGATCGGTACCAGAAAACCAAATCATGCTTCAACAAACGAAAAAACTCACAGAAATCTTGAATGCATCATTTCCTGTACTTGTTCAGTTTGACTTGAAAATAATACTGAACTTTCTGACAAATCTCTACGCCTTTGACTTGGGATCTGCAATCATATGCACATGTGCAGTGCACCATCCAAGTATCCAACGATCCATTTTATTTTGTGATATATTCAAATTTGTTTAGATTTGTACTAAAATAATGTATAGATTTCCGGGGAGTGTGTTGCACGGTAGAGGATAATCCCCCCTTCTCCTTTAGTGTCGGATTTAACATTTACTGGGCTACTGATAATTAACTATGCTGCTTAAGAGGTTTGTAGTTTGTACTATGAATGTCACCATGCTAGTAAATTAGTATGAGGTGCATGCGGCCAGTACGGTAAACTCTATGCATTTTTTGGTACCAATATTTACAAAGACAAATCCTAACATCATGTAGAGCAACATGCCCCAATAACTAACAACGATGTTTAAAAGATACTATTAATTAAACCCTTTTTTAATACAGTGATGTTCTTTTTCCTTGTATCTCTTATTTATTATTTTACAAGGATTAGTATTTAATTAAATTAATTTGAATTTCTAAATTTTGTCTCTTATGCGATACAGAAAATTTGAAGAACTTACCACATAATAGATATGTCTTCCCAAGAAGAAAGCGATGCTATACTTGAGGCAAAATTAGCAACCATGATCGAACCATACAAGAAGATTGGCATAAATACTGATGATTGCACATTCAGAGGATTTGTCGAACAATTTGGAAAGATTCAAAAAGTCTTACATCTCCTAGTCAGGAAGGAAATATTTCCTCAACTAATGGCACATGCTTTTGATAAGGGGATTATTTCCAGTGCCGGTAGCCTTACTGTAGTCGATATTTGGAACATAAACACTTGGCTTAGGACTAAGGAGGGGCAAACTGCGATCCAAGACGAGTTTACTATAAGGAAATCGAAAATGAAGGCTGCTAAGCTGTTGCACAAAGAAATGAGTTCTAGTGGGAATGAAATGGAGAGGATAGTCGATGAGCAGTTCCGGAAGATGGGAGAGCGGGTGGATGCTCAGGATAAGGCACTCACTGAGCTTCGCAAGATGCTCCAGTCCTTAGATAGCCGCCTGGTGGAACAGTTGGAGGAGATCAATTACAAGGTCTCTTGAGGAGGGGGTGACTCTATTAGGACAATTAATTAGGTGGCCCACGACATTTGCTAGATATGGATTTGTGCATGTCTTGGGCGTTTTTGTTTATTTGCTTATGATTCAGAGACTGTGATATTTGGAACTTATTTTTTCAAGTTGTATTCAGATGATTATGACATATTATGTTGCGATGTTTACGGTATTTTATGTTGTGATATTAATTGGTGATGTTTTAGGTTAAAACATGAGTTCTATAACACCAAAGGGATAAATCAAAGATCACAACTCTTAAGTCGAAAACAAACTACCGGAAAAAATTTGAAATTGTATTCTTTAACAAAATGAAATCACAGACACTTAAATTTAATATATCACAGTGGAATCATTGAAAAGGTATGAAAAAATTAAAATAATAGAATAGTAATGAACATGCTTATTGGGTAAGGGGACCCGGTACCAGGTCAATACAGAGAATTATGGATAGGACACAGTCAAGGAAAGATGTCTATACTGTAAAGAGAAGCATGTATGAGGCTATTCTGCGACAAGGAGAGCTCGTCGCACCAATTACTGGAGCAGGTGTTCATCCAATGGAGGTACACAAGTGCGGTACTACTGCTCCAACAGTTGGAGATTAATACAACGGGAAAATGACGCCATTATGAGCAAATTTACTTATATTTTCTATTTTCAATTTCCGATTTTACCGTCTTTTTTATAGCTCAATCCTCATTGAGGAGGTTTGTTTTTGTAATTTGCTTGTAAGTTCTTTGTTGTAAGAACTATCTTATCAATGAAACAGGGACTAGATCCTTGTCCTTTCCTCAAAAAAGAAAAAAAAAAAAGAATAGTAATGAAGAATCTGACCTGAATTTAGAGGAGAAGTATAGAAATTAAGTACTTTGAGAATAGTTTTTTAATTGTTGACCACCACAAGAGGTAAGAAATAAAAAAAAAAAAGTTAATGAAAAAATAGTTTAGGCGATGAAACTGTCTATACAATACAAAATTTGGATATTGTCCTCTCATTAACAATTTATTACTAATTAAATTACAAATATGATATTTATATAGTCATGAAGCGAGGTCTGCTAACAAGAGTAAGCGTTATGATGCATATACATGATACACGATTTTTGATGCACCACAGCAATTTTAATGCGTTGGCATGGATTCTAATTTACTAAATGGTCAAAATTGTGAATAATTTATATTTTTTAAATTGATACATAAATCGTACCTAATAAAATAAATTATATATACTGCACAGTTAACAAATTAAAATACACAAATTTATGCTTAATCTTTTCAATGGATAAAAAGTTGTATGCATCAATTAAAATTAATGGTCATCATACATGCATAGGACTGAAAAACATTTCCCATATAATATTGATACAAATTTTGACAATCAAATGTGAAATGCTAGAGATATCTAAAGATTTGTTGTTCAAAACAGAATTAATTGATTCTATTGATCCCTCAGTTTATATAGGCATTACAATTTGCATTTGCAACCCTATCACTTCTATAATTCCTTTCTTACCGATATAACCCTATAACTTCTATAATGCGATAAAGATACATAAATCTCAACACTCCCCCTCAAGATGGGCAAAAGATATCCATCAAGCCCATCTTGTCACATAACCTAACTAGATCCATTGAGCTAAGTCCTTTAGTGAGGCAGTCAGCTACTTGGTCCCTAGTAGCTACGTGACTCAGCTCCAATAGTCCAATTTCCAACTTTTCCTTAATGAAGAACCTATCAATCTCCACATGCTTGGTTCTGTCATGCTGCACCGGATTGTTGGCAATGCTAATTGCTGACTTGCTATCGCACCACAATTTCATCTTCCCTTCGTGCTTCACCTTGAGATCTTCCAGTAACCTCTTCAACCACAGCATCTCGGCAACTCCTAATGCCATGGCCCTGTACTCGGCTTCTGCTGTCGATCTCGAGACAACTGGCTGCTTCTTGCTCTTCCATGAGACCAAGTTGCCCCCTACAAACATACAGTAGCCAGATGTGGATCTCCTGTCATCTTGGCAACTAGCCCAGTCAGAGTCACAATAACCCTCAATGTTCATGTGCCCATTTTTCCTGAAAAACAGGCCCTTTCCTGGTGCACTCTTCAGGTACCTCAAAATGTGGTACACTGCATCCATATGATCCTTTCTAGGGTCATGCATGTAACGGCTCACCACGCTCACTGCAAATGAGATATCGGGACGAGTGTGACCCAGATAGATCAACCTGCCTACCAGTCTCTGGTACCTCTCACGATCAACCTGTTCTCCTGCCTCTGCACTCATCTTGGCCTTTACATCAATTGGAGATACTGCAGGCTTGCACCCCAACATGCCTGTCTCAGTGAGCAAGTCTAGGACATACTTTCTCTGAGATAGAACGATTCCCCCTGCTTCATGAGCCACCTCAATCCCAAGAAAGTACCTAAGTTGTCCCAGATCCTTCACCTCGAATTCCTTCCCCAATCTTGCCTTCAGCTGTGCAATCTCCCCCGCATCATCCCCAGTAATGATCATATCATCGACATACACAGCTAGCATAGTGATGTGACCATCATGTTGTCGGGTAAACACCGTGTGATCAACATTGGTTTGCTGATAGCCCATGCCTATCATAGCTCTCCTGAACCTATCAAACCATGCCCGAGGGGACTGCTTCAACCCATAGAGTGACTTCTTTAGTCTGCACACCTTACCCATTGTCTGGTTTGTGCCAAACCCTGGTGGAACCTCCATGTATACCTCCTCCAACAAATCACCATGAAGAAAGGCATTCTTCACATCGAGTTGGTGTAACTGCCATCCACCATTCACTGCCATGGAAATCAGTGTCCTCACTGTGCTCATCTTCGCCACTGGTGCAAAGGTCTCGTCATAGTCAATGCCATAGGTCTGGCTGTACCCCTTCGCTACCAACCGAGCCTTGTAGCGCTCAATCAGACCCTCTGGATTCTGCTTTACTGTGAAGACCCACTTGCATCCAACAGCCTTCTTGCTTGGTGGTAGTGACACAAGTTCCCACGTTTTGTTCTTGCAAAGGGCACTGAGCTCTTCTAGCATGGCTGCTCTCCACTTCGGATCTTCTTTAGCAACCTGCCAACACTTAGGGATAGAGACAATGTCTAATGATGCAATGAATGCTCCATGTACAGGTGATATGTGTGAGTAAGAGACAAATCTGGCAATGTCATGTGGGAAACCATATCGGTCAGGAGGAATGCCTGCATTCTCGCGAGAAGTCCTCCTTACCGATAGAGGAGAGGGAGGAGTAGAGAGAGGAATCATATCACCTGTGTATTCTGGGTCTGAGGTGGATGGTGAAGGTGTCTCGAGAGTCGGAGTAGGCAGGGACAAGGGACTTGGCACAAGTGGCACTGTAGGCACGGTTCCCTCATTCTGCTTCGTTCTCCTTACATACACCTCACCATATCGCCACTCCCCCTGAGCCTGAGTTCTACCACCCTCGGGCTCAATCCTCTCAACTTCTGTCTCAATGCTAACCGGATTCTCCTTTTCCTTCTCCTTTTCCGGCTCAACCACAGCCATTGGGCAACTAATACCACCCACCACACTCACCGTCCTCCTCTCACCATCACCACTACTCTCCCCCTCTCGCCTTATACCTCCTGTATCGAGCGAGTCTTCAAATGGTGATGTTGCTTCTGAGGAGTAGTATGGTTCAAGCTCGTGAAAGGTAACATCCATACTCACAAACATCCGCTTCTCAACTGGGCTCCAGCACGCATACCCTTTCTGAGTGGCTGAGTACCCCACAAAGATACATCTCACCGCCCTTGGATCAAGTTTCCCCACATTTGGTCTGTTGTCATGTACAAAGCACACACACCCAAAAGTTTTGAGAGGAAGAATGTCTCCATTCTTACCTGTCAGCATCTCAATTGGAGACTTCCAATCCAATACCCGTGAGGGCATCCTGTTGATCAAATAGGTTGCTGTCAGAATCGCTTGCCCCCACAAGTACTTTGGGACTTTCATCGAAATCATCATACTCCGAGTTACCTCAAGGAGATGCCTGTTCTTCCGTTCCGCTACCCCATTCTGCTCTGGTGTATACGGACACGTGGTCTGATGCTGTATCCCCTGAGATGACAAGTATTCCCCAAACGCCTTGTTAGTGTACTCTGTCCCATTGTCAGACCTCAATACTTTCACAACTGCGCCGTATTGAGTCTGAACCATCTTGTGAAAATTTTTAAAACAAGCAAGCACATCACTCTTATTTTTCATCAAGTAAAGCCAAGTAGAACGAGAAAAACAATCAATAAACGACACAAAGTATCTAAATCCATTCAAAGTAGTTGAAGGACAAGGTCCCCATACATCTGAATGAATCAAATCAAAACTACAAGACCTCCTACTACCAGAGCTAACATAAGAGCTTCTGGTATGCTTGCCTAACTCACACGCATCACACACCAATTTTTCCTTATTTGCCTTTTCAAACAAAGGCGGATACAATCTACTCAAAACTGGAAATGAAGAATGACCCAATCGCCTATGATGGAGCAACAGCAGGTCTTCTACACTTCTCTCAACAATGGATGAGAGGGCCGAGTCCATACCCTCTTTATCCATGTACCACAGGCCCTTATGCAGTGTGCCAGTCCCAAGTTCCTTGCCCGTCTCCTTCTCTCGGAAGATCACCTTGGGATTATCAAACAAAACAACACAATTTAGTTGTGAGACAATGGCACTTATAGATAGAAGATTCACAGGAAAAGAAGGAGCATGCAAAACATTAGACAAAGTCAAAGTGTTGGTACATTTCACTGTACCCTTACCGACCACCGGCTGAGCCGTACCATCGGCTATCCGGATGCTCTCTGGAACTGCTAGGTGAGTATAGGAAGAGAACTCCCTAGCAGCGCCAGTCACATGGCGAGATGCACCAGAATCGACTATCCAATCTGATGATCTAGTGGTGGATATAGAGGGGATAGCAAGAGTATCACAAGTACCTGTGGCTGAGTAAGCAACAGAAGCAACGTTACCCGTGATGGATGCATCATCAACTGCACTCTTTTCCTCACTTGCTCTCTGTCTCCTCCTGACTATCTCCCTGATCAGATCCTCCTCAGATAATCCCACAATAGCTTCCTCTTCTTCCTCTGCAACCATCAGATTTGCCCGGTTGCCTCCTCTTCCACCTCTTCTGCCCCCACGGCCGCGTCCACGGTTGACAAACTGCCCTCTACCACCTGCATCTCTCTCTCTTGGTGGCCTAGGACAAGCCTTGATCAGATGACCTGTTTCCCCGCAGTTGTAACACCTGCGAGTCTCCCCCTTGGCACCTGTCATACCTGAGCTAGAGGCAGCCAAAGCTGATCGTGCGCCTGGGGGTCCACTCGGCTCGGCATGTATCACCATGCGACTCTCCTCCTGCATCATCGCTGCAATGGCCTCATCCAATGAAGGAATCTTCGTCTGGGCTAGGAGAACTGATCTCCTCTGATCAAAAGCCGAGTTCAGCTTAGCCAAGAACTGCATAGTCCTCGTCTGTTGAAAGCGCACCTCCCTCTTGCAGCTCGGATCACTACAATTCAACCCCTGTGATAAGTGATCAAGCTCTGCCCATAGCTTCTCTAGATTCAAGGAGTAATCCTGAATCGATCTATCACCCTGCACCACAGCCAATACCTCTTGCTCAATCTAGAACACCCTCATGTGGTTCTCAGTCCCACCATAGGTCCTCTTCAGCTTTGCCCAGATGTCCTTCACAAGTCGGATGCCATCGACTGAAGAGGCAATCGATTGTTTCATCGAGTTGAGCAACCAGGTGTAGATCAAAGCATGTGTGGTCTTCCACTCCTCAGCCTGAGCAGTAGCACCAGCTGGCTCATCCTCTGTCAGATACCTCTTGAGCTTCCTCCCATCCAAAGCAGTCTCAATCCGACGCGACCAACTCAGATATGAGGATGGTCCATCAAGCTTAAGCTCCACAGTTTGGAGATCAAACTTCACCTGTGGTGGATCACGTGCCAAGGTATTGGTCTGAACACTGGCTCCCTGGATGAGACCAACCAACACCTTTAGAACCTCCGGATCAACACCCGACAGGCACTCTAACACCCCTTTCCCTTTTTCAGCCTCGCTAGACATCTTCTCTCAAAGGATCCAAGTCTTCGATCACACAGATCACCTTGACTTCCTTCCCTTTCTCGATCCGAGCACTCGTATCTCTCGTAAAGACCCGATCTTGCTCCTCAAGACGGATCTAAACCATCTCCCCCTTTCTTCTTCTTTTGCTTGACCCGATCTTGATCTATCTCATCAAGATTCGAGCCCGAACTCGATCGAAAACCCGATCAACCCGCGTCTCGGGTATCGTGGGGTAAAAGCCCCCCACGTCGGCCAAATCAACACAAAAGACCGAGTTTTAAGGCTTGATCAGCCTAGAAAAGAAGAAAAAAAACAGATCTGACTTGCTTCACCTTGGATCAGACCAGATGCAAGCTTGATCGGTCTAGATCTGACCAGATTCGGACTGCAAGGCAGTGGTTCAGACTAGAAGAAGAAGAGAGAAGATGCTGGGCGGAGGCTAGGCGGAGCAGACCGGAGCTAGGCGGAGCAGACTGGAGCTAGGCGGAGCCAGTGGTGTAGACGACACCAAGCTGATCTAGGCGGAACAAGGCTAGACGCAGCCAGTGAGGTCGGAGCTGGAGCAGGGACCTAGGCGGAGCTCCGGCGAGCTCAGAGAGGTCAGGCGACCCGATCTGGGCGGGGCTCAGGCAGCCCTGGCGGAGGGGGGGGCGGATCTGTGCGCTACAGTAACGGGTTTGATTTGCTACAGTAACGAAGTAGAGAAAAGAGAGAATAGAGGCTGCTAGGGTTTCAGGATTTTCTGTAGCTCTGATACCATAAAGATTTGTTGTTCAAAACAGAATTAATTGATTCTATTGATCCCTCAGTTTATATAGGCATTACAATTTGCATTTGCAACCCTATCACTTCTATAATTCCTTTCTTACCGATATAACCCTATAACTTCTATAATGCGATAAAGATACATAAATCTCAACAATATCTCACTTCAATTAAAAGCAATTGTACTTGATGTTCATGACACACACAACCTTATTTACAACATTGAATTTGGATACAATACGGGTTTTAACTGACTGACATTAAAAAATAAAGACAAGTAGACTAGAATGCAAAGCACCAAAAAAGCAGGTCAGAAGTGTGGCTGCAAAAAATTGAATCACCCAAAAATATAAAAAGAATCTGTCCAGCACTTTTTCAAGAACACTTCTATTGTTACAAGTAACACTAAATGGAGCAACAAACTGCGCAAAAGTACATAAATTGATCATTTAAATTCAAATAAGCTATCTGTTGAAAAAAGGATTAAGCACTTCAATCATTAGTCTTACCAATTGTCTGTTCCATGAGATCCCTCGCATCATCATCTCGTCCCATTTTCAAAAGTAGTTCTAATACTGGTGCAGAGGTAGCTAAATCGGGTTTCACCCCTTCTTGCTTCATTTTGTTCAACACGCACATAGCTTGATCTACTTTTCTGTTCTTTGCATATGCTTTCAGCAAGGAAGTGTAGGTTGAGAGATTTGGCGCAACATGATTGAGTTGCATTCTATCTAAGATTTTCATCACATCATCGATAGTGCCATCATTTGCATAGCCAATAAGTAAAATTCGATATGACACAACACCTGGTTTTATACCTCCCCTTACCATTAAGTCAAGTAACTTTTCAGCTTCCTTGCTTTGCCCTTGTTTGCACAAAGAATCCATCATTGATCGATAAGTAACCTCATCCGGCAAAAAGCCTCGATCAATCATATCCTTGAAAACTCTAATCGAATCTTTCCAACAGCCTAGTTTCGAATATCCATTTATAACAATATTATATGTGATAAGATTAGGTGTGACACCTATATCAAGCATATGATACAGTAGTTTCTCTGCCCCGTCAGTTTCACCCCTCTTGCAAAGTGCATCCATAAATATATTGCATGTCACAGTGTCAGGCAATAATCCCTTTGAAACCATCTCATTCAGCACCTTCTTTGCCTTTCCTAGTTTGTTCATCTTGCAGAGCCCATCTATAAGAGTATTATAGGTTAAAATATTAGGATCCCTTCCTCTAGAAATCATATTACATAGCACCTCCTCTGCTTTTTCAGCTTTCCCCTCCTTGCATAGTGCATCTATGAAGGTAGTATAGGTCACAACATCGGGATCATGCCCTTTAGAAACCATGGACTGAAGCAATTCCACTGCTTTGTCGAATAGCCCTTTCTTGCACAACCCATCGATGAGAGTAGTATAGGTCACAACATTAGGTTTAAGTCCTTGAGAAACCATGTAGTGGAACAGTTCCTGTGCCTTCTCAGTTTGTCCTTCCTTGAACAGGCCATTAATCAGTGAGTTGTATGTGACAACATCTGGCACAATACCCTCAGAAAGCATTCGCTCAAACAAACTAAATGCTTTACTAATTGCGCCTACTTTACAAAGGCCATCAATCAGTGAGCTGTATGTTACTACATCTGGTGCAATACCCTTTGAAAGCATTCCCTCAAACAAACTAAATGCTTTACTAATTGCGCCTTCTTTACAAAGGCTGTCAATCAGTGAGCTGTATGTTACTACATCTGGCGCAATACCCTCTGAAATCATTACCTCAAACAAACTAAATGCTTTACTAACTGCTCCTTCTTTACAAAGGCCATCAATAACAGTGCTGTAGGAGATCACGTCAGGTGTGCAGCCAAGCTTAGGCATTTTATGTAACACCATGGCAACAGCCTCACTAATCCTATTCTCATAACAAAGGCCCTTGAGTATAGGAGTGAAGAAGCAAGCATCAGCTCTCTGGCCCTCCCTAATGAACCGCCCAAAGAAAATCAACCCAAGTCTAGGCTGATTCATGCGAGTACAGTAGTCAATCAACATAGTATAGGTCACGACATTGGGTGAGGGTGAGACTCCTTTAGTTTGGCTCAAACGGTTGTAGAGTGAAAAGACAGTTGCATAATGGTTGTTTGAGTTCTTCATACGAATTAAGGCCTTAAACAGATGATTAAAGGAATATATGGACAGTGCCGGGCTCTTAGCAGCCAACAAGCGATCAAAAAATTGAAGAGCATCTTTAATAGTAAGGGTGCCTGACCAACAGCGTTCTTTTACAGCCAGTTCCAATTGGCGGATCTGCATGGCCGTGTATTGAAAATGGTCACAACTGCCCCTTGGAGATGGTTCACTAGAGGCTGTTGGTAGCCTCTAAAAATGGTTGCCCCCCTTGTTCAGCTATATGGTGTCCTAAAAATTCATCAATACATTCCCTACAAAACATAAATGAAAGAATGGTTAATAAATTTTGCATAACATGACAAAGGCTATAGGTGAACAGTACTAGTTAGGCATCAGTCCAGTACGTGATGTCAACCTTTGCTTAATAGTGATGCACAATTCAGATAGTCAAACACTAATAGATGAAGTTTTCCAGGTTGGTACAATTTCAATTTAGATCAGCTACCATGCTACTACTCTATGTACTGTTAATTGGGTACTACCAGATGCCTTTTTTGTGTTATACAATGCCATACTCCTTCGTTATATTTCTTATTTGGACTAAGATGTGCTTTATTGTAGACAGTGAAGGTCAACTTGGGCTCTTCCCAAAGGGCTTTTTGGTCAATTTTTCTGGTTAGGGATATGGTCAGTGAGCAGGTAATCTAAGAAAGCAAGCAACATGAGACTCAAAACTTGATAAATAGTAAATCACAGTATCATAATAAAAGTAGCAAAAGACTAAATAGAGGACTCCCTATTTACTTAATTAATGTTCGAACTTGATACTCTTATACCAGTAATTATTCAGCTAGTAGTGGTCTGCATCAGACAAACTTCGGTTTTATGAACCAGATTTTAATAGTTACTTGGGACTTTTTGTGTTTGCCTTTTGTCCAATTTACAAGTCATTTCTATGTTGAGGATCTTAGATATAATTCCTATACTGTACTAAAAAGGTGAGATATCCAGATTTGGTATTATTGGACAAATACCTTACAAATAAACAATCCAATACCAGCCTCTTTATTTCCAAATAAACTAATTACTCCTGGAGATAACTAAACCATAAAAATCTAAAATTAAACTTAACCTTACAAATTGAAACTGTGGCAGTAGATAGTGTGCATGCACAGTGGTAACCAGCAGATGCCAGTACCAAACTTGATCAGCTCAATCGCAAAAGAACCTGATATTGGAGTCCTTGACTGCAACTAGTACCGTAACCTGCTCATAAAGAAATTATGCTTAAGAGAATACTTGATCAAATAATGAATTGCCTTTTCATGATTCATTATAACATTATGTCACCATTATGCTTGCAACCTTCAAACCAAGTTTAGATGTGTGAGGTAACATGCACTAGAAAATATTCAAATAAATTAGATGTATCAAAAGCAATTAAAGAGAGAAGTAGAAATAAGATCTGACAACTTTTGTGTTCTTTTTAGCTTACATTTTCAATTACAATAACATCTATTTAAAGAGTTGTTTAGAGTCTAAGCAAACTAACTAATCTCCTGTTACAAAGCTTTAACAGAAGGCTAACCAACTTCTCTGTTACAATGCCTTAACAGAAGACTGTCAGGCTAATCGATTGCTTAACTGAAACTGTTACCAGTATACTCAATCGAACTCATCTGAAGTTGGTGCACATAACTGGATGGTTCCAGTATGCTTGTCAGTATCCCTCAGAATGGTACTCTTAGTGTGTTCACGTACTCTTATTGTTTGTATTCAATATTACTAAAGTGGTTGTTGGTTCATAACCTAAATCATTGTTTCCTTCCTAAATAATCCAGCATCCCTTATAGGTGACAAGGAATAAGATGCTTTTTGCATGGGCCTTTGCTTCTTATTTTCCACAATTTAGGCTCTAACTCAACTTTCTAAAAAGATACAAGACAAAGTTTCATATTTACCAATTTATAGGATTAACAACTGCAATTAATTGGTTTTATGTGTATTTCTCCATTTGGGAAACGAAAGGTAAATTACTTCCTAATGGAAAGGTTGAAACAATTGAATCCATGTACTGTCTCTTTGGGACAATTTATCAAGCACCTCGTGCACAGTCAGAGGATTCCTAAATTTTACAAGTGAAGTACCAAGTGAGGGACCCAGAATTTGAGGAAAGGAAAAAAAAAATGACCATAATCAATCAAGATGCTAAATTAGTGGCTTAAAGAAAGTGGCAGGGGAGAGCAGAGCTGTTACCATTGTTCAGATAAGAGGTTGAAAGCTTGTTTAGAGAACGTGTACGAAGTGTAGCCGTCAAAATCTGCTGCTGGTAGTGAGAATATCTCTGAGGGACATTTTCACAAACAGTTGATGTGCATGTACAAGAAAATTGTATTATACCACTTAGAAAGAGGAAGAGAGGAGAGAGGTGGGGTAAGAGAGAGAGGCGATGGTGAAATAGAAAGGGAGAGTAATTGATTGATGTTGTTGCTTACTATTACTATTAGTATTAGACTATTAGTATTAGTGAGAGGTTTGGAGAAGAGAATGAGGTGGTGGTGAGCTGAGGCGCTGGGAGTAATTTATTTATGGGTTAATTTTCTATTTATCCTTCAAGACTTCCTCAATTTCCTATTTATCTCTACACTCTTTGTTATCTTTAATATATCCCTTAACTCTTTCTATTTTTTCCTATTTACCCATAGAAAAATATGATCTATTCGGAGATTTTCTATAAAACTTCACAGTCCTGTTCTACGATGTCAATACTGCATATCGGTCAATTTTCACGATTTTTGAAAGTGTTTTTCTATGTTAAGCAAATGTGCAAAGTTGGGCTCAGAATGAAATATTCAGCAGTTCGGGTAATTTTTGAGAGCCGATATCTCACGATCTATTCGGAGATTTTGTATGAAACTTCACAGTCCTGTTCTACAATGTCAATAATGCATGTCGGTCAATTTTCACAATTTTTGAAGGTGTTTTTCTATGTTAGGCAGATGTTCAAAGTTGGGCTCAGAATGAAATATTCAGCAGTTCGGGTAATTTTTGAGAGCTGATATCTCACGAGCTATTCGGAGATTTTGTATGAAACTTCACAGTCCTGTTCTACGATGTCAAGACTACATGTCGGTCAATTTCATGATTTTTGAAGGTGTTTTGCTATGTTAACCAGATATACAAATTTGATTTGCAAAAAAAGCAAAAAAAAAAAATATATATATATATATATATATATATATATAGGCTGTGGCTAATTTGCTGTCGGCAGCATTTCTGCCGGTGGTGCTGCCACTGTTTTTTCTATTTTTTGATGTTCAAACGACAAATCTAAACCGTTAGATGTTTAATCTATATTATAATCTACTTGGAGACCAAATTTTACATTTTTTGAAATTTTTTTACTATATATTAAGCTGGTTTGAAAACCGCTGATTTCAATGCTGCAGAAATTTACTGAAATCAGCGGTTTTCAAACCAGCTTAATATATAGTAAAAAAATTCCAAAAAATGTAAAATTTGGTCTCCAAGTAGATTATAATATAGATTAAACATCTAACGGTTTGGATTTGTTGTTTGGACATCACACGGCTAAATATAGCCCCGGCAGCACCTCTGCCGAAATGCTGCCAGCAGCAATTTAGACAGACCCATATATATATATATATCTCGGACCGCCCGGAAAATAGGCGGTTTGGAATAAAAATTCCGGACCACCGAATTTTGAGGCGGTTTGGGCATTTTTAAAATTTTTCCAAAAATTTGGTTATTATTAATAATTTGTTTTTCTTTTTGGGTATTTTTAAAAATGTCGGGCCCCAGGCTACTAGCCATTAGGATAACTAGTTTGCTTGTTTCATTAATAAATTCACATCAAACAAATTATTAATTTAATCAAACTTTTTAGTTGAACAACCAAAGTTTGCATACCAAATACTCGCCGCTACAAATAAACAAATTTAATAAAATAACCCAAAAAAAAACCATTACAACAACAACTGACATTTAAATATTTGAATATATAGAATCTTTGTATAATTTATGACTTTGGTGACTTTAAATAATTTATATTGCTATGTCATTATTTTGTGGCAAATGAGAAACAAGAACTTGGCCTAATTAGTCTCAACTCACGAAGAGATTTATTCGAAGTTATACTTGAAAAATAAATTTGTGACTAACTTTATATGAGCCAATTATTTAATTCTTAAAGGCAGATAAGATGTTAGCATAATAATTCAAGATTACTGATGATAATATCAAAGTTATCATTTCTAGATCAGACGGATTTGACAGAAAAATGCAATTAAGAATAGTCTTATATTATTTTATCTTATTGTAATATAATTAAATAGATATTTAAACTTTGATGTAAATATTTTTTTGTCATCTTACCCTGAAAAAAAAATAATACACACTTACTTGTTCTACATGTGGAATTAAGAATAGTCTTAGTGTTTTGATCAACACATCGTAATCTTTATATAATTAAGCAAGCAGTGACGCAATCTGAATTTTCTCTGTAGAAATTGGAAGCGCGCATTTGAATTTCTAGTCCTGCTAGGAGTTCTTTTTTATTAATTCTGTAGACTTTTTTTTTATTTCGAGACTTTAGATCTTACGTGTCCTTGTGGTGAAAAATCTACTAAAGCCTTTCTCTTTCAAACTCACATAAATCTATAAATCCCATAATAGATGGACACAAATAACATATTCAAAGTTTTATACTTGAGAGCAAGAATTTCTTTGTCATTCAATCCTCAACGCCGCCTAAAATGGAACCAAACAACAAGTACAAGATTTTGATTTAATTTCTACATATCTGTCTCTCTAAGAAAAAAATATTTCTATGTACGTAGTTGCTTCATGATATTATTTTATTCATTTCAGGATTGCTTTGGTAACAGGCGGAAACAAAGGCATAGGATTGGAAATATGCAAAAAACTGGCTTTCAATGGAGTAGATGTTATTCTAACCGCAAGAGATGAGAAGAGAGGTAAGGAGGCAATAGAGGAGCTTACTAGAGATTATGGTCTAATGAATATAATCTTTCATCAGCTGGATGTTACTGATCGTTCTAGCATTGAATCTTTAGCTGGTTTTGTCAAAAACCAGTTTGGAAAATTAGATATTCTGGTATACAATGTTGTGCATTTAAATATATAATATGCACAAATTAAATAATGTGCATTAACAAACAAACTGTGTTTCCAGGTGAACAATGCAGCAGTTGGAGGATTTGAGGTCACAAAGGCAATTGACGAAAAGGTATATTCATTAATAACAGATATGGTAATGAGAATTCATTTTTTTTAAATTAGGTTGCTTTTACTGGTATATATGGATGTTAATTTTAATGATTTTTGTACAACTTCCGCAACAAGAAAGGGCTGCAATTTTTCTAAATAACATGACAGACAGCTACGAGAAAGCTGGTGATTGCTTTAAAACGAACTATTATGGAGCCAAGAACATGATGGAAGTGTTTTTACCGCTTGTACAATTATCCAATTTTAGAAGAATAGTGAATGTCTCATCGAGCCACGCACGACTACAGGTAAATTTTTCAAATTACTCTAGAAAACCTGTTAATGCATGAATTAGTTTCTTATGTGCCTACTATTTTGAGTTTTTTTTTCTTTTTACAGTATGTGAACAATGACAAGATCAGGAATGAACTTGTGGATATTGATGACCTAACTGTGGAGAGGATCGATGATATTGCAAAATCTTTTCTGAAATCTGTTGAAGACAATACATTTGGATTGGAGGAAAATAGATGGATGCCAGGTTATCAATTATACCGCGTGTCGAAGATTTTAATGAATGCCTACACAAGAGTTGTTGCAAAAAAATATCCCAGTGTAATCATTAATTGTGTGCATACATTTGCATCCAGGCTTTGTCAAAAAAATATCCCAGTTTTATTCGCTAATTATCAATTCAATTTAGGGGACGATAACGGTCGTCCATCGTGTGACTGAGAAGTAGATTAGCTATACTAATCATAGTACAATAGGGAGGGGACGTATAATAAGAGGAGAATTTGATTTCTAAGTATCTATATGCAAAGTTTTATTTTAAAAGTATAGTCAAAGTGCTTTGACTCGTATATATATATATGTATATGCATATAGTTATATTTAATCATGGGCATGTGACTATGCTTGGTTTCGGTTTTCTTCGAGTGATACCCAGCTCAGCCTGTAAGGATTTCGGTAAGCTGAGCTCTGATACCACCCTAAGGATGTCACACCCCAAACCATGAATTCTGGATTAAGGTGTGATCAACCTCGCCTCGTGCTTAATTAATCATTAAGCACGCAAGGCTAATCATAAATAATAAATCCAACAGCAGCGGAAGCAAAATAATATAAGTATCAAGCATCAGTCACATAGCAAATAAATAAATATACACATACATAACATATAATCTGATCCATCTCGGATCCAAATGACACCATCTATAGAAGGGGATACATGATCTATCGAGCCCGTATATATAACACAGGAAATACGGGGCTCGTAAATCTAATCAAAAGCCTAACCCTAACTAGGTCAAGTGGTGTGGCCCTCGGGGACAGCTCCTGACATCTCCTACTGCGGACCGCCAGAACCTGTACCTAAAATCCACGAAACAACTTGTGGGTGAGCGACGAATCGCCCAGTATGTGACCCAGAATTATCCCCTCAGGGATCCTCTACGGTCAAAGCACTTTTATATATAAAATGAATACAGTTGAAAATATGCACATGTGTGGACCTATATAAATATCTATTATAACTTATAATACTTTTGAATGATGCCATGATGCGATTATTCTATTATGCCAACATGCGGAATAAACCCAAAATAAAATCAAGGTGTAATATCGGATAAAATCAAGTCGGAATCCAGTACTCCTTGCACTGTGTGCCCAAATACAATAACCATAATAATAATACGGATAAAGTAAATCACCCCGTGCCGTGCCAATAGTATCAAAAGAAATCGAATAGTATAATCCAAGGACTGTGATCAGAGTGCAATGATACACGATGCCTAGTGACATCGAGCATTGCTCCACAAGAACTGCACACTAGCCGATGGTTATACCTTTACCAAAAGAATCTGAATAATATAATCCAAGGACTGTGATCAGGGAACAATGATACACGTTACCTAATGACATCGCGCATTGCCCACAAGAACTGCACACTAGCCGATGGTTATATCAAAATTCGGTGTGTCATCTCACCTAGACGATTCATAAGCCAAACATATTCAATAGGAGAAATCATACAATGCAAGTCGCAAAAATATCATCACCAGGGCCACAGAACTCGAGATCGGAACTGTGCCCTCACCCGCCACACCAACACCCGCCACACCAAATCACCAAATCCGCCATGGAACTCGAGATCGGAACCATGCGGTAGCGTAAAACAGACCTACACAGAACTCGAGATCGGAACTGTGCAGTCTCAAGTAATAAAAATGCCACCACGGAACTCGAGATCGGAACCGTGGTGGGGTAACCCGTTCTAGACATGTAGCTCCTAATGTAGGCGTGGGAAACATCCCGAATCGTCCGTGCCACAGAACTCGAGATCGGAACTGCTCACGTCAAATAGCAAAAATGATCGAAAAATAATATAATCAAGGTTTATACCTATAATATAGTCCTAAAGCCATCCAAGGATCAAGTGACCCTCAGCTCAGTGGCTGTCGGGCCGTCCCATGCCAAGTGACACAAGACGGAACGAAGTCACTCGGCTCTGCTCAGCTCTCACCAATGCATGCATATGCACGTAGAATAATAATAATATATTGTCTTCTACGAGAAGAAGACAAACTAGTATCCTAATATTCTAATAATATAAATATAATATTATTTAATTTCCCTACTCCTACAATACAGTAAATTCAGATTTTTTAGGGTTATGCAATTCTACCTACAGTGCAGAAAGGATAAACATGCTCTACAGTTTTAATGCAACTACTTACAAATAAAGTGCGAATGTCAGGTCAGATGGAACGACTGGTAAGAGTACGCCCACGAAAGAAATAATTCAGATATCCCACACCTGAGGGGGCTGGAGTCTCTGTCGCTAATAATCAGCGCGCTCCGCGTATGCTCCGAACTGCGGGTCCGTCGGATCGGCCCACGGGTCGGACTCGTACGGAGTTGGCTGATCTGTGATCACGTAATTTAAACTAATTAAAATCTACGCTATTTTTATTCTAACCCTCGTCCCAATTAATGTACAAGTCGATTTCTCGCTTACTTTGGTTTTATAAATTTACCGGTTCAGTCAGTCGGATTGATTCGATTAGGCATATATTATTTAATTAATTTCATGTCATCAAGCTTAGCATTAATCTTAATTTACAAGTTTGTCAACTATTGATCATTCACTTTGGTCTAGTTTAATCTAATTTAATCCTAATTAAATTTATATTCTAACGATTTAATTTGAAGATATATCGCTTGTATAAATTCACATGTCGAAATATTCGTAATAAAATAATTGTTCGAGAGTTACGGTAAATTATACGTGCTTCCACTTCTAATATATTTTAGTTTCCTATCTACTTGATTTATTTAAATCAGACTATAATTAATTTTAAAAAGGGTTCGAAATTCGGTTTCGAACGTTAATTTACAATTAAAATTCTTAAGGTAATTATTTAAATAAAATCTATTAATTATGTGATTGTTGCGAATTTTATAATTCGTTTAAATATAGTTAAGCTATTTTATATTCTAGAAGTGTTATTCGTTTATAAAATTTTAAAATAGGACCTTTAATTATTTTACGTGTTTCAAATTAATTTATTGCTAAGTCGCGCAATTCGTTATTTTTATAACTAATTAAATCTCTACGTTTACTTAGCCGTTTCGAATCTAAGTCCATAACAACTATTTTTCGTTGCTAATTAATTGTCCTTTATTCATTAGCAACGAATTTTTGTACGAGTTCGAACAAAAATGTTTAAAAGAACTATTTTAACTTTAAAAACTTTTTATGAAACTTTTATTTTAATTTAATGTGTTGGGTGTTTTAATTTGGTTTGTTTCATTCATTATTTAAAAGTTACATTTTATCAATATAATTACCATGACGGTTTATCCTAATTTTAATTAAATTTCTTAATGACCTAGATAGTTATATATTTACAAATAAGTAAGTAAGGTAAATTACATTACAAATTTAAGAATAGATATAGCAATCATATTTATTAACGAATATTTATGTCCTTAATATTATGGTAGTTGTATATACACATTTAATTTATAAAAACGCCTACTTTACTCAGTTACTAATTATTAAGCTAATTCCTTAGTTCTAAATTTTTATCTAAAAATTTAGTGTTATTGTAGATGTACGTATATTATTCGGCAAAGTATTGTCTCAAATAATTTGTTAAGCTATATTAGTCATTCGAATATATTAGCATATAATCTTATTTAACATAATAATTTTAGGCAGTCTTAGAACTTTAATCAAAATATAATTAAGGTGTCATATGCGTCAAGTGATTTTAAGGTTTCATATTTTAGTTGATAAAAAGATTCAAGTGCTCACGAGCCGAGTGTGTTGATACTACTTAACACAATTCATATAGTGATATACTTATGTAATGATTCACATGATCTTAAAATTCTAATTTTTATCTCGCTGCGAAGTTAGAAGTGCAAATCTAGCTTATATTAATCTATGATGCATCACTTGTTTACTTAAATGGCTAGTTGCTTAATTATAGGTTAGCTTGTATATTGTACATTTTGCATTATGTTATATGATAAGAACTATATTTAATAACTTGTTATAAAACATTTGATATTTTTATACTATTCATTAGGAAATCTTAATACATACCATATGCCTTTAAGTACATAGTGTGGAGATACATAATACATAGCTTATAACCGGTTTAAATAATGCCTATAGACGCACACGTGCAAATAACCAATTAATTATCCTTAGACGAGTTTCGTTATTTATATCTTAATCTAAGGTATATGCTTGCCTTACTTATTATGTTTGTACTTATATATTGAACATACGTTAACCTATGGAAATTCCATTTTAACAATTCAAGGCCAATTTCAACGCTTTAATGGCCCGATTCAAAAATGCATTTCTTAAGGCCGAATTATAACTCAAAATTTTCAGATTTGCATAGAGGTCCGTATACTTAAGTTATTTATACATTTCAAGGGCTTTTACAATACACCCCTTAATATTATCAATAATTGTCAAGCCCCTCCCTCTTTTATTTTCCTTATGCATTACCAATATCACAACAAAGTCATCTAAAGAGGAATTGGGCAATTCGATCGAGTTGAGAACATCAACAACCCGTACTTCAATAATTAATCAATTCCACTCCTACGGTCTCTAAATAAATCGATCGATACAAGTCACACAAACTATCATCAATTCTATCGAGTCGGGAAAATCAACAACCCGCACCCGAAAATTAGCAAATTCACATCCTACGGTTATGCTTAACAAATCACTTCCTACAATTATGCTACGATATCAATTAAATTTGACCGAGTCGGAAAAATCAACAATCCGAACTCGACAATTAGTCAATTCAAGTGCTACGGTCTTTAATCGACTCATTAAGGCCCAAATCAAGAATTTAGAAGTTAATTTCAGAATTTACCCGAAAGAGAGAAGGTCGAAAGAAAGCGGCAATTTCCGAGGGTTTCGCCTCGCCTTGTGGCCACCAAAATTGAATCAACCACCACAGATTTAGCATCTCCAAACACCATATCAGCACCAAGAGACACCCGATTAGCACCCGCAAGCCACAGTGACAACCCCCAATTTCTAGGGTTTTCGGGTTCCCTCAAAATCAGAGGCAAAAAGTGAAAAAGAGAGAGAAATCAGCCGGGAGAGAGGTCCACGGGTTAGAGAGAGAAGAGAGGAAGGTTTTCGTGGTGGTGGCTCGGGTCAGCGAGAGAGGAGGTGGTGGCACGGAGGGCGGGGGAGGCAGAAAATGAGAGAGAGAGGCGGGTGGTGGTGGAGCTCACGGCAGGGAGAGAGGAGAGAGTGGGGTGGCCAGTTTGTGGGCTTCGCCGGCGACGGGAGAGGGGAGGGGGCGGAGAGGGGGGTGGGTTGGCGTAGAAGAGAGGAAGGGAGCAGGGGTCTCACGGGTAGGGAGGGAGAGAAGAGAAAGAGAGAAGGGAGAGAGTTGGGTATTAAATGGGACTGCTTTAAGATCCGTGCTGCAGCAAAATCGAATGGCCTAAATAATTCAAAATATTATTCTTACTTCTTTTAATTGATTTTAAAGTGTATTTCTTTTATAATTTCAAATAGAAGTTCGTAATAATTTTACAATTAAATTTGTATGTATATTTTGAACGTTTAATCCTCAATTTAAGATTCGAATAATTCGATATCAAATAATATGTTCATACACACATATTTCTAATTAAATCTCTATAATTCCTTAACGAACGAGATTTGTAAATTTTACAATTTATTTGTACGAATGACTTCGTATAATTATACTCTTACTTAGAATTAAATTATTTATTTATTTACACGAATCTAATTAAATAAATTTCTTCTTTTCTAAAAATTCAAGGAATTGTAGCGAATTTTCTAAGTTTCTAATTTACCGAATAATTATAATTTTATTCCTAGTGTTATATTTTATTTTATTTTTAAATCTCTAAATTTTAATATACATAATTTCATACATTACTTATATTTCGAAATTTTAGTTTCGTTTTAGTCGGTCAGAAAATTTCTGAAAGATCGTTAAGTTAATTAAAAATTTTTATTTAAGCGAAATGATCGATTTAGCAAATTAATCACGTTTTAAAATTTCGGAATATAACAAATATAACATTCCCATTAGATTTCTTGGATTCTTTTAAATTTTGACATTTGTATTTCCATCTGTTAATGTGGTTAGCAAGCTTGCTTGTTAAAATGAAGATAGAAGGGGAACAGCTAAAAGTAGGCCCTGTGTTGTTATGAATAATATCCTTCTCATGAATTTCTTCTTCCAACAGTATTTTGCTCAAGTAATTCAAGGTCGCATCAATCATAAAGTTGTTGTCTGTGTTGTTATCAGAGATGCTGTGCAATGCATTTTTGTTTTTTAAACTACATCATTAGAAATATTCTTCATTGGTATAATATTCTAATCAGAGGATACGACCGACATACATAATTGAACTAAGATATTAACAAGAGAGGGTTCAAATGCATCATGATTTAGTGCTTTAATATGTTTCACAATTTTTTTATCTCCGTTTACAAAGTCTGAACAATCAATTTGAATTACTCAACATGATCTTCATAATAGAATATGCTTGGAGACCAAATTTTATATTTTTTTAGATTTTTTTTACTATTTTTTCTAGAGATTCAATTACACCGTCTTTTAGTGATAACGGATTACACTATATATTTTTAAAGTCCAAACAGTCGATCCAAACCATTCAGCATGATGTATATATTAAAATATGCTTGCAGATCAAATTTTACAATTTTTTGAATATTTTTACTATTTATTAAGATAGGTACAAAAATTTAATGGTCTGAATATAGCGATTTTGTTAAATACTTAATAAATAGTACCAAAATTCAAAAAAAAAATGTAAAATTTGATCTGCAAACACATTTTAATATATCCATTATATTGAATGTTTGGATTAACTATTTGAACTTTGAAAACTTTGTAAATAGAGAGTGTAATTTGGTGTCACCAAAAAATGTGTAATTGGATTCCTCCTCTTTTTTTAGATAGGTACAAAATCATTATTTTAAAGGAGATTCTGGACCATCCGAAAAGCGATATTGTACCTATGTAAAAAAAATAGTAAAAAAATATAAAATTTGGTCTCCAAGAATATTTTATTATGAAGATCATGTTGAGCGGTTTAGATCAACTGTTCAGACTTTGAAAACAAAAATAAAAAATGTAGAGCATATTTGAGCACAAAATCATGATGTAATTGAATCCTCCTCTTTTAAAAAAATTCACCAATTACAATTGGTATTGGTCAAAACCTGATTGAGACATAAATCTACTCAAATTTTAAATCAGTAGGGGTAGATATCTGATCTGCGGGGGCATGAATCAAATCAAATTTGATGAAACTAAAAGATAAGTGGATACAATTTCTATAGGAAGGGGGCAACTATTAAATTATTTTTGCTGAAACAAACACTTTAATTGAATACTTGACAGCCACCGTCAAAGTTTTTTTTTTTTTAAAAAAAGCACTTCAATTGATTTCTTTGGTGAAACAAAATTACATGTTTTAAGAAAATGAACTTTTAATCTTTCAGGCAAACGACCTACACGGATAGGAATTCATATCCTCTGCATTAACTCAAAAAGAAATCTTTTGCATTAATATATTCAGACTGTTCGAATAACTTTAAAATTCGTGTACATTAAATCCGCACTAATATTAAAAATCATTTTATTTTAGACGGTAGCCGGATAGACTCTGTTTACAATCGGATGACCAATATGTATTAACTCAAAAGATGCTCTTTTGAATTAATGCAGACGATGCCGACTCCACAGATAGCACCATAGAAAGAGAGAATTAAGGGGGAAAAAGAGAAGAGATACCTTTTAGAGCTAGAAAGAAATTAGGCAAGACTAATCACTTCCCAGAACCAGAAAACGAAATTACGAAGAGATTTCCAAGCAAAAACCAAACTAATTAATGGTCTCTAGTCCTTGCTCTTTACTGCTCTACTGTACCTTTCTCAATTCTCTCTCCTCATTGACTTGCCTATAATTTTTCAATTTCGCTGAAGGATATTATGCGACAGAAACTATGCATCTAAAAGTGTAACGAGTTAGCAACAGAGAGCAAATGTTACCCAGAACAGTCGCTGGTAATGATATATTGGCCATCGAGTTTTTTTAGCTGTGTTAAAATCGGGAGAACTTTCCACCGTTTGATCCGAATTTTCAATCCTCAGTTTGATTAAGGGATCTTGCAAAAATCGGATTGAACCTGTTAACTACTCTCTACTTGGAAGTTGGAACGACGATTTCGAAAGCACAGTGCACATCGAGCAGCTTTTGACTTTAATGACTTGAATTAATACTTCTAATCCTATTCAAACTTTTGGGAACTACTTATTTATAGAAATTTGTATTAAATAATAAATGAAACAGAAAGAAAGAGTATGTTTATTTTTTAATGCCACAGATGAATCCGAAAAAAAAAAATTGGATCCAAACTTGGAAACCGATTTTTTTTTCGAATACAAAGTGTGTTTTCTTTTCTCTGAAAAAGTGGCCGAGTTTATTTTGAAATAGAAAGAGTGTTGGTATTTTTTCTGAAATAGTAACTAGGATTTTTAGATATAGAAAGATTAGTTGAATTTCTTCATGAAATAGAAAGAAATTTCAAATATTGTCTGAAACAGAATAAAATACTTTGCATCCGACAAAACATTTCAGTTTCAAAGTTTGAATCCGATTTTTTTTTCTCAAATCGATCTATACCAACAAAAAATAAAGATAATCTTTCTATTTTAATTTATTATTTAATAATAATTTCTATAATTAAAAAAGTCCCCAAACTTTTTGCTTATTCTAGAGTTCACTTGTCCGCTCAAAATCAAATAACAATTGCCATATTTTTCAAAAAAAAATTATTTTTTTGTTCCTCATGGAGTTGTATTTCATTAGATATAATTCTGTTGATTTTTTTCGTTTGGAAGTTTAGATCATCATAAAATCATTTCAAGAATAGCAGGATGCCTGTTGTTTGTCTAGCAGAATTTAGTAAATAATAGACATAAAATTATATTTAATTGCTTCAAATTAAAACTCGTTTGCAAATCTCTCTCGTCTTCATCATTTCTCTTTCCAAGATGTTTTCATACCTAAATTAATTTTTCATTAGATGAAACATTGTAACAAAATCACCGCCTTCTCTGTTGCCCCTTTTTTAATTGAACTACATAGACCAATGCAGAAATTTAAGAAAATTCAAAACAAATTCAATTAGTGCAATTTGATGGATTTTGAAACAACTTTTGATGTTTCCTTTATGTTACTCTTTGCTCTTTGCTTTTGGATTCTTTCTTATATTACCAATAACATAATTTTTTTATCAGTAACCATTCCTCTTTTGTTTGCCTCGATTTTAGATTAGTGAGGATGTTGAGAATTTAATCTAAGGATATCTCACCAGCATGTTAATGTTGATCAGCACAAGGAAAAAAATAATATAACAAAATGCTAAGCTGTTATAAGTTATAACATTCTGATTTATGTTGGCGTTTATTTATTCAACATCTTATAAAATATTATGTAAATTTAAAGTAAATTAGTAAATGTATTCTTTATTATTTAGATATATTGTATATTATGTTTGAGTTTAATTTAAAATCTGATTGGTCCTTCATATATCCCATTAAAAAATTAAAATTGTTTGACAAAAAATTCACGAGTATAAATATTCTAACAGTAAAAAGCACACCCAAAGAAATTATAATAAATGATATGACCAGCATTTTAATAAAAGAGCAAAAGTAAAATATATTTCTTAGGATTTTTAACTTTACAATGATTTTTCTTCTTGGAATCATGGGATCGATCTTACATATCTATCTTTTGTTCTTGGCCAACAAGGGATCAATAGTACTTCTCCATTGATTGTAATCCAATGGTGATCCAGGGTTAGAGAGAGGCATGCCATTCACAAAGAAAACAGGTGCTCCAGTTACACCCCTTGAGCATCCATACTGCACAAAACATCTCAGCTCCTTAAAACTTTTTTTTTTTTGGTAACAACTGTAGTATTCCTTCTATTCAGAAACATTCTCATATGTAAATCTAACATTTTGGAAAGTAAAAAGAGCCAATATTAATCATATTTGGGTGCTTTCTTTCAAAAAAAATCATATTTGGGTGCTACTTAAATTAGAATTAAGTTGCTTATTCCATCTTACTTTTTTAAATAAATTACATCTCTTTTAACAGTTTACTCTGTAATCAAATGAAACATGGCCATTAAATGTGAAGCACAAGATTATTATCTGACCTTGAAGGAAATCCTAGTTGCTTCATCAGTACTTGAATCATTGAAACCTAACTGAAATGCTGTCCCGAAGTTCTCCCCTACGACTGTTAGTGCTAACTTCGTCATGTCGGCTACTATAGAAGCCCTTGACATTTCATAAGTTGGTGCATTGTAATATTGCTCCTGTTTATTCATCAAATAACAGCAAGAACGCTCAATTTGAAAATAGAGCAAACACTCTTTAAGCAATTATAAGTTTTCTGGCAGAGCTCTAACCTGAGTCTCAAAGAATAGCTCAAGAAGGGGATAAACAGAGGATGAGTTTAGCTTGTTTGCTATGTGAAGCGAACGGCATGCAATAAAAGCATTGCTGTGGTATCTGCAATATTTGCTCAAGAAATAATAACATTGGAAATTGAATTTTTGTGTCTATATATGGGTGTTTCACACTTGCAAACAAATTCGAATTGTAAAATAATAGAACAATAGTCTACACCAGAGCAATTGAGACCTGTTGCGCTACAAACAAAGCACATATATCACTGGTCAATCAAGACCTATTAGACCTCTCAATTTGTATAAATTTAAAGAAAAAGAATGAACTTTTATCTAAAATTAGCTGATGAAGTCAAATACATCTCAATTTTTTTGCCTCCATCACACCTTCACTTTTCACTTTTTTATTTTATAATGACAATTTTTTAAATTTTATATGTCAAAATAAGAACTGTTAAATGTGATATATATTATTTTTTTCTAATGAAAACATTTGAACCCTCCTCTTCAGATAAAGATAATAAGCAATAATTTTGCTAATGTTCACAATAATCAGTCTAAAATCATCTTGAACTCACAATAAAACTAAAAATTGACCGAACTTACGGCAAGGGGAAAGGATGAACAACCAACGACAACCGACCAGAGTAATAATCCAAAGCCTGCTTTAGAGGTGGCCATGAGTCTCGACTATCGGGACATACTGGATCAAGAAAGGCCTCCACCACGACCGATTCACCCCAAACAGATGGCGTTCTGTACACAAAGCCATCTATCTTTGCCGGAATCGGAAGCTGAGATTTGCATATAAAGAAGCATTTAAACAACATCAATAGGCAAAATAAGAGAGGATTCATTTTCATCATTTTGTTTCTTTCTTTTTGTTTTTCCGTTTAAGTTTTGGTTCTCTTAGTTTATGGAAGTAGTATAAGAAGGAAGGATAATTGACCAATGACCTATCACAGTTGACTTGAGAATTGAAAGGTCTTCAACTGAGATAATGTACCGCAGGAGCATCATAAGAAAATGTAGCCCTCGGTCATATCTATTGCTGGATGATGTCATATACATCCGTATTTAAAGCATGTAACAATTATTTTAATTTAATTTCTAGTTCTTCAAAGAATATTATTTGGGTTCTAGATAATTTTTTTAATTGACAATTATGATATAAAATTTACGTAAGATATCACTTTTTTTGTGTATAATTCATGTTTTTTTTTTAATTTTAGTTAATTTATACATTATTGTACATGTTTCACACTACTACAGAAAAATACTTCACCGTCGGTTCAAATCTCACTTTGCCATTGGTTTTTGAATCAATGGTGATTGGTCTGATAGTAATGGTATATATCTATGCCATCAGCTAAAAACCGATAGTGTTGACTATCTTTGCCATCGGTTGAATAAACGAATGGACGGTGTTGAGCAACTTACGCCATCGATTCAGAGGTGATAAAAAATGGTATAAGCATACTATATATGTGGCCTGATTTATAAGAGGATGAGGATGATCTTATTTTGTTAGAAATAAATTAATGATCTTGCAATTGATCAATGACCTATCACACTTGACGATAGAATTGAAAGGTCTTTAAGTGTGATAATGAACCGCAAGAGCATCATAAAAAATATGTATCCTCGATGTCGATTATCATAATTAAAGCATGTTATAATTATTTTTAATTTTTAATTTAATTTCTAGTCCTTCAAATAATATTATTTGGGTTCCAGATAATTTTTCAATTAACAATTATGATATAAAATTTATCTAAAATATCACTTATTTCTGTATGATTCATGTTTTTTTTTGTAAAATTTTAGTTAATTTATACATTAAACGAGCATAAATATATATATTTTGCACAAACTATTTGTATTGTAAGCTTGTTTCAGTTGACACAGAATTGCGCGCGTGGGAAGAGATTTTATGAGTACAGAAATACTCATGAATATGCAAAAAAATTGTTAATTATGAAAATGTGCTGAAATATTTGGTTATACTGTGAGAATGATTTGAAAATGCTCATGTGTCATGAAAAAATATATATCAATGTGACTAATGAACAAAAAAAAAAAGTTGACCATATAATAAATTTATCCAGTTTATATGGAATAAATTATATGAAATTGATATATAAAAGATGAAATTCAAAAAATAATAATATATGTTAATGAAAAGAAATTATAACAAAATATATATTTAACTCTTCCGCTTTACTGTCTGTGTACCTTTCTCAATTTTATCCCCTCTTTGACTTTTCTATAATTTTTCAATTTCTCTGAAGGATATTCTGTGACAGAAACTACGCATCTAAAAGTGCAACGTGTTAGCAACAGAGAGCAAATGTGGGACCCTGCAGTTACCCAAAACAATTGCTGGTAATGACATATTGGCCATTGTGGACACTTTCCACCGTTTGATCTGAATTTCCAATTCTCAGTTTGATTAACGGATCGTTGCATCAAAATCAGGTTAAACCCGTTAATTACTTCAATTTTTTTATGGTTTTTGTCACCAAATCATATTTATAGTTATTAATTTTATAATAATTTGCCTCTTCAACATTAGTATTTGTGAAAATATTTAGTCAAATTGAGTCAATTAACAACAAAATTAGACTTTAATTTTATAAAATATTTTGTAATGAAAATTATAATTATGAAATTGATGTAATAATTAATGTTACAATATATTTATTGCTTAATTAAATGATTTTGACATATTAAATTATATAGCATTACATGCATGTTGCATATGACATTTTCTATACATAAACATGAAACATACACTTTTGTTTTGTGAGTTAATGAAAACGCACGGAAATACGTCGTCCATTGGTCGATCAAAATTGTTTAAATTAAAGAGCATTGTATTTATTGTCTTGCATCCGAGATTGACCAAAATTTGTTTTTATTTACCCATCCATCTAGTTAACAAAAAAAAAAATGAAGTATCATATGGCCATAAACACTTTGTGTTGGATCGAAACTCATAAATGATAAAACTTCCGAATTTTTATGTAGTTACGTTCAATATTCTCACTTGATCATTTTCAAATAAATTTAGAATGATTTCATTACAGATCAACTGTTGATTTTTCGCGTAAAAATTAATTGTCAGAAAATAGTTTAGTGCATTTCATTTGATTTCCTCTATAATCCAAATTATTTCAATAAATTTTGCCTTTAAATCCAAACAAGAAAGACTTTTTTTTTTAGTTCAATTATAATCATGTTGCAAACCAAATCTTTATACGTGTATGTGTATATACAGCTCATCAAAAATTAAATAATTGGAATTACATGAGTTAAATAATAACGTCAATGCGTGGTTCATTCAAATATTGTGCACATAACACAATTTGTGCTGCTATATCATTTTTTTTTTCCTTTTTCCTTTCATATAACTTTGTTTTTTTCTTCACAACACTACAGAGAAAATGGAAATGAATTCAACATTTTATAAATAGAAAAGATTTATGTGGAACTCGATATTCGCTTATCTCCCGAAACATTTTATATTGAGATAAAATTTAGTTTGAAATGAAATAACAAAAAAAAATTCAGAAAATAGAAAGAAGAGATATTTCAAAATTTCATAGTTTTTATAGATCTTAAAGGGGTAATTGTTCTCATGCCCATCATAAAATTTCCAAATATCTAATTTTTCCATCACAACTTGAAAATTGTTTATTTTCCCACTAAAAACAAACAACCTTTCAGACTTTCTCTTTTCTTTAATCTAATTTTAAACTTTTATTTGAATTGATGCCAAATTTACTTAAACTTTATTTTTAATAATTAGTCTTTAAATAATAGTCAAATAATCATAGTCACAAAAAGGGCAGCATTCCGATGCTAAAAAAGAGGATTACATATATGTCTTTTGAGTTTTGAAGAAGATACACGAATTGTCCATGTAATTTTGGAGAATCTTTAATTTTTATCTATAAAAATATTGAAAAAAAAAGAGGGAAACAAAAAAAGTATTGCTGAATTTTCATACATTGAATAATAGATAGAAATTCTATGAATTCAAACTATTTCTTTTGACACATGTTTACATGCGTTCAGATTTTCTCTGACTTCTTATTTATACTATGCTTCTTACATGATGAAGCCACAGAGAATCCAAAAATATCTATGGCTTTAAAAGAAAAATATAATTTAAATCGGTATAATTTCTACCGATCTTTTTACTTATAAAAATTTAATATCACTCTTTATGTTTCTCTTTATATATATATATATATATTTTTTTTTTTTTTTCTGTAGATAAAAAATTATCTGAGTTTTGTATTTCAGGTTTATATTTTGTCATTTTGCAAGTTACTGGTAGATGAACCCAGTCATCACTTCATTATGACTCTTGAAACAAACAAACATGTGAAACTTGAAAAATATTTGCAATTGCCAACTAATATTTCTCAAATCCAAACTAACACCCAATGTCTCCGAGATAAAATTTACAGCCACAATCAATCATTATCATAATTTGTTCATGTATATTCTTACATATTGACAACTTTACCCCTATACATCTTGTCAGACATCAAACTAAAATGAAGATAAAAGGGGGTAATATATCCATCTCAGATAACAAATTACCGAATTTTGCTTCATCTCTTCCAACTCATTAAATTTAAACTGTTTATAAATTTGATTAATTGTTGCGCCACCATTAATTTTCCTTGAAAGCAATATACAAAACCAAAACTGTGACAGATTCGTTAGATTAGGTTAAAACATAGTTTCTATAACACCAAAGGTATAAATCAAATATCACAACTCAAGTAAAAAACAAACTACCCGAAAAAGTTTGAACTTGTATTTTTTAACAAAATTAAATCACGACACTTAAATATCATTGAAAAATATGAAAAAAAGGGGGAAAAACATAGAATAGTAATGAACAATTAATCCGGTCTGATTTTATTCAATAGAAGGACGTACTCAGCCACTAAAAATATAAATATAAATATACTTTATTTTTTATTTTTTGAAGATTTTCGTTGAGAAGGAGGCGAGCTAAAGTAGATATATAGAAATTAAATATATAATTTGAGAATAATTTTTTAGTTGTCTACCCTACACGAGATAAAAAAACAATGATAATGGAAAGATAATTTAGGCGATATAACTATCTATCAAATACAAAATTTGGATATTGTCATCTTTAACAAATTATTACTTATTAACTTACAAATATGATATTTATATATTTATAGTACGCGGTTTTTGATGCACAGCAATTTTAATGCGTTGGCGTGGATTCTAATTACGAAATGACCAAAAGAGAAAATAAATTATTTTTATATTTATACATAATTCACATCTATATATATAATTAATTCTATATATTTCACACTTAATGAAGAGTACGACTAGTATGACAACAATGTCATTTCAGTCTATATAACACTAACTCTTAAATTTATTGAATCGACTTCAAACGAAAAATTCAAACCGTTCAAAATGATATACTTCATTAGTTGTGTGTTTCTATGCAAAATTTATAATTTTTTGAGTTTATTTAGTATCAAGTTAAGCAGTCAAATGTAAGAGTTTTTAAGATAATTTTAATGCACCATTTTTCAACATTTTTGACCACTTAATTTGATACTAAAATAACTCGAAAGTATATAAAATTGGCATGTAAACGCATCACTCATTTAGTAATTCGGTTTGAACGGTTTGGATTTATCGTTTGAAATCTATTCGATAAATTTTAAAATTAGTATTATATAACATCAATGTCATAGGACTAAAATAATTTCTTATATCAAATTGAACTCCATACATCTTTCATCTTTCGTGAAACAAGTTCAATTAAAAGAATGTTCAGTTTATATATGGATAAATATGAAATAGAGTAAAGGTTAATATAATATTGGGCATAATAATTACTGTCAAGAGAGAGCCCGACTGCAATTTGCTGATAATTACAAGGCTTTATGGAAAATGTCAAAATTTCTTGAAAAAGCGCTTTTTTGGAAGTTGGAACGACGAATTTGAAAGTAACAGCGCGGAGTTCAGTCTTCAGTGCACCTCGGGCAGCTTTTGAATTGAATTAATACTTTCACTCTCTTCAAATTCTCTGCTCGTTTTAAGCGTTCACTTGTCCGCTCAAATTCAAATTCAGAATTCGAAGAGGGACTAGGTCAGTGCAGTTTCTTTTATTTATTTTTGTTCTACATCGAGTTGTACATTTGAGATATTTTTCCCATTTTGTTTTCGTTTAGAATTTTAGATCATCGTAAAATATATCGTTTAAAGAAGAGTAGCTAGGAAGCCTGCATGTCAAGCGATTTTTGTTATGATAGACATGAAATAGTTGCTTCAAATTTAAACCCGTTTCCTAATCCCTCGAGTCTTTACTGAGATTCTTTCTCATCTTAATTCGTCATTTTCCCTTTGCAAGATGTTTTCATATATGTACATTTTTCAATAGATGAATTCATTGTAATTTTCAAACATATTTTCCAATGTATATACATCATGTCTGGCATCTTATGGCTCTGGATATGATATATGCTCTTTACACTTTAGAGTTCCTTTTTTGGTATCTTCATTACAAGGATTAGTATTTAATTAAATTAGTTTCATTTTCTAAATTTTTGTCTCTTATGCTATACAGAAAATTTGAAGAACTTAACACATAATAGATGTCTTCCCAAGAAGAAAGCGATGCTATGCTTGAAGCAAAATTAGCAACCATGATCGAACCATACAAGAAGGTTGGCATAAATACCGATGATTGCACAGTTCAAGGCCTACCAATTTGCTTAATTCCTGTCGAACAATTTGGAAAGATCCAAAAATTCTTGCATCACCTAGTCAGGCAGGAAATATTTTGATCCTCAACGAATGGCTCGGGCTTTTCTTAAGGGGATTATTTCCAGTGCCGGTAGCCTTACTGCAGCCGATATTTGGAACATAAACACTTGGCTTAGGACTAAGGGAGGGGCAAACTTCGATTCAAGAGGAGTTTAATATAAGGAAATTGAAAAGGGAGGCTGCTAAGCAGTTGCACAACGGAATGAGTTCTAGTGGGAATGAAATGGAGAGGATGGTCGATGAGAAGTTCGGGAAGATGGGGAGGATGGTCGATGAGCAGTTCCGGAAGATGGGAGAGCGAGCAGACACTCAGGATAAGGTGCTCGCTGACCTTCGCAAGATGCTTCACTCCAAAGAGATGAGTTATAGTGGGAAGGAAATGGAGAGGATGGTCGATGAGCAGTTCCGGAAGATGGGAGAGCGGGCGGACGCTCAGGATAAGGCGCTCGCTGACCTTCACAAGATGCTCCAGGACTTAGATAGCCAGCTGGCGCAGCAGTTGGAGGCGAACCAATACATCGAGAGACAACCCCTTTTCTAGATATGGGTCTCTGTCTTGGGCGTTTTTGTTTATTTGTTTTAGGTTGAAGGCATTATGTCATGTTGTATTCAGATGATTATGACATATTATGTTGCAATGTTTATGAAATTTTATTTATGTTATTGTATGTGCATATGGTTGGATGCTTATGTAAACAGCCCTGTTCGGCCATCACTGTTCCGCCCTGGTTCACAATGCTGACGGATCATATGCCGTTGCAATGCCTGTCTGCAATAGCTGAGTCAATTTCAACAGAGATTGGAGCGAATTCCGCCCTGGTTCCAAATTTCAAGGCCACGACTCCATGTAAATTTTTTATTTTTGCTTCATATTTGTCATTTAGTAAGTTACTGGTAGATAAAGCAAGCAGTATTATCGTCTTTGCTTCAACTCCGGTCACTTCATTATGGACCTTGAATGAAACAAACATGTAAAACTTGAAAAATATTTGCAATTGCCAACTAATATTCCCCAAATTCAAACTAACACCCAATGTCTCCGAGATAAAATTTACATCCCACTGATAGTATATAATCCCACTGATATCTCTAAGACATCCCACTGATATTACAGCTTATGATTTAAGTATCATCCAGATGACAGGTCCACATATATCCTACATATAAATTTTTTTTTGAAATAAACAAAGAAGAAAGCGAGTCAGTCTGAATAGCCTTATTGAGTTATTGAGGAACTGATACAAAAAATCAATAAGAAACCGTGCTCAACGCAACCTTCATCCAGGTCAGAGGGGCAAATAGTGGCAAGCCGCCATGAATTCATTTCTTATTCGTCTGGTTGCCTCATGCTGAAAGGCTTAAGGCACCCCATCTGGCACCAAGTAAACTGTCAACCAATAATACCATCATAGATGCACTATGCAAGGAGGACTGAAAATAAAGATATTAAAGTTTCTCCCACCTAGCAGAGTGCATCCATGATGCTATTATGAGTCTGACGAGTCCTATTTCCCAACCATCTAACTGGAATGGCGGCGCTTTCTATTGACTTACCTAGATTACCTAGATTGGATATTTGCAATTGCAAGCACCCGTGTCTCTTTGTTATAAGCAATGAAACTTTTTAAATGGGCTGGGCTACAATTTTCTTTGAAAAGCTCATCATGCTTGGTTTTTTCTATTTCGGCCTAAAATGACCTCCAATGTTTCATTGCCTTATTCATTGAATTAAATGTTTCTCTTTCCAATTTAGGAGGAATTAATTTCTACCAAAATTTAATAGTTTAATATTTTCATTTAAATTATCACCAGGTCGGACGAAACCTTAGATCTAATGAAAAGGTCTGCTACTCTGCTGGCCTGGATATAAAAAAACTATAATTAACCGAATGGAAAAATAGTAATGGTTGAAGCCAATATGCATTGCAAACATGTGCACTGAATGTTTCATTCGGAAAGGCCATTCAATTTTAACATATATCATTTTAGTTTTGATGAAAATTACAAGAAATTTTGTAATGTTCAAAATAGTAAAATCTTAGAGATATCTCATTTTCAATTAAAAGAATTGTACTTGATGTTGATAACACAGATAGCCTCATCTAACAACATTGAATTTCGATACAATACAATATGGGTTTTAATTTACTGACATCTGACATAGACTAGAATGCAAAGCAACCAAAAAAGCAGGCCAAAAGTGCGGCTGCAAAACATTGAATCACCCAAAAAATATAAAAATAAATAAAAATAATCTGTCCAGGAACACTTCTATTGTTACATGTAACACTAAATGGAGCAACAAATTGCCCAACAGTACATAAATTGATCATTTAAATTCAAATAAGCTATCTATTGACAACAAGAATAAGCACTTCAGTCATTAGTCTTACCAATTGTCTCCATGAGATCCCTCGCATCATCATCTCGTCCCATTTTCAAAAGCAGTTCTAATATTGGTCCAGAGGCAGCTAAATCGGGTTTCACCCCTTCTTGCTTCATTCTGTTCAACACACACATAGCCTGATGTACTTTTTTGTTCTTTGCATATGCTTTCAGCAAGGAAGTGTAAGTTGAGAGATCTGGCGCAACATGATTGAGTTGCATTCTATCTAAGATTTTCATCACATCATCGATAGTGCCATAATTCGCATAGCCGGTAAGTAAAATTCTATATGATACAGCATCTGGTTTTATACCTCCCGTTACCATTAAGTCAAGCAACTTTTGGGCTTCCTTGCTTTGTCCTTGTTTGCACAAAGAATCCATCATTGATCTGTAAGTAACCTCATCCGGCAAAATACCTCGATCAATCATATCCTGGAAAACTCTAATCGACTCTTTCCAATAGCCTAGCTTAGAATATCCATTTATAACACTAGTATACGTGATGAGATCCGGTATGACACCTTTATCAATCATATCATACAGCAGTTTCTCTGCCCTGTCAGTTTTCCCCCTCTTGCAAAGAGAATTCACAATTATAGTGCAAGTCACGATGTTAGGCAATATTCCCTTTGAAACCATCTCGTTCAGCATCTTCTTTGCCTTTTCTAGTTTGTTCATCTTGCAGAGCCCATCTATAAGAGTACTGTAGGTAAAAACATTAGGATGCTTACCTCTAGAAATCATATTACATAGCACCTCCTCTGCTTTTTCAGCTTTCCCCTCCTTGCATAGTGCATCAATTATGGTATTATAGGTCACAACATCGGGATCATGCCCTTTAGAAACCATGGACTGAAGCATTTCCACTGCCTTGTCCAATAGCCCTTTCTTGCACAACCCATCCACGAGAGTAGTATAGGTCACAACATTAGGTTTAAGTCCTTTAGAAACCATGTAGGACATCAGTTTCTCTGCCTTCTGAGTTTCTCCTTCCTTGCACAGGCCATTAATCAGTGAGTTATATGTGACTACGTCTGGCGCAATACCCTCTGAAAGCATTCGTTCAAACAAACTAAATGCTTTACTAACTGTGCCTTCTTTACATAGGCCATCAATCAGTGAGCTATATGTGACTACGTTTGGCGCAATATCCTCTGAAAGCATTCGTTCAAACAAACTAAATGCTTTACTAACTGCACCTTCTTTACGAAGGCCATCAATAACAGTGCTGTAGGAGATCACATTAGGTGTGCAGCCCAACTTTGGCATTTTGTAGAGCAACATGGCAACGGCCTCACTAATCCTATTCTCATAACAGAGGCCCTTGAGTATAGGAGTGAAGATGAAAGCATCAGCTCTCTGGCCCACCCTTATGAACCTTCCAAACAAAATCAATCCATGTCCCAATTGATTCATACGGATACAGTAGCCGATCAACATAGTATAGGTCACGACATTGGGTGAGGGTGCGACTCCTTTAGTTTGGCTCAAACGGTTAAAGAGTGAAAATATAGTTGCATAATGGTTGTTTGAGTTCTTCATATGAATTAAGGCCTTAAACAGATGATTAAAGGAGTAGATGGATGGTGCCGGGCTCTTAGCAGCCAACAAGCGATCAAAAAATTGAAGGGCATCTTTAATAGTAAGGGTGCCCGACCAACAACGTTCTTTTACAACTAGTTCTAACTGGCGGATCCCCATGGCTGTGTGTTGAAAATTGTTACAAGTTCCACTTGTAGAATCTGTGGTAGCCTCAAAACTGCTTCTAGAATATGGGCTGATACACCCGTTTGTTTGACTTGTTTGGACAAAAATCCACTTGGAGAACACAGCCTTCACAGTTCAAGGAGATACGTTGGCTGTAAGGGACTTACTGAATGAGTGCTATAATTAATCAATGGATGACCTACATAATAAAAAAAAAAATGAAAGAATGGCGAATAGATTTTGCATAAAGTACTAGTCTTGCAGTTGCAGGTCAGTACAATAGGTACCACACTAAGTACTGTACTAGTTAGGCTTCAGTATTTGGGAGCTAGCAATCCATACATTACAATGTAAATAGTCCAACACAATTAGTAACAGAATCTTGCAAGCACAATTTCAATCAGATCAGCTCCCATGCTATTAATATATCATGTTAAATTGTTGGTTGTACAAGTATACATTGGCCAATTTTCGTTCCAACCCAACTTTTTAATACATTGTAGATGATGATGCATAATTACCAGATTTATAGTGTTCATAACTGTGGTCAATTGGTTTTATGCCGTGTACGGTACCCAAGTATCTATTTGACAAAAACAGCAAAGGATACTTCCCGTGAAAATATTTGACAAATTGAATTCGAGACTGTAACATTTCTGGATATTTTTCCAAGCAACTTGAATGCACAGTCACCACGATCTACCAAGGTGCTAAATTTCTGACATAAATGCAAAACACCTAGAGAAGCTGGCACATGAAACAGAGCTCTTACCACAGTCAGAGAGAGCCTAGTCTGTCTTGTTTCATTTGGGAGAAGAGGGAGAGCGGTTCATTAGGCAACAAGTATGACGGGTGGTGCTTAGAACGACAATTCTTCTAAGAAGCATTTTAACAAACAGTTGGAGTGCAAGAGAGAGTTGGGAGAGGAGGTGAGCTAAGTGTAGAGAGGAGGAAGAAGAGAATTTCGGCGGCTGTGGTGGCGCTGGGAGTAATTTAGTTCAGTTGGGGATTCGAAGAAGACTGCTGCTTTCGTCCGATCAATTTTGGTCGGTGGGATTTAAAAGGGGCGAAGATGCGAGAAAATATTTGCTTTGATTGGCAATACTTCAATTGGCGTCAATAGTCTAGCAAGAGCCTTCGTCTGATCAATTTTGCACTTTTGACTCGTAGGCAGGAGACCATAATTGTTTTTCCTTTGTTTGCTGCTTATTATTGTACTTCTGTTGAACATTTTATTGCTTAAGTTCTTAATTTTTTTTTGTTCACCCCAGTTTTTTAATTTTTTTTAACTCAATAAGAGCCTTCTAAAATTATTAATTAAGATTTAACTTTGTAAATTCTTACATTACTGTTAAAATTACCGATTTTGATATTATGTTAATTATTAATTCACTAATAAAAATATTAATTTAAACCAATCTCAAAACATAAAGGAAATGGTTGTCAAGAAAAAAAATTAAAACTTTGATTGAAGGATGGAAAATAATTGAGAGGCTTAATTATATAGAAGTTACAAAAACTTCATTTATCCAAATACAACAACAATTTGTCACCACAATTTTATTCACATTAATCAAACACCTATTTTAATCCTAATTTTTTTTTATTGTAGTGTCTTATTTTTATTTTAAGCAAAGCTATTATTCAAAAATTATATCATATATGTCCAAGGATTAAATTTGAAAATACCGCATGTTTGACTATAGTAAGATGTTGTGAGGGATCAAACAGTAAATTAAACACATCATATTATTCATATTTTCATTTATATAAATTCAAAAATATTTTTTATATACTGAAAAGTTTTTTTTTCTAATTGCTTTAAGATACAAATAAAAAAAAATCTAAATGTCACACAAAAGGCTGCACAGATAATTTCACACTCGAGAAATGCTTTTGAAGAAGTTGACGTGTCAAGTAATAATTGGTGCTTGCAAGATAGAGTCCAATTTTATTTTTCTCACAATCTTCGGCGACATATCCTTCCTTAGAAAATAAAACAAATCTCTCTCACATCCGAACCCACTTCAACGATCTAATTTATTTCGCAGCAACATATTATATATAGTGCATCTACATTTTATAATTTCGTTCTAATTACAAATCTAACATGTTAACTTCTTCTTTTTTTCCGTTTTTAAGATGAAAATTTTATAAATAACAAATTTAATAAAATCCTTTCAGAACACCGCACTGGTAAAATAATATATCCCCATTCATTTATCTAACTCTAAATATAAGGAGGAATTTTATATATATCTTTCAAAATTACAAAATTGTGTTCTTTTATTCCAATATTTAAAATAGTACATTTATTCCTCTAAATTACAAAATCCGGGGAAGAGGAGCGCTCGAGGATGAAAGCTTGAAGTCAAAACATTTCTAAAAAAAGAATAATAACTCTGAAATGGTTAATTTGACTGGTCACATCCTCTACAGTACCTCAAAGGCAGCATTGGAAATTTGGAACCATTTGTCACAAGTTTCAAATCTGTCTGGTTCATTTGACACAGTATGGAACCAGAGTAACTTGAACAAAACCTAAGCCATTTATAATCACCTCTCATATATTGCATATCAAAATGTTAATGTTGTAATGATAGAATTCAGGACATTAATTACCATGATATATTAAATTTAAATAGGATGTAACTTAAACTTCCAAAACGGATATAAAAACCTACAATCTGCTCCGGAGTGTATACATTACTGCTTTAAAATTTTGGGAGAATTCATGTATTACGTACTTTCCCCTCTAAAATTCATAGTATCATATTTTATATTTACCATTCTAAATTTTAAAAACTCACAATTTATTAAAGTTTATTTCAAATTTGTAAGTTAAACAAACTGAGGTAGACATTTTACAAAACATGTACACCTCATTTACACAGAGAAGATTTTCATCTTTCTTAAAAGCCTAAGAGGCTTGCTTTATAGCTACATAGAAAAACTGGTGAAGACCCGAAGTCGGGAACCATCTAGGCATCTAGCATCATGGAGTAAAGGGAATCTGAATTCGGTCTAGATCATTTGATCTGCATTTAGATTCACGAGAATGTTTATAATTTTAATTCTCCTCACAAATCATGATACAAATCAACATCAGACTGAATTTGATTTAAAGCAACGGTAGTTATCACAAGTATAGCGCTTGCAAATGGTATTTTTGGGGCCTATAGCAAGGATAAGCGGTTGCAACAAGCTTAATCCTGCCATTACCATTACTGGAAATTCTAATAGTGTCCCCTAGTAATAAGTGCTTAACTGCTTAAGGCACATTTTGGTATACCAACAAGATCTGATCCGTTAATGTTAGAACCCGAGTACCCGACCCAATTAGTTCAAGACTTGACCAGTCCCAAGGAATGAATTGATAAAATTCTTTCCCAGAGTCAGACCAAACGATCCTTGCTGACTGGATTTCTCTCCTCAAATTAAAGCCCAGTCTGGTCTAAAACTTTACATGCTTCTTACCGAGCTGGAACCAATTTGGGCTGAAGCACAAGTTTCCTTCAGGCCCAATATATTTCTATTGCTCATCCGCAATCTACTAGACGTCACACAAGTACAACATAACCACTATCTAATTATATGCTAATCTAATATTGCAAATAAGTTCAAGTATCAACATATAATTAAAAATATCATTAAAAGTATCAACATATCAACATCGTCTATTTATGGTGCTCCATCTCATTTCTTGTAACTAACTTCTAAGTAAGACTGCTTCAATTAGATCTCAGCTTTTTATAATAATTCCCAAATTAGTAGAAAATTTAGGTTCCAGTTTGGAATGCATTGAGAAAGGTATTTGGCAGCTGGGTCCCAGCTTTTTATAATAATTCTCATAATGGTCTGAACTGCACCAGGGGCATTTTGGTCCGAGCAAAGGTCAGACAACAAGCTGTTATTGACTTATTGTATCTATTTCTATAATGGATAAAATGGAAGGAGTTGTATGAGTTGAGGGATATATTAGATAAATTTAAGAGTTAAGGGGTATATAAGAAATTAGAGAAGTTTTTATTAAAACACTTGTTTTGTATAATAAAAATAGGAAAAATGTAATTATAATGTCTATTCTCTTATCTTTGTCATTTTTAGCCATTTTTCCTAATTAAGAATTATTTATTAATATTCTTTTAACCTAATGATGCTCGTACTTTTTGACATCCTTCAATTTTCACTGACTGACAACCATATTTTGTTCCTTTTTAATTTTTAATTATAAGGATTATATTGGAGAGTCTCAAGTAAATAAAGATTTTTCACATAAAATCAGACAATTAAAGTGATAATTCTGAACAAGGGTCTTAAGATTCTGAGTAAAGCTACCAATTAAATCTGATACCACATTAAATCTGAAGGAGAATCTGACACCAATTAATTCTGAGCAAGGATCTTAAGGATTTTGTAACGACATTTCTAAAAAAAAAATACAGGCCCAACAAAATTCAGCCCATTAAGGCTTTAACTTTCATTATTCTTATTGGGTCCCACCTGTCAGAGTATCGTCGCTCTCCCAATTTCTTTTGCTTTTTAGTTTTCCCGCGAGCAGTCGCCTGTTACTCAAATCTCAAACCGTAAATCACAGATCCAGAAAAAAAAAAATACCAAAATCGGCAGAGAAACAATTTGAATTGGACAAAAACTCAGTTGAGTCAGTCCGATTTCACCGCTTTTTCTGACAAAAAATGTCCGACCGTTTGAATCTGTCAAAACTCCGAACGGCATCGGCTGATTCCCTTCCAACTCGGCCGATTCTGTTCCCAATCTGTCAAAACTCGGAACGGTAGACGGTTGTTTTTAAATGAACCATGTTTCTATATAGTAAAATGATTTACACGGTTTCTTGGATTTAACCTTGTATGGGTAATAAGGTTTACGGTTTTTTGGAAAAACATATGTAATTTTTTTGTACACATTTATTTTTACCAATTTTTTTATTAATAGAAAAATAAATAAATAAATAAATAATGAGAAATATGAAAGATTTCAGAAATTTTCAAAATATAAGAAGATTGTGATAATTTATAACGTTGACGGGACGTTATGGACTATAACATTCAGATCATCCACTAATCTTCCAATATTGTTAATTAAAAAAAAGAAAAGAGTTGGACGTTATTGTGCATAACGTCCATAAATGGTTGGTCTAAAATATCCATTTATTTGATGGCGGCACAAGATCTGAACCTCCACAATAATAAACACTAAGCAAATGTAGATGGTCCAGCTTTACTTATTAGTTATTACAGAACAAAACCAATTTCTAACTTAGGAGGCAAGATCAAATTTTTAAAAAAAAAATGGGTGGACGTTATGCACAATAACGTTCAGCTTTTTTTTTTTTTTTTTTATAATTAACGATATACGGAGATTAGTGGTTGGATTATCTGGATTTTATAGTTCATAATGTCCCGTGAATGTTATAAACTATCACGTTTTTCTTAGATTTTGAAATTTTCTGAAATCATTCACCTTTCTCGATATTTATTTATTTATTTTCTTATTAACAAAAAAAGGGTTTATTTTTATGTGAACTGTGTGTGAATGTGTATTTGTTCTACTGTATAAGTCAATAAACTTAGTACACGGTTGATTCGTGGCAAAAAATTTCGTGGATAAGAATGGCATGAGGTCAATAAATTTACCAGATTCTAGTAGTGCAGACCAAATTTGTGGCAAAAAATTACTCAATAAACTTATCAGAAACGGCATGAGGCTTCCGGAAGAATCAAAACATGCGCAGTGAAAGCCCTTTATTGATCTCCAAGTCATGAGTCTTTCAGAGAAAATCTTTTGGTTCCACCTTCCTCGGACCGCTGTATGAAAATTCATGGATGTAGGCATGTAGCGAACTTTTCGTTAACAGTAAATTTAGCAGTTATGAATTTAATTAATGTTACTAAGATTTTTCAGGACATGATAACAGTCTTGCAGTCTCCATCTTCAGTCAAATTATCTAACTAGTGACTTTTGAATGGAACCACATTCCAAGAAAGCGTTGTCCCTAGCTAGCATATCAAGTCTTAATATATTAAATTTTTAAAATGTTTAAAATACATGTATTTATAATTTTATATATCAGTTAACAACCCAAAAAGGAGAACGGTTGCAAAAGGTAAAACAGTTAATCCGCTATAATTTTCGGAATTCAAGTGTCGAACAACCTTGCTATTTTTCTTTTGCCAAAAAATAAAATCTTCATTAATTTATTATTTTTTCAAAAGTTTCTTACAATTAATGAATGAAAATGAGGGGTCAAAGGTACACAAGTCCAGCTAGCTTAAAGCTTTTCTCCTCGTAACTTTATTGAAGCATATTGTGGATCGAACTTTCTATTTACAAATTTTGTGAAATTAGAAGGCTTATTATGTAAATGTGACATTATTCCTTGTCAGAAGGACTAAGACGCAAATATAATATCTGAGCATTTGTATTATAAGTAATAATTATTTAAAAAGAAAATCAACAATTGAGCCAGTTAAATCTGTTAGTTTGTAATAATCTAGAAGTCAATGATACGATAATTTATCATAAAGCTTTGTTCATGAATTGAATGTTTATTTATATATCATTTTGTTGCCTTGGGTATTATTGAATTTATGGATCATTTCGAATTCATGACTGAAATTGTGAAACTCCATAATATAGATGATATATACTCTTAAAAAGTCACTGACCAAGATAATTAGTAGAAACACTAATTACCGCGATAAGATTAGTATGTGGATTAAAAGATGGTTAAGTTTTACAAACCACCTGACACGAGATGTCATTTTAATCACATAGATACATGTTCTAGGAACATGGTATTTGACAGACCCCGAATGAAACATTAAATAGAATTGTGTTCGTGTCATTTATGTTTTCATTCAGTGTCAAGTTCTACAGTATGAGGTATTTATCGTTCCTACTAAGAAATATGTATGTTTGAGTGTTATCTAACGCTGTCCGTAAAAAGCAGTCATAATGGTAGCATTTCCATATGTATAACTTAGCTGAGGAAGAGAGATGGAGGTTAGAAAAAGCAGTCATAATGGTAGCATTTCCCTCGTATCTCTATACGAGCTATAGCATCACTAGGCCCCTTGATAGAGTAAGATTATATGCTAGCGGTATAATTACAAGAGTAATTATATTTGATAATCTGCTCAAGATCAAGAAAAGATTCAGTTAGCAAGGATGACACACATCTACCTTGAAACTAATCTGATAGCTATGAGACAGAAGAACAGACACAAGTAAATTGTTTACTGGATCGTAATATTGTACTGTACAGCATCATCTGTGTAATTGGATGGTCATGATGTGTTGCCAGATGCCGCTCATGATTATAGAAGTTAAAATAGTTTTAACTCTATTTACCAACATAACACAGATCCTATTGGGTCACACCATATAGGAGTTAATCGGAGAATCTTATTGTGATTGATTATAAATTGATTATGATCAATAGTAAGATGGTTATAATTAATTATACGTGTTATAATTAAATTATAAATGTTATGTAAAAATAACAAGCAAAAACATTGGTTAATTTATAAACGTGTGTGACATGTTGTATAAATTTAACCGGTTAATTTATAAATGTGCAGGACACGTTGTATAAATTACCGAAACAACAACCGCAAGAAATATAATTGTTCAGAATAATTATACGAATATTATTTGTATTCGGGCCGAGGGCATTCGGGTCTTTTTAGATTCGTCCTTATCCGCATGACGTGTCATCGATCCTATCCAGATGACACGTCATCGATCTTATCCACATGTCATCATCCTTATCCATTCAATTGCATATCTTGTAAATAGGCCGAACTTAGAGGGCATTTTGGTCTTTTGGCAACCGACCCTAAACCTTATAAATAGGGGTGGAGGGGTAGAGAGAAAAACTTATTAATTCACACGTATTGTTTCGTGTAGAATTGAATCAGTATTTTCTCTCTTTCTCGGTTTCTCTCCTAAATAGTCTTTCGGTTGAGAAAAGAAAGTTATACATAGTTGACGTATAATCTTGCAGGTTGTTGTGGAGTATATTTACGGGATTGATGAATAGTGTTTTATCGAATTTCGCGGTATGTCAGTTTTTCTCATTGATGAAATTGAGTAACCGAAAATTCGTGTTTACGGGTTTTCGTCTTTTTCCCCGTGAATAGTATTTTTGCAGAATTCCGCGGTTTGTATTATTTCTAGCAAAAGAAATAAACCGCTCTCCGGTTAGTCTTGGTGGATAACTAATAGAGGTATCACACGTGTGATACTCCGAGTCGATTCCTTCCCTGGTGAGGCTCTACTCGCTCGGTCTACATTCCAACTATGATTTGGAAATAAAGTATAAATATGTTATATTAATCTATTTAATTGTTTAGTAGATTAAAGTTTTAGAAATCAATCATGGAGTAGATCTGTAAAAGGATTAAATTAGGTTTTGATGCCAAAGGAATACTGAAGGTGGACCGCCTTGGAAAGTTTCCTGACATATCCCGTTTAATCCTGAGCTTAAGTTGGCCGTAGAAATTTTTGTTCTACGGTCATTCCGCAGCTTAAGCCTAAACGGGTTTTGGTTACCCTGAAACCCAACAAAATCAACGGTCCAACCAATAAACTGTCAACCCTAAGTTGTAATCATTTAAGAAAATTAACAATTTAACTAGTTAAATCAACAGTCCAACCAATAAATTAACCGTCGATCTGAAGTTTTAGTGGATCATTATCTGGTTCAGTTATGATAATATTGAATCCGAAATTTGGTGCTTGAATGAGAGGGAGAAAATGAGGGAGATGAGGTGGCGAAAAAGAAGTTCAAAAATGAGGGGAAAAAAGACAGTTTGAAAATTAGTTAGCGACTTAATTGGGCTTATTGTTTCTGAAATTTTTTTAGTTACCACTCTAATAAATCAAATTAAATGATTACCACTTGATTAACCATAATTTCATTTCTACCACCCTCGCAGACTGGATTTGCGCACGTATTTCAATCGGTTTGCAGACCCAATTTGCACATTGAATCCATTCGCAGACCCAGTCTATGCACGGATTGTAAATTACTTTTCCGTTTTACAATTCAGGTTAATTCCAGTTCTTAATGTTTGTCAGTTTAATGTTAAGCTTGATGTTTTTGATAAAAACCACACTCTATCTCCTTAAACCGGGATTGGAGGACTTCGACATAGTTTTGATTCCCTCTTTGAAACGCACTTTTGGCCTGGAGTTTATGGTCCTTTAATTCTGACAAGTCCAATGTATAGATACAGACTTTTGCCTTACAATAACTATAAAATTCAAAGTTGATATAATATTATTTCTCCTTTAATTTATTCATTAAAATCAGTGGCGCAAAATAACGGTGCATGTCTTAGTCTTGATCGAAGCTTTTCTTAATATTTGAATTTTCTGTTCACTTTATTTCAAAACGACCAAACAGTGCAAAAAAACAAATAGCAAAAAATGAGCAATGATTGAGCGGTGAAAAAATAAATGGTTACTAGAAGAAGAAAATTGGCGGTTCTTAATAAAATTTCTCTGTTTTATATATATATATAAAATGATGTATCATATCTGTTATATAAAAGTGATTCTTTCAATTACTAAATGTGAAAAACGATGTCGATATATGTGACTTGGAATTCCTATGACTTGGACTAGGAATTCATGTACGGTGTCCAAAATTATACATGGATGTCTTCTAGGAACCATGTATATAGCCCTTCTTAATTATTGTGCATAGTTACTTTAATCGGGTAGAAATCAATATTATCAGTGCATTTTTTTACAAGTTTATAATTAGACATAGTTGAGTTTTATTAACCGTGTATAATAGTCCAATAAAGACACGGTTCGGTAATCATGTATCCTCACCGAACGTCATATCTACATTACCCTCACCTGAATGTGTCATCTTTCTTTCTACAATCTACAAAATTAGTCTGGACAATTTACAAAATCAAAAATTTTGTTATTTTTAGGGAAAATGTAAATGAAAGTCTAAAATACATGCTTGTCAAGTCCAAAATACATGCTTACCAAGATACAATCAGCATTGAAACTTTGAGAGAGAGAGAGAACCTGAGATAGAGAGGAGCGATCGAGCGAGAGGAGCTTAGAGGTTCAGGCGAGATGAGAGGAGAGCAACAGAGAGTGGAAATAGAGAGCGAAACACCAACAGTGGAAGCACCAAGAGAGAGGAACCACGGAAAGAGAGAGGAGGAGACATGTGGGTTTAGGGTTTTAGAGGAGACGAAGGGATTTTGAAAAGAATGTGACCAGGTCGACCCAGCGCGCATTTTATTTTGCGCAAACCATTTCTACACGGATATTTAATTAAAAATCCGTGAAGGAAGACATTTCTACACAGTTATTTCATTAATAATCCATGTATAAATTCTATATATATGTGGAAAAAAATGCGCGCCTTGGGAAGTTCGAAATATAAAGACATCTTTTTATTTATTTTTTATATTTTTAAGCTTTGCATCTAAACTCAAATATTTATAAATAATAAAATTTCAGAGTTTGAAGCGACGTCGTTCCGACTTCCATTAGATAATTATTTAAAAAGCACATTTTCAGTTTAAATAGCAAATCTTTTAACTTTCGTACACGGATGTTTAAGTAGAAAACCGTTTAGAAATGATAGAGAATGTCTCCACGGATATTTCATTAAACGTCCGTGTGCAAATCTTTATTAATTAAAAATTCTTAGAAGACGAAATGGCTCTTCAAAATTCTATATAAAACTAGTCCGATCAAGATATTTATATAAATTTTATTTGCAAGTAGAAATGGCCGAAGTCCCTCCGGCCGGCAGTGCTCACCCCTCAAATGTGCCATGGCCATTGCCCTCCGGCTACGTCCCGCCCGAAGAGGTTGATGTTAATTTCGAACTCCCTCCCGGTTTCGAAGTCCCTCCCGACTATCTCATGCCTCCTCCCAACTACAGGAGGACATGGCCGTGGCCGCCTTCAAATGTGCCACGCTGAAGCCCAACTCTTCATTCGCTCTTCATCCGGTTCTGACGGTCCTTCTCCAACTCTTCATCCAACTCTTCATCCGGCCGGCTCTGAAATTATCCAGTAGTGTGACCTTCAGAGCAGGTGAAGATACAAATTTTAATAAAGAAAGAGCTAGCTAAAACCAAAAAGTTGGATGGACCTTCAAAAAAAAGGGAAAGAGATGGATGAAGAACCTTCAGAGTCGGATTAAGAGTCGTCCGACTCTTCATTCGACTCTTCATCCGCTCTGAAGGTCCTTCATCTCACCTCTTCCTCTTTTTATGCCGTAAATCTTCATCCGACTCTTTATTTGATCCGCTCTTTCTTTATTAAAACATGATCTTCATTTGCCTCCGAAGTGATCAGATCACAGAGAGAGAGAGAATTGATCAAATCGGCACTGGAAGGAGAAGTCCTTTCATATAACCAACTTGGTGATGGAAAAGGCGCGCCCTTTAATAACCAAAACCCTAAAATAACCTTTCTACATGGCTTTTTTTATTAAACGTCCATGTAGCTCTCTAACAGCTTTCCACACTATTAATTAAACAAAAAACCGTGTATAATTGACACCTTTCTACACGGCTTTTTATGAAACGGCCGTGTAGCTCTCACAAGCTTTCTACACTTTAATTTAAACAAACATCCGTGTACAATGCCGACCTTTCTTCACGGTTCTTTAATTAAATATCCGTGTAGCTCTCTCAAAGCTTTCTACACTGTTATTTAAATAATAATCCGTGTACATTTCCTAATAAACGTCCGTGTAGCTAATTGTATGTTTAATCACTAGCAAATAAATATGGGTGTTAGCCTATTATAAATCATTTAAAAACACACACATGTGGTTCTAAATAACAATTCATGTACGGTGTCCAAAATAATACACGGATGTCCAGTAGGAACGTTGTATATAGCCCTTCTTAATTATTGTGCATAGTTACTTTAATCGGGTAGAAATCAATATTATCAGTGCATTTTTTTACAAGATTAGACATAGTTGAGTTTTATTAACCGTGTATAATAGTCCAATACAGACACGGTTCGGTAATCATGTACAACATACCACCTACTCATACACGATGCCCGATCCCTGACACGGTCGTAACTGTGTTCATTAACTTTTCAGACAATGTATGGTCGCATTTTCTGTACTGGTGGTTATAGGAACAAAATTACCTTTTGGAAATTTTAATGGTGTGACCATGAGGCAAATTAATGAAAGAATATACAGGCCGAATAATTATGAAACCTATAATACAATAAATTAATGATATTTCTATATAACTAATACATTAAAATCCTTATATAGTATATTGAGTAAGCCGGATATACATTATATTACGATCTGTATGTATAATTTTTTTGAAATGTGAATATGCAGTGCATTCCTGTTTGTTACATTCGAAATTTTATTAATCTCACGAAATTTATTTTATTGATTAATTTCTATTTATGCTAACAAAACTAGTGCATATAGGCATAACAGTGTTGGTATATATCATCGCGGATACTTCTGTCGATAATATATAGTAAAAAACGATGTCGATATATGTGACCTGGACTAGGAAGTCTACGTAGGCTCCACAGCCATATGATTTGATCGACATTCTCTGGTTCCAAAAATTGAGATGAAAAGTATATTGTCATATTTTTTAATTAACAAAAGAAGTCTGAGAACATTGCTTTCTATTGATTTGATTTTGTAATATTACAAAACTGCGGACAGTGATTCAAAGTCTGAGATGAAAAGTACCTTATCTTTATGTTTTATTTTATCCTCATATGTGTACCTCCCAGGTCATAAATTAAAAGTTCTTCTTAGCACAAGTTGATAGGCTCTCTTTTTCCAACAGAAATTTTGAACGTACACTTGTTGATTGAATATGTCTGCAACAAGAAGGCTTGGATCGAGTCAATCAGAGAAAAATCAACATAGCGAGCTAGGGGCCAATTATATAATGAGATCTTCATTATAACCAATCGTTCACATTATTGATAAAGAAATTGACAATCCATATGATATTTTTACATTTAGAAAGTTAATATTCTCCACAAACTTCTCATCCACGGGAACATTCGTGTTGGTTGGTTTTGGAAAATTGTGCATCTCCTTAATTATGTTGGTGTTATTTGATCTCGTGCCTTTCAAGACAAGCAATTGTAAGTATCAAGAAATTTACATTCAGGTAAAACATGTTTTAAATTATGACACAATTATAACTCGAAAGTTATACTTCATGGAGCTCATTTGAAAGATAAAATCAGGTAAAAAATATTTGTATTTTTAGATTCGCAAAATTCATCCCGGGTCGTTGGAAAAATGGATGAGAATGATAAAAAAAAATGAAAAAAAGGTGAATGAAATGAATATTGTCGTTTTTGACTTGAAACCAAAAGTAGTTAAAAATTAAAACTATACATATTTAGAATTTTAATACTTGTAGATAGAGGTTTAAATACTTGCGAGTAGAATTGTAAAATAATTTAATATTTTAAATACTTTGATATTAGCGCTAGAAATAAAAGTTAGATAAAATTGGAAGTTTTTTTTGTTAAATTATTAGGAGGACGTACTCGGGGAGTTTGTTTGGATACAATTATCAGGCTCATATCATAATATCACTTCCAATTTGAAATAAATGATGACCTAACATTAAAAATAAGTATCTGTGTGTATATATTGTTTGTAATTTTCAACCGACTTAGATCAGATGAATAGTAGCGCTCCAAAAAAAATATTGGACGGAATGAACAATTACGTTCCAAAAAAAACAATGGACTGAATAAATCAATTTTTTTTAATAATTTCTTCGCTAAATATTGTTGCGAATTAAACATTTTCTTCGCTAAATATTATTGCAAATTTAACATTTTCTTTCCCAAAAATGTTCTTTCAAATAACATTATTAATGCGCAATCATTACTTTCCAAAAAAAATGCATATAATAAAAAAAATCTGTATATATTAAAATTAAATAAAATATTAGAGCCCAAACTTTGAATATTTAAATGGTCCAAACTTTTCTATAAATAGGTATGATCTATAAATAACAAATTGTATATATCAGTATTATAAATAACGATATGCGCTTGTCGAACGGACGGGTACCGTCAAGTGATTAATCGGTATTCGGCCGATTAATCAAAATTATGCGGACAATTTTGTATTTTTATGAAAATTATGTGTATAAATCATAATTTATTTAACTCATCAAACTTATCAAATAAACTTAATTTAACGTAGTTTTATTATTATAACATGATACTACACTTAACAACACTACACGTATTTTAATGTGTAAGTAACGCATTTATTTAATAAAAAAATAAGTTTGAGAATTAAGCGTTTTCAAATACTAATAATATATTATTTGAAAGACATGAAACATTTCAATATAAAATCACTAAATTTAGTTTGTAATAACAACTTAATTTAATATATGAAGATGATGTACTAATTAAAAAAATTAGTAAGAAAATTATATGGTATATAATAATAGAGAAATTAATGAATTAATTCAAATAAGTAAGAAGAAAAAACATATATAAAAAGAAATTGGATGTATAACCAAGCACAAATAAAACTGCAATACATAATTTATGAAACTTATTATTACAAAGTCACAGAACAAACAATGCAAAAATAAATAATCACTGGAATAGACTAAAATAAATGGAAATAAATGGATGATTAAACGAGAATAAACAGAAAAATTGAGAATAATCAAGAATTATCGGCCAACAGAATAATTCACTATAGACATCTAATAAGTGAATTCATAACGGTTTGACCGCAGTTAACGATAAAACAGAAATATAATTGGTCGTTAAAACTGTATTATACAACATTGATATATATAAAGAGCTCAAAATTTTCTTCTGCTCCGAACTCTTCAGGACCAGCCTTGATGTGGAGTTTCTTTCTCCCAGCGGTTAGACACAAACCACGAAAAAAAATTGTAATTTGGCGCGGAATCACGTAACTGCACCAAAAATAAAGGATATGAAAAATATTGCGGAAATATATATATATAGTCTTTGTTGCCATAAATTATCCTCCTTATTGTTCTTCTCCCAGCAGCAAGTACTAATAGGCATGTTAGTCCAGCATTTTTTTTTTTTTTGTTAGTTAGAATTGCTCAATCATGATTAATTATTGACTTGATTTGACACACAAAACGGTCATAATTACTGAAAAGAAAAAAAATCCGTGCGCAGATTGGGTTTGTGAACGGATTGTAATTTTTTTCGGTTTTTTACAATTTAGATTACTGAAAACAAAAATATAATCCGTGCGTAGACTAGGTCTACAAACGGATTCAGAGTGGAAACTGGGTATGCGAACGGATTCGGTGCGCAGACTGGATCTACGTACCGATTAAGATCCGTACGCGAACCCAGTCTGCAAGGGTGATAGAATAAAATTCTGACTAACTGGATGCTAATCATTTAGTTTCAATTTATTCGGGTCGCAACTAAAAAAAAGAATTGTTTGGAGAATTAGGTCCCTTATTTCTCTTTTTTCATTAGTACAATATTATCTAATATTTTACTCTGTCGACAATTTTAACATCCATTAATTACTTTCCTTAAATTACTTCATTTTCATACATTAATTATTATAGGATTTACTTTTTTTTACCACTGCAAAAATAGGCCACTATTTCTGAGAATAAAAAGTAACTATTCCTAATAATACAACAACAGAAATTGCTATATTTTTAAATATATTAGTATTACCGATAGAAATATCTACGAAAATACTTTTGACAAAAAAATATTTGTACCCTCACAGATAGAATACACTTACCTTATTTTTTTAGAAACTTTGATTGATGTATATTCTTGTAAACTTATGCTCCGCTATTATTATTATTTTGGGCTTTTAGATTATTATATGTCGTTTGGAAGAAATACCTATTTTGGACAAAATCAAAAGACAAGACAAAAGAACATCTAACACTTATAAAAATTAAATAATTAATAAATGATCACACATTAATTATATTACGAGAAGTTATGACAGTTCTGACACGTGCTGATATTTAATCATATGCTTGTGTAAGCATCGGAAGTAGAGAATGTCTCATTTGTCATCGGAAACTAACTAATTAGAAGGCTAATATATTTTTTGAAACCTGCTACATATTTTTTACATTTATTAATAAAGAGTGAAATGGATACTTTGTAAATTTAAATGAATTTTAATAGAAAAGACAACAAAATGGGTAAATTTGTGTCTTTGAAATTAGAAGGGTAAATATGATATTATGAATATTAGAGTGGCAAGTACATAATTTTGAAGTTTTTGAGGTGTATGCATGAAATTCTCCTTTATTTTTATGCTCAAATCATACCTCACACTCTTATCTTTGTTTTCAAAGTTCAATAGTCGATATAAACTACTCAATGCTTTTCAGAAGATTGTGAACCAAAGGCAATGATTTTGTACCAATAAAAAAAAAGAGTAAAGATGTTGTCTCCCTTGAATCTGTCCCCTATCTGTCCCCCTAACAACCTTCCTTTTTTGTTCCCTCACGTGATCAAAACCCATCATTTTCAATTTTTCTCTTAGAAAGAAAAACAAAATTCAACATAATTCAAAACTCACCCTGTTCTTCTCCTCTACTGCTCACCACCAGTTACCCATGCCGATGGTTGTGATGGTGGTCGAGATCCGACGAGGGGAGCGTGGTGCATTGTCAAGATCCGGGGAGTAGAGCGTGGTGCACCGTCGAGATTCGACGAGGAGAGCATGGTGCATGGTCGAGATCCGGCGAGGAGAGAGTGGTGCACCGTCGAGATTCGGTGGGGAGAGCGTGGTGCATCATTTGAGGGGATCCATGCTAACCTAGCAAAGGTTGTCACAGTGGAACATATGAATATTTTATTAGTTAGATATGAATACTTTATTTGTTAGATATGCATACTTCATGTTAGATATGAATACTTCTCGGAAGAGGTGGGGGTGAGAGAGATGAATCTGACTTTTGAATGTTCTATTGTATAAATTATTTCGAACATGTATGAATACTTCGTAATCGTCAGTATGAATAATTCTTTAGTTAGATATGAATACTTCATTGTTTTAGATATGCATACTAGTCTGTTGAGAATATTTCTTGGTCCCAATCTAGGCAGGTGTGAATATTATTAGTGTCAGATGTGAATATTGTTAGTGTTATGTGTGAATACTTCATTAGTTAGATATGAATAGTTATATATGTGAATATTTCATTTGTTAGATATTGAGTATTTCATTAGTTAGATATGAATACTTCATTTGTTAGATATGCATACTTCATGTTAGATATGAATACTTTTTGGAAGAGGTGGGATGAGAGAGATGAATTTGACAATGAATTTTGAATTGTATAAATTATTTCAAATATGTATGAATACTTCGTAATCGTCAGTATGAATACTTCGTAATCGTCAGTATGAATACTTCTTGGAAGAGGTGGGGTGAGAGAGATGAATCTGACTTTGAATTTTGAATTGTATAAATTATTTCAAACATGTATGAATACTTCGTAATCGTCAGTATGAATACTTCATTTGTTTAGATATGAATACTTCTTTATTTAGATATGAATAATATATAGATTTACTGTAGTGGTCCCCAATCTTGACAAATGTCGCTTTCAGACGATTGCGGTCCCCAATCCAGACTGTCACAAGACGTCAACTGTCCCCCTGGTCGTTACTGGTCCCCTCCAGCTTGTGTTTACATATGACAAATGATTCTGATAATAAGTATGAATACTATAAATTCGTAGGTATGAATACTGTACGTTTTGACTATTAATAAAATAGCATTAATCTTGCTCTTTGGTGGTAGTTAGCACATTTTAACTATTTTTTTTGTCTTTTAGTGCGGGGGACAGATAGGGGACTGTTAGTCGATCCCTAAAAAAAAATAGTAAAAAACTTTGAAAAATAGAAAATTTGGTCTCCAAACACATTTTAATATGAAGATCATACTGAGCAATTTGAATAGGCTGTTTGGATTTTAAAATAAAGATAATATTATAAGACATGATTGGGACATAGAAATAATGAGGCATTTTAATCCTACTCTACTGTCATTGCTGTAATTATTGGGAGTATGTAAAATGAGAAGTATATATATACCACTTATTTGGGCATCGTTATTGTTGTCAGTATTTTAAATGAAGTGTATATATCACTTATATGGTATGCACATTTATTGTGCAAAATTGTTATGTATAAAAGGATACACAACATATGGTATGCACATTTATTGTGCAAAATTGTATGTATAAAAGGATACACAACATATATTCAATAAAACACTGCTAGTATAAAGATGTAACGCGTGACATGCGTACAAGAAAGGTTTTTATTATTAAGATGGAATAAATAGAAATAAGTATAAACTGCATATTTTTATTTATATAATTCTATCTTATATCTTTTGCTTAATTATTCGTCATTTCAAAGTAGGCCCCGCAAAAATAATCCTAATCAAAAACCATTTTTGCAAGGTTTCACATATGTAGCAGATCTACTTAAAGAGATTTTTTGCTCTTGGGCCGTGCTAGGCCGGATTTGTCTTTATGTGAACCGTGTATTACAAAATTAATTGGACTCTCCCTTGAGATTTTATTTTCTTCCTCAAAATTTATTAACAAGAAATGGTTGTTGGGTCCCACTTTACATATACTATTGACTAAACGATCACCATGAATTTTCTTCCTTGACTTAGCAATCAGATACTATTGACTAGCAATCAGATTTTTATTTTTATTTTTTACGGTCTATAGGAGTCTATTGACTAGTTCTGGACGTTATCACAGCATCAATGGACAATGTGTATTCCTTTTTCTTAACGAATGTTAATTAGCACTAAGATTAACTTGGTGAAAATCGGAAATCTTCTGTATGTAACTTTCGAAAACTTATAAGGTCCCAAAATAAAAACATGCATGAATGACACTTTAACGGCCTATCATGTACTTTTAAAGTTATATAAAAATGTAGCTAGCTAAACGACACCGGTTACTATTAAAAAAATATGGTTAATTAATGTATGAAGCAATACGGATCTTGAAAAAAATGTTTTAGAATTAGGGACCCAAATTGCTAGCATTCTCCTCTTGCCTGGGAAAGAATGTTTTAGAATTAGTGCTCCAAATTGCTAGCATTCTCCTGTTGTAAGAATATTTTAGAATTAGTGCTAAAAAATTTGACTGGTCATACTTCATATTGTCTTTTTGAATGGTCCAGAATTAATTTTCTGAAAGCCAATGGTTTTCAAATTCTAAAAAAAAAAAGAGAGTAAATAAACTCCAAAAAAAATGTAAAATTTAGTCTCCAAGCACATTTAATAATATGGATATCATGTTGAGTGATTCAGAACGATATTTGAACTTTAAAAATGGAGATAATATCGTAAAGCACAAGCTAGAGGGTGTGTGCTTTATAAAACACCTTAACCCATCCCTATATATACTTAGTTGAACTAAGAGATATACTTAAAACATAATTAGTTCAACTAAGAGATATACTAGTAGCCAGTAAGTGCAGACAAAATTTCGTGGATAAGAATGACACATGAGGTCAATAAATTTATCAGATTCTAGTAGCCAGTAAGTGCAGACAAAATTTGTGGCAAGAAAATAGTCAATAAACTTATCAGAAACGGCATGAGGTTCCCGGAAGAATCAAAACATGCGCAGTCAAAGCTCGTTATTGATCTCCAAGTCATGAGTCTTTCAGAGAAAATCTTTTGCTTCCATCTTCCTCGGACCGCTGTATGCAAATTCATGGATGCAGCGAAGTTTTCGTTAACAGTAAATATAGCAGTTATGAATTTAATTAATATTATTAAGATTTTTCAGGACATGATAACAGTCTTGCAGGCTCGATTTTCAGTCAAATTATCTAATTAGTGACTTTTCAATGGAACCACATTCTAAGAGAGTGTTGTCGCTAGCATATTAACTCTTTATATCCAGTATTAGTATATTAAGCAATATATACTAATATTCTGTCTATTCGACATAATATTCAGTCGAATATTTCTATTTGATTGCAATTCAAATAGAAAATTTATATTCAGTCCAAGTATGCAGTTTAGAGCATATTACCGGTTTATAGTATATTAACAGTGATAACTACAGTTTATAGTATATTAACAGTAATTTATACCACATATTACTGGTTTAGAGTATAGTAACAGTGATAAAAGTACCGGTTTAGAGTATGTTAACTGTAGTTTATACCACATATTACCGTATACTTGTTTATATATATGTATAGCATGGCTAATTTGCTGCCGGCAGCACTTCAACCGAAGTGCTTATGGGGCCATAATTTAGTATTTGATGTTCAAACAATAAATGCAAACCGTTAGATGTTCAATCTATATTAAAATCTGATTGGAGACCAAATTTTACATTTTTTGAATTTTTTTGCTATTTATTAAGCTGATTTGAAAACTGCTGTTTTCAATGCTGGAATCGTTTAATAAAAACAACGGTTTTCAAATTAGCTTAATAAATAGCAAAAAAATTTCAAAAAATATAAAATTTGGTCTCCAAGCAGATTTTAATATAAATTGAAGAGTGAGTCTATGGTACTATGCATATTACAATTTGGCACCGTACTACAGCTCAATATTTGAGTTTTCAAATTTTAACGGTCGATCCGAACCGTTCATCTTGTTCTCCATATTAATATGTGTTTGAAGACCAAATTTTACATTTTTTAAAAAATTTTTACTATTTTTTTAGATATTTAGAAAATCACTTGATCTGAAAATCACTTATTCAATGTTTGCATCCTCTTTACCCCTCCTATTACATAAAAACTCTTCCTAGCCCCACCTATTACAATGAAAACATTGAATTAGTAAAACCAATATAGTTTATCCTTCCATCCTAATATCCTATCCATTTTTTGTAGACCAGATCTGTCAATTCATTTTGGAAACTGTCTCTGTGTTTACATTAGAAATCTTCACCCCCCAAGTTATTGAAAACAGAGAGTCAAGACTTGAATATCTTTTATTTTATTAGCAAGGACAATGAAAAGTTTATTTATTCTATTTATATCTTTTATTTTTGCCGATGAATAAGAAACAAGGGCCACGTATTCAATATACTTGAACCCCACAAATATTATATGTATCTATAGCTAGCATAGAAATAGTCAAAGTTCTTCAGTATAAGTAGCTATCCAGATGAACTCCACAACAGCTAGCAACATGGCAACATTTAACACAGTTCTTATCTTCCTCTTGTTTCTGTCATCATTCTTTGTTAAAACCAGTGAGCTCACTCTTTCGATCGGAGCTATCTTGGATACGAACTCCAGGGTTGGCAGAGAGCAAAAGATTGCCATTGATGTTGCAATCAGATGGTTCAACTCCTCCTCACAAGTCATCATCCTCAACGCTATCGACCTAAGAAGCAACAATCCTCGACAAGCAGCTTCATACGGTATATATATATCACTATACTTATTTTGAGTTCCACGTATTTTTTCATTAATCTCCGCAACTTGTATTAAGCGCCTTCTTGGTATAATTTTGAGTTCCACTTTATTTTTTCATTATTCCATTTCATTCATGAAATGTTAAATACATTGCTGATAGAAAAGAAAAAGGAAAAACTGATCATTAAAAATGAAACCAATCTCCTTTCCCAAGCACTGCACCTCTTCTTCTCCAAAATACTTGCGATATTTTGTCCCAAATCGAAAACCTATACAAATTTCTAACATAATTCCTTCTTCAATCTTTACATGCTCGGTGAGAATCATTAAAATTGATGAAAAACGGGTGCTAATTAACTCGGTTGAACTGACCGAGTCAAACAAATTTTACTGAAATTCGACTCAATAATTACCATATCTGAGTAACTCGGCCATAACTTGTCTCGGCCCCTGCCGATTCCGTTCCAACCCGGTCGAGTCAACTCCAAATCGGCCGAGTTTCGGAACCATGGATAATTCCATGTTGTACATGAGAAACCATCAATAAATATAATAAAATATTTAAAATTATCTATTGCGGCTGAGTCCCACATATCGCAGTGCAAAAAGTTACAAAGAAGTACTAGTTTTATATTGAGAATTTGACAAAGAAAATCTCGTTTGTTTTGCATAACAACAAACATCACAACAACTTAAATTTAAATTAAAGAATCACTCTTTGATCTAGTGGCAAAATTACATGACTCTCATGTGGGAAATCATGAATTCAAAATCTACCAAGTGAAGAAATCCTCCGTAATATAAACATGCAACCCACAATTTCAAAATAAAAATTGAATTTAAATTAAGTAATATGAACCATTTTTTTAATACATTATCTGATAGATATTCCAATCTAGAATACCATAATTTATCTTTATTATAATATTTTGTATAACATAAGCTTGATTTAATGACTACTATATATGGCCCATCTTCAAAAGAACGCCAACTTTTGTTTTTTTTCCGTGACTATGTCTTGAAATATATATTGTTTGACGTGAATATTATGTTGCAAACTTGCAATTCAATCTCTTTGGAGACATTGATGCACTCTGCTTATAGTACATATTTTTAATAAATTTCCTCATTTAATCACAGCACAAGGATTGATCCAACAAGGTGCACAAGTTACCATATCAACCGGCACATGGCCTCAACTGCTCAGCATCTCAGATGTCAGCGAAGAAACGAAAGTTCCCACAGTCTCTTTGATACCTTCTACTTCTTTTAGAAAGCCTTTCTTAATTCAACTGTCGTATCCAGATAGTGCTATCATAAATTGTCTAGTTGATCTTGTGAAGTCCTATAAATGGCGTCAAGTCATAGCAGTGTATGAAGACGATATTTATGGAACTGTATCGGGCACTGCACAAAAGTTAGCCTTTGCGCTTGAGGAAGTCGGGACCCTGCTAGAATACTCTGCGGTGTTTCCATCCATGGACTCAATTTCAGATCCACAAACTACCATTCTAGCAGAACTGGATCGAATGAGACAACGTCTGTCAACGGTATATATCATTCTTAGAAGCTCTGAAAACCTCACGTTGTCTCTCTTTCGAGAGGCAAGTACACATGGCATGATTAGGAAGGGCTCTGTATGGATTTGCGGACCCGATATCATAACTCTCCTTGATTCCACCCTCAACACTTCCTTCATCTCGAACCACATGCAAGGCGTCATAGGTATCGATCCATATATAAAGGAATCAGAACCTGAGTACAGAAAATTTTTCACTGAGTTCCAGCAAGCATTCAGGAGTAAATACGAAAAGAATAGAGAAACACGCTTTATTCCTGGTGAATATGCAGTCAGAGCGTTTGATGGGTTACATGCCGTCAGTTTAGCTGCAAATAGATCCCAGTTAAATGGCAATACTTTCATGAATAACTTGCAAATAAGCAATTTTGTGGGACTAAGTGGTCTTGTTAGGCCTGGAACGGATCAGAGAATGAAAGAGGAAGGTGCTTATTCGATTTTCCGGGTTATTAATGTAGTTGGAAAGAGTTATAAGGAGATTGGATATTGGTCAGAGGGTTTTGGGTTTTATAAGGACGAGTCTCAGTTGAGTCTACGTGGATCAACATTACCACAACTTACTGTAGTACATTGGCCAGGAGAACTAAATAAGATCCCTGGTGGATTGAGGGAGCTAAAAGTAGGTGTACCAGTAAATTTTCCACCAGGTTATGGATATGTGACATATGATAATACAACAAATAATTATAGTGGCTTTTGCATTGCTGTATTTAATGCTGCTATAGATAGGCTGAACTCTTGGATCCCCTTCAAGTTTGTTAATTTCACAATTAACGGAAGTAAAACTTATGATGATCTTATTGACCAAGTGTATTCCAAGGTATCTCACATAGGCTTCTCTTAGCACAAATTCAGTACATATAATTTGATCCTATCATTATTTTATCATATATATATAATGCACAACAAGATATTTGACAATGTAATCTATATGCATTCAAACAGAATTACGATATGGCCATCGGTGACATAACAATAACCAGCTCTCGCTCCGAGAAGGTATCATTCACTGAGCCATTTATAGAATCCGGTTTTATGATGATTGTTCCTTTGAAGCACAAAAATCCTGGTCTTTTGCTCTTTAAGCCTTTTCACTGGACACTCTGGATTTCCTTTGTCATCGTGTTCATTTGGAACTTTGTTGCCATTTTGTTGTTGGAGAAGGACCATAATCTCCAAGCTGGATTCCATGGCCCTTTGTATAGACAGCTTGGCGCAACATTTTGGATAGTCGGGAACACTATCTTCCAAAACCATGGTGAAAGTAAGTTTCTACTCCAACTAAAAGTTAATTATACTTCACTACCATTTTCACCATATTGGCTTTTTCTTCCATTGGATCATTGAAATCTAGATTATTTTCATGTCAAGTATAATTAACAGAGGATGGCCATGAGTATATGACGGTAAAACATAAATAAGCCTTTCCTGCTCCTGAGCGTTCACAAAATAATTCCTATAATCACTACTATTTTCTTTTCTTTTCACAGGGATTGGGAGTTATTATACAAAGGTTGTAATCATTTCATGGCTTTTGGTTGTTTTAATTGTGAGTAATTGCTTCACAGCCAATCTAAGTTCCATTCTGGTAACAGAGAAGCTAACGCCAGTTGTCGACAAGTCTAAGGTTGGCTGTCAGAATGTTTCATTTGTTGTTAATTATGTCAAAAATGTGCTCAATTTCAAGGAAGTTGTGCCGACCAAAGGTCCAGAGGAACTTGCAGACGCATTTGAGAAAGGAACTATAACATCCGCAATAGTGGAGTTGCCATATGCTCGAAAATTTTTATCTAACTATACAAACTATGCTGTCCATGGAGACACACAGATGCATGGAGGATTTGGTTTTGTGAGTCAAATTCATAGTTTTTTTTAGATTTTGCTTTTGTTCTTGGAAGATTTCACTTTTGATATGAAATGTTCAGCCCTTGTGTTACCTTTTGTGTTTAATACCTTAATAGGTAGTCAGTGGCCACGTCAAATTATGTCATTTGTTTCTTGGAGCAGGGTATCCATCTGATTTAATTGCATTGAGATTCATGCGGACGGATTTAGTTTCGCATGAATCTCAACGCGAATTAGACGATTTAGACCGGACATCACATTAAATTTAGTTTGATGCCCATCAAAATCCCCCTCCCCCTCTCCCTATTTAGATTTTTGTTTGAACAACAATTTTTTATAGTCCCCGTTACTAATTGATGATTTAGTTTACCTTTCTTGAAGTTACTATGCTTGTTTACCTTCTTCTCAATTCCTCTATCTTGTCTTGAATCTGACAAATGTACACTATATCTATGTATTAATTAGGCACTTCAGAAAAGCAATCCATTGACAGCTGAATTATCAAGAGTAATACTGGAGTTGCAAGAAGATGGCACAGTAAAAGATCTGGAGAGGCAATTGTTTCTCCCTCCCTCTTACGGATCTGAGGCAACAGCAAACAGCCTTGATGCCCAGCAGAGCTTGCGGGCTGATGCGTTCTGGGTCCTCTTTGTTTTAAATGCCATAGTAGTCATTATTGTAGTAGCAGCTCGATGCTTTTTTTGATCCTGGAGAAAGTGAAGGTGGTGGTGTTCATCACAGACCAGATGCAGAAGTTGGTGTTCATCACGGACAAGAAGCAGCAGTTGATATTCCTCCCGGACCAGACCCAGTAGTTGATGTTACTCACAGACCAGACCCAATAGTTGTTGTTCCTCTCGGACCAGACCCAGAAGTTGGTGTTAATCATGGACCAAACCCAGCAGCTGGTGTTTATGAAATGACGAGACGCAGAAAGAGTCAGGTCATCACCTGAGAATGAAATATCCAGAGAAAATTGGGATGCTGGCACTGCACCATTGTTTCTTTCCTAAATGTTTTTTTTTTTTCATTTGTTCTTCTTGTTTGTTTATATTATCTGTGTATTGACATGAATATGGCACCGTCGGACAAGGTATAGACTAGATGGAATTTACAAATTAAGGGCATGCCCCCCTAGAATTGATCAACTTAAAAGTAATTTTGTATGTGTCAGACTGTAAAACTGTAAAACTGAAGTGGTTGGATGGTAACTATTTAGATACAACTTAATAGTTGTAGGGTTTTAAAAAAATGGAGATTGATAGAAGAGGTTTGATACTTTTCTTCAAAACAGTTACGGTTTCTTTAATAAAATCGATGCACAAAAGAGAGAGAGAGAATCCTAATACCCAACAACACATATGCTTACAGATTTGTCAACAAAAAAAAGCGAAATCTAACATCTATTACTACTTGCAATTTAATTTTCTTATTCAACATTAAATTATTTTCTAGTAGTTATAATCTAGACTTTCAAACCATAGAGGTCAATCATACCTCATATTTACTCTAAATTATATAGAAAATTATTGCTAAATACAATTTAAAAAAAAAAAAAAAAGTTAACTTCAAGTGACCCATTTCTCCTTAAATCGTCTCTGTTATAATAGTGGCAGTACACTTGTGCTTGTGCTTGACTTTTGTGGCATCTGTTAGCTTTCTGTGATTCTGTGATGACATAATTTAATGTTGCATGCTTGTAGCCAGGAAAAAAGAGTAGAATGTAAGAATTCTGCGGAACGTTTTTAGATTTTGAAACTAAGGCCCAATTTATTAATTGCTAAAACCTTTGTGAAATTCAGGAAGATTTGCATGGTACAAAATTTGAAATTTGGAATTCAAATGTTAATGCAAGTTGGCTCCCCAAACACCAGCTTTATACGGCTTAAGATTAAGGGCCAGTAGTGGAGTAGCTGCTGGTACTGGTACATTAATTGTACCTGGTAAGTACTTGATCAGCAAGTTGGATGTAACATGACTGCAAGTGAAAAACAATGAAATCACACAGAAAAATAAAACTAAATGCAGAATGAGCAAATAAAACATTACAAATTATAACAGAAAAGAACAGTGAAACAAGTAAAGAAAACATTACAAAAACTTCAGTTAATGGCGCAACAAGCTGCCCCAAGAATAATAATTGATTATCTACATTAGAAAAAGCCATCTTCAACCCGATTTAGCACATCAATCATTTGTCTTACCACTTGTCCAGTCCATGAGATCTCTCGCATCGTCATCTCGTCCCATTTCCAAAAGCAGTTCTAATATAGGTGCACAAGCAGCTAAATCGGGTTTCACCCCTTCTTGCTTCATTCTGTTCAGCACACACATAGCCTTGTTGACTTTTCTCTTCTTAACATATGCTTTCAGCAAGGAAGTGTAAGTTGAGAGATCTAGCGCTAGATGATTGAGATGCATTTTATCTAGGATAGTCATCACATCATCAATATTACCATCATTTACATATCCGAGAAGTAAAAATCGATATGATAGAACACCTGGTTTTATACCTCCCCTTACCATTAAATCAAGCAACTTTTGAGCCTCCTTTGTTTGTCCTTGTTTGCACAAAGAATCCATCATTGATCCATAAGTAACCTCATCTGGCAAAAAGCCTCGATCAATCATATCCTTGAAAACTCTAATCGACTCTTTCCAACAGCCTAGTTTCGAATACCCATTTATAACAATATTATATGTGATAATATTAGGTGTGACACCTTTATCAAACATATCATACAATAGTTTCTCTGCCCTGTCAGGTTCCCCCTTCTTGCAAAGCGACTTCACAATTATAGTGCAAGTCACGGGGTTAGGCAATATTCCCTTTGAAACCATCTCGTTCAGCACCTTCTTTGCCTTTTCTAGTTTGTTCATCTTGCAGAGCCCATCTATAAGAATACTATAGGTAAAAACATCAGGATGCTTACCTCTAGAAATCATATTACATAGCACCTCCTCTGCTTTTTCAGCTTTCCCCTCCTTGCATACTGCATCAATTATGGTATTATAGGTCACAACATTGGGATCATGCCCTTTAGAAACCATGGACTGAAACAATTCCACTGCTTTGTCGAATAGCCCTTTCTTGCACAACCCATCTATGAGAGTAGTATACGTCACAACATCAGGTTGAATTCCCTGAGAAACCATGTAGCGCAACAATTCCTGTGCCTTCTCAGTTTCGCCTTCCTTGCACAGGCCATTAATCAGTGAGCTGTATGTGACAACATCTGACACAATACCCTCTGAAAGCATTTGCTCAAACAAACTAAATGCTTTACTAATTGCACCTTCTTTACAAAGGCCATCAATCAGTGAGCTGTATGTTACTACATCTGGTGCAATACCCTCCGAAAGCATTCGCTCAAACAAACTAAACGCTTTACTAATTGCACCTTCTTTACAAAGGCCATCAAAAATAGTGTTGTAGGAGATGACGTTAGGTGCGCACTGCAGCTTAGGCATTTTATGTAACACCATGGCAACAGCCTCACTAATCCTATTCTCATAACAGAGGCCCTTGAGTAGTGGATTGAAGATTCTAGGATCAGCTCTCTGCCCACCCTTGATATACTGCCCCAAGAAAACCAAGGCTAGTTTCAGCCGATTCATTCGGATACAGTAGGAAATCAAGATACAATAGGTGCAGTTATCGGGTGAGGTTGAGACCCTTTTAGGTTGGGTCCAGCGGTTAAAAAGTGAAAAGACAGTTGCATAATGGTTGTTTGAGTTCTTCATACGAGTTAAGGCTGTAAAGAGATGATTAAAGGAATAGATGGACGGTGCCGGGCTCTTAGCAGCCAGCAAGCAATCAAAAAGTTGAAGAGCATCTTTAATAGTAAGAGTACCTGACCGGTAACGTTCTTGTACAAGTAATTCCAGCTGGCGGGTCCCCATGGCCTTGGGATGAAATGGTTACAACTTCACCTTTTGTGCTATACTCTTCCAGAAGGGCTTTTGGGTCAATGAGTAATCCAAGGAATCAATAAGCATTAAGAGACTGCAAAACCTAAAAAAAAATACAAAATATGCTAAATAAAGCAAAAGGCTAAATAGAGAACTCATATTTACTTCATTAATGTTTTCAGTTCAGTACTCACAAACCAGTTGTTACAGAGCTGTAGTAATATGCATCAAACCAACTTAAACTTTTAAGGACCGGAGTTTAGTTGTTAATTGGGGCTGTTTTTGTTTGCTTTTTGTTCACTTTACACATTGGTTCTATGGTTAAGAATCTAAAATATAATTCCTATTACCATAGTAAGAAGCTCAGGCCTCTACAATGGCAGACGTACAGCATTGCCAAACTTGATGGGTACAATAGCTTAAAAACCAGAGCTGGTGATCCTAGGTTGGAACTTGAACTGTAACATGCTTATAGAATAATAGTAATCATTATGCTTAAGAGATATGTGATCTATTAAAGTATACAGTTTCACCACTATGCCTGTAACCTCGAAATAAGTTTAGCTCCCAGGTGATAACCACCACAAATCCTAATTACTTTCAGAACAATAATTAGCTCATACAACTTGTAAATATGCGAATAGCATTAACTAGTAACTAATAAAAAATATAGTTCACAATGGTATCCCTAGTGTACTCTCATTGTCCTAAATTAAACATGACTAAATTGATTTCGTATTTCAATTTTGCTCTAACCCAACTTTTCAAATAAATACTAGAGAATGATGCATAATTACCATCCTAAGTGTAGTAATTTGGTTTTATTCCTTGTTACCAAGTACCTATTTGACAAAAAGAAGCAAAGGACACTTTTCATGAAAAGATTTGACAAATTGAATTCCAGACTGTACCATCTCTGGACATTTTTCCAAGCAACTTACATCCACAGTCACCACGATCTACCAAATTGCTAAATTATAGGCCTAAATGCAAAGCACCTGAAGAAACTGGCACAAGAGCGAAGAGCACTTACCACAGTTAGAGAGAGAGAGAGAGAGCCTAGTCACAGTCTGTCTTCTATAATTTAAAAGAAGAGGTAGAGCGCTTCTTAGGCAACAAGTATGAAGCGTGGCTACAGAAAACTGGTGGTTGGAGTGACAATAATTCTCAGGAGCATTTTGACAAACAGCTGAAGTGCAAGAGAGAGTTGAGAGAGGAGGTAAGATGAGAGTAGAGAAAGACAGGAGAATGAGGCGGCAGTGTAGCGTTAGGAGTGATTTATTTGAGTGGGGAAGAAGTAAATCCGATTTTAAACCCCTTCCTTTTCCTTTAATCCTTTTATCGGAATGAAAGAAGGTAAAGCCAATTTGGTCGGTGGGATTTAAGGTTGCGTCGTTTTCATAAAAGATGCTCTAAATTAAGGAGAAGGAATTGAAATAAACGACAAGTTAGGCTTTTTAGAAAGCTTTGGAGCTCCATACAGATATTGTTACGAAGCCTGGTAACGGGCCTCCAGTACTAGAAATTCATATCATCTCCATTATCTGAAAAGGAAACTTTTACAATTAGAACTTGGCACGAATCTCAAAGCCCAATAATACTGTCTGCACTAGCTCGAATCCCAAACCAGCTGGGATTAATTTCAAACCGTAAAGTGAGGAAAATCGTCTAAGCTACTTGGGAGGACACTTGCCCCAATATTGGGAATTCGTATCCTCTGCGTTAACTCAAAAAGAGAATCTTTTGAGTTAATGCATCAGGACCATCCGATCTGCTTTAAAAATGTGCAGACTAGATTCGTACTAATATTAAAGAATCCCTGTGATAAAATAGACGGTTAGATTGGTTCCGTTTAAAATCAGATGGCCAAAAATCATTAACTCAAAAGATTCCTTTTTGAGTTAATGTAGAGTATATGTGTTCCAATATTGGTACCAGGGCTCTATTGGTGAATTTTAACCTCTTTTAAAAGGGATCCGATATTATAAAACATTTTTTTGTGCAATTCTGTTGTAGACTTCCCTTACCTGATAAATAAAAACAATTCATAAAATTTATCTAATTTACAAGAACGAAATATTAATTGTCAATTTATGCATTTTTAAAATATAACATATACGCTTTTCGCCAAACTGCATTTGAGTGGAACGCCTTTAGGTCCTCGTAACCACCTCGGACTGTGGAATGCGGGGTCGCCGAGGCTTACGGTTACGCAGCGAAGAATTTGGAAAACAGCATGGGCATCGGGGCTATGGTCAGTGTGGCGGAAAAGGAACAACAGAATTTTTAATCATAAGTAGAAAACGGTGGGCCTCTTGACGGATGAAGCAATTGGGGAGACCAGTAGATGGCTAATTAATTGCTGATTAGTGGCGCTGAGTAATGGCGAGTAGGGTCTTATAATTGTGATTGTATATTTTCTGGTTTCTAATTCTGTAATAATTATGTAAATAACTTTTTTATCAATCCAAAATCGTAAGTTGGCAGTTGCCTCTTACCATCAAAAAAAAAAATATAACATATAATTTTTTTTTTGGGTTGATGTAGGCAACAAGATCCGACAGATCGATGCAAAGCTCCGGTAGATGAACATACATTTTTACCTGAACTAGCACACGGCGAACTCGAGTCCCTTATGCTTGTTGCAGCAGAAGTATTGCGAAAAGCACATTTTGAAGTTACTAGAGCCATCGAATGCACTTGAGGTTCTTGATGCATTGGATGTTTGTCAAAACATGTATGTTGTTGAAAGAGCAAACAATGGAGATATGGTTGTAAAGAATGCTGAAACAGTTGTTTTTTCTGATTTTCTCTACGAATTAAGCTGATTTTGTGCTTAAGAATGCGCATTAATTTGTGTATGAGAATTGTTAGTAAGGATGAAAGATGGAAAAATCGAATATTTTATTAAGGAATAAGAGGGGTTATGGTATTTCATTTTTATTTTTATTTTTAATTATCAGCCTTTTAGTTTCATTTCATTTCAGTCTTGAACTCACATATCCATAGAAAATTCACATACCCGCCTCAATCATGGCTGAACCAGTTCTAAATCAAGCAGTACAATTAATGCAGGGCTCTCGTACATGTCACATGGATTGTACAGCTCGAAAGGTGATAGCAGCAGTGCTTAGAGTATTGATTATACCCGCTGCGGGTAGCCCGTGCCCTGCCCGCCTGTACCCTATGCCCGGGGTGCCCGAGTCCGGGTATAGGTCGGGTAAACGGGTACACGGGTACGGGCAAAAAACGGGCCGGTCACCCTTTTTTGGACAAAAACCCGACCATACCTGGACTGACCATATCCGTACCTGACCATACCCGTACCCGCGTACCCCTGTACCCGTACCCGTGCCCTGCCCCTATACCCGACCCACTTTAATTTAAAAATCAAAATTCGAAATTCCCCCTTCCCTCCATCTGGCACTGTTAAAAAAAAAAATAAACCGGACCGGACCGGACTGCCCTACCCAGACCGCCCTGCCCCTCAAGGGTACAATGGGCACGGGTATAGGACGGGCAGGGCACGGTTTTTGAAAAAAAATACCCGGGATATCCTACCCGAGATACCCGTCATACCCGTGCCCAACTTCTACCCGTGCTGTAACAAACAACCATTTAGGCTGATTAGTCATTGCCGGCGATCAAACTGTCATGGATTTTTTTCGACTAATCGGTTGATTATTCTCGATTATGACCAATTGTTTCCGATTATTCTCAATTAATCGCTTGGCGGTACTCTATCCGTCCGACAAGCGCATACCGTTTTTTATAACACTGTACTGCTAGTTAGGGAAAGCATGTGCCAGTTAAGGATGGTGTTAATGGAGATAAAATAAGGGGTGTCAAGAGGCGATACCAGTGGCTAAATGTTTTACAAATGAACATGCAAGGCTTGGTGAAAAACATTGATTCTTAGAAGGAATCCGGAGTTTCTAAGCAAGTTGCAACTACACAAGAATCTAACAAAAAGTGAAGTCATTTGGTTTATTTTCATTGTGTCTGCACATGACAAAAACCTCAAAGCAGACTTTCCCATGGCAAGACTGGTAAAATTAAAATCCCAAGCTACAAGGTTTCTTTCAGACATTTTATCAAACAAGTTCTGAGCACAAGTTTCTGCCTTTCTGGCACAATCAAGGAGGAGGTGACAGACTGGATGCCAGAGGATATTGGATTGCATATTTGCGCAATTGCAATCCCCTTGTAGTATACAAGGAGGTGTCTCTGGTGGTCGTTGATATTGATGCTGATTAAGGGAAACTTTTTGTAATTAATTGACCAACTACCTGATATATGGTTACTACTACATAGTTGGAAATTGATATGCAAGGATGCATGCATTGTTTTATGTGGTTTTTGCAAACATGGTTTGGATGTCTTTTGTGATCAGATGTTGATCTGGGATTTAGCTTGTAAGAATTGTATGTTTCTTTATTGAAACGGGCTTTATGCATTTTCTTCAAAAAAAAAATATAAAAGCAAAAAATCGAGGTGCGTTAATAATAGATTAACTTGGCAAATATTGATATTATTTTCGAATTAAAATTAGAAGTTTTTAAAAATAAAATAATAGTTTATTGATATATGGTTCACATTATATTTTTTAAATAAATCACCAGCGCAGTTTAGCAGTAAATTTATTGATAAGTAGAAACAAGTAAAGCTGCTATGCATATGACAAGGCATTCCGTGTTATTACCTCAAAAATTTATTGTATAAATTTCAAACTTCGATCTAAGTAACTCATTAAATTTGGTTATATAATGAACTTGTAGAATATCAATTTTAGTATTTTTGAAAACTTTTTACTATTTTTTATGATTTATGGATAACAAAAAATAACTTAAATAAAAGAAAATTACTAATATCTTAGGTCATTTTTTTGCTATCTTTCATAAATTATAAAAAATAGTAAAAGGGTTCTAAAAATATTAAAAATAAGTATTCTACAAATTCATTATATAACTAATTTATTAAACTACTCAGATCGAGTTTGAAATTTATATGATAAATATTTCAGGCAATAGCATGAAAAAACTTATGCTATTCATAACATCTAAATCTTACTCGGTACAAATTCTCAGCACAACACATTAAAGTGGACAGATATTTCACAAAAATCTCTTTGTACAACATTTACATCCAGTTCTATTGATAACAGAACACATCAAATTGACCCGTTTGCTTTATTATGTGAGGGGCTCGCACACATTGAACCCAATTAATTTATAGGATATAAAATAAAAGTTGGGATCCCATTGACTTGTGAAATAAATTATGGTTGAAAGCTCATTTCACAAAGAATTAAACAACAATAAAATCCGTTAATAGAGTAATATGCAGCAGAGCAGTACAAATCCTTCAGTTAAATAGAGTAGTGAATGCCCAAAGTACATAAAATGATTATATACATTCAAATAAGCTATCTTCAACTCGATCAAGCACTTTAATCATTACTTCATTAGTCTTACTAATTGTCTGGTCCATGAGATCTTTCGCATCATCATCTCATTTCATTTTCAAAAGCAGTTCTAATACATTTTACTTCACCTAGTTACTAGTTTTATCAGATTATTAGGTGATCCAAATGATAAGTTATTTTCCAATGATCATGATGACGACGACAGTAACGATCACGAAGACAGCAATGTTTATTCCATACCAAGACAGCAATTGACGACGTTTGGATGCACTCTAGAATAGTTAGAATAGCTACTATTTGAGAATAGTAGATGAGAATAGTGATTTTTGGAAGAGTGTGAGAATAGTGTTGATGTGGTGCTATTCAGAATAGCGAAAATGTTGTTTGGATTGAACATTTAGAATAGCGATGGAGGGATTGAACATTTGAGAGAGCACCAATTGCTATTCCGATTTTTTGTAGGAATAGCGAATAGCAATTTAGTATGTTTGGATGGATCGGAACAGCGCTATTCTCGCTCTTCTCAGTTCATCCAAACATAATGTTAACAGTTAAATTTTTAACAAATTAGCAATTTAGTATGTTTGGATGGATCGGAACAGCACTATTCTCAAGCATGGAAGCATCCCAGTAATCAATATACTGTACCTGTCATTCACAAGGACAGTACCATGGACAAAGGCAGCTAATATTTTATTCATTCAAATATTTTATATCATTATTTTATTGCACACACTGAAAAAAATATATGTGTGTGTGTATATACATAAAAAAAATATTTCCTGTGAAAGCCATAATATCATACGAAAAAACTGCCTATATCTACACTCTACAGCTTGTGGTTATCCATAACAGCAATTCTCATGCATCTAATAATACATACTGGTAAATCAAATCAACTACTGATATTTGGAGTTGTGAACTTACTCATCCAACCACTAATCACTGTGTTTGGAGAAAACATTGCCTCTCCTTCCAATAAATGCGCCTCTTCTTTACTCGGGCTAATCTCTGTTATTTTCTCTCTCTCATAACCGCCATTCTGTATCACCGTCAACACCTCTAAAACCTCCTTCATAGACGGTCTCATATCTCTAGCAGACTGTAAGCACCGAAAGGCCAGTTTAGCCATTGAAGTAACCATCTGCCTCACCTCTAAATCAGACTGGAACCCAAGAGCTGGGTCCACCAACTCATTTACCTCATCCCTTTGTATTTTATTCAATGCTAGATTAGCTAGATTAATCTCATCACAACTCCTTGCCATATCCACAGCCAGTTTTGATGAAATCAACTCCACCAAGACGACTCCGAAACTGTAAACATCACTTTTATCAGTAAGTTGATAGCACTGGTGATACACCGGGTCAACATACCCGGGTGTTCCCTGGGGAACAGTGGACACATGAGTTACATCCAAGGGGAATAACCGTGACAAACCAAAATCACCGACTTTGACATGAAATATATCATCAAGCAAAATATTATTCGTTTTAACATCTCGATGAATAATCTGGGGTTCCACTGCATGTAGATAAGACAAGGCATTGGCTGTTTCAATGGCAATTGATAGGCGGATGGGCCAGGTGAGGATGTTCTCAGACAAGCGGGGCCCATGGAGGTGATCAGCAATGGTTCCATTGGGGACAAATTCATAGACGAGAAGTAATTCTTCGCTGGTGCGGGCCGTGCAGCCATAGAGAGTGACAAGATTTGGGTGGTGGACATGGGAAAGGATTTCAACTTCATTCAAAAATTGCTCGGTTCTTTTGTAGCTGTTCTTGTAGAGACGCTTCACTGCAACTACACGCCCATCCCTTAAATTTCCTATTGATATCTTACATTGTTATTTCCTGATTGTAATAGAGGCGGAAACAGACTTTCAACTTAATAGGAATAACAAACCCAACTGATCATTAGTCACTAACTGAATCAGTTGGGTTTGTTATTCCTATTACAACTTATAGGAATCAAACACGCAATGGGGGTCAATCATATAATTTTCACAAAAAGTTTGTGGGGTCAATTTTATAGTACCTATAGCATTTTACTCTAAACTATACACTAAAATCATGTCTAAGCACCATATTTTTAAAAATAAATGGGGGTCAGTTGATGAAGTAATCAGGCCAATTTTACAATGCAAATGCTTTAGCAATAACTCAGTAAGACGAGTTCTACCAGCACTCAACTGTATACTAGATGCTGGTAGCACACAATTTTTTTTTTTCTGGCTTCCTGGAATGCTATTTGTTTTTCCTTTTTTCTGATGTAGTATTTTTTTTTCCCTTTTATTCATCAGTGATATCTAACTTTAAAAAAAAAAATAGACAAAAATAAGCAATGTAGCCAAACTAATAATAATTAGGGTAAAAATGCCAGAATTGATTATACTTACCTTTATATACAGTTCCAAAGCCGCCATCACCCAGTTCTTTTGATGCACTAAATCCTTCAGTTGCTTCCTCAAGTTCTTCATAAGAGAAAATCTGAGTGCATTGCAGTCCAGTCATGTCTAGGTCATGAAAGTACTGATCAGAAGTGCTTCCTCTTGTAAGAAGTTCTGATGAAGACGAGATGGACTTCAATTTCTTGTGCTTGTACAGTGTTAGACAGATAAGAAACAAAACAAGTAGTCCAGCAATTCCCACTGGTACACCTGAAAAATGACATACTGCATGTGTAAAGTAGCATATATTTCAATTATAATAGGTTTTATTAAAAGTGCTCCTATCCAAACAAGAGAGGATGAAGAATGGTCCCAATGATGAATTTAATGTTATAATCGTTCATCAAATCTTATATTATGTACAACCAGACAGAGTAATTACAATATTTTTCACAATAAGATCAATCATGACAGAGAAGAACTATCCTTACCTATCAAAATGTTTTTCCTTGTTGCTCGATTTGTCTTTCCTGTATTAGTACTGGTATCTGAAAATTACAGAGTACATCAGTGTCAGTTATGTGTTACAAACCAGAAGATAAAATAAACGCAAGTATTATGCATTGGTAACATAATATGAGCTTCAAGAAATAAACAAATTAAAAAAAAATTAATGTGGTCTTTCTTCCATGAGCCACTAACTTTTATAGTCGCCTCCGAGTATGCTTTGATTGAAGCATCCTTGCTGAGATAGAAAATTATAGGAATATTTAGCTGACAAGAGAAACACACTCCCATCATCATCAAATGAAAACTTCAACTCAAAAGATGCTTCTGGAGCTTTCTTAGAACAGTTGCTAGGAAGATATTTGTTAGTTGTAGCTGAATAGTTTAAGGTATACTCTTCATCCAAGATTGGGGTTTGAGAGGACAAACTTGGAGATCCACAAAAGGACTTGATGTTTGTACTTAAAGACAAAAACAGATCATAATCAAACTGTTGGCGTGTTAGGAGGGAGAATAGGAGGTTTCCACAGTTTGATGAATTTATTTCTTTTTCAAGTGTGGGATCGCTAACTATTAAGTTACTTGTGGAGTAGAGAATTTTTTCCAAAGAAAACCAGTCGTTTGCCGTGTGAAATGGATAGACTCGTGTACGATTTTCATGAAAGCACTTGATATTTATTGCACTTTCACAAATGTTTTTTGTTTCATTTATTAGGAAGAAAGGAGATTTTATCTCAATAGATTTGTTGCATTGTTCTTCATATGGTTTTAGCAGGGGCAGGCATGAGGTAGATAAGCAGGGGTGAAGGAAGAACAGGGAAGCAAAACAAATAAATGAGAGAAACATTAAGAAAAATCAAGCACACAAAAGGAAAAAAAATATTCTTTAATTAATTAAAAGATGAAGAAAGAAGAAGGGAGAAGAGGTCATAAAACAAATAGAAAAGGGGAAGTTTTATCGCAAGGTTCCTCTCAGGAGCTCCCCTAAACTATTCAAAGACTAAAGATCAATGAGCAAAGAAATTTTCTTTCAAAAAAAGTGAAAGACAAGTATTATATATGCTATATCTTCTCTGAAAATATCTAATAGATGACCAACTGATCATAAAGAGCCCTATATAGCGTGTAAGGAATGATTGCACATACTCAGCTACACAACCCTCCTTTGAGACCTTCCAGAAATACCTAAAGGCAATCTCAGCTGAATCAATCATGAATTGTTGGGTTATCAGTATATGGAAGTCAGGGGGTGTTGCGAAATTCAATGGAAGCCTTGGCTCTACTGACAGCGGTGGGGTTGGTTAATCGAAAGGGATCCAAGCATGCAAATTTTTCACTGATTGCAGTACTGTAGCTGAGATTGCAACCCAGTTGATGCCGCCTCAAGATGGTGATTGGAGAGCCTACACGGAATTATTTGAGATTTGGAGGGTCTTTAAGGAAAACAGCTTTTTCTCTTGTCAGTACATCAGTCGAAACCAAAATGAATTGGCCGACTGTTTGACAAAGAAAGGAAGGCAATCGAGTGAATTAGTCATAGGCTTTACTTTTCCAATCTAAACTGTGTTTTGAAGGTTTGGTAGACTTTTGATGAGGGATTTCTGACTTTATACATGTCTCTGTTGTAATCCCAATTTGGTTAATGAAATGCAACGACCTAAGGGTCTTTTCCGCAAAAAAAAAAAAAAAAAATCATAAAGAGCCCTTAAGAATTTTAAATATCTAATAGTCAATTCAACCCATGAAAAAGCAAAGTCATTGTTAATATTTAATAAGACATCCTTAGAGTGTCAAATAATTCGACCGAAGTCACAATAGTGTACTTAATAATAGACATGGGCATAAAAGACAGTTGACTTGGTCAAAGTCTTTTCCTGTCAACATCAGGAAAGCACTATTATTAGTCCATCACATTGATTCCAAACAAATTCAAAAGACAAATGTTAGGAGACGTTACTTTCGGTGTGAAAGCTTTTCTTAAAATTAACTTGATAGTTGATTAAAAAAAACAAGCTAATGGGAACACAAAGAAGATATGCACTACTCCAAAAACGCAGCTATACATGGTGCAAAAAGCTAATCGCACACGGTTTCATAACTGTATCTATGTGGATTGTGTATGAAAATGTTGATATATTACAAGGAAATGACTTCTCGAGTATGGTTCTGAAAATAAAAATCGGAATTAGATTCGCTCATTTGACTGTAGAATTGGAATCAGGTGAATCAGTCTGAGTCAAACAAATTGAATTGAAAACTCATATTTTTTTAACAGAAGCATGTTTTGTACTAAATTTGTCAAATAACATACTCCAACACTCATAATAATTAAATTTGAACAGGTAACAATCAATTTTACAGTATATTACTTATAAAATTAATATTTACCTAATTTAAAAATTAAATAGACTTCCATAAAATAATAAAAAATAATAATAAATTCACAAAAGACAAATAAAATGTTTAATACTTTTAAATTTTCATATTTTTATTTTGTATTCATTAATTTATCTTCAAAGAATTTATTTTATTTTCCTTAATTCAAAATAAAATAAAATAAATAAAATTACTATTGTCAACAACTACACCGTTTACTTTTAGTCAAATAATAAAAATAATAATAAAATAAATCACTGTCTATTTAATAGCATAATCAATATTGAATTAAATAGGACAGCATTTATTAATAGCTAAGTTTTGTACAAACGAAAAAATAGCATTAGTAATCAATGCCTCAATATGACATTTTGCTGTACATCCGCTGATTCCACTCCATTTTTATAACCGGTCTGGACATGTTCTACCGTAAACCATGTTATGTTTTCAAAATAAAACTGTACAACATTCATACACCAAGTCTATACAATATTTTATAAGGATTTAATCTTCTTCTTATTCGTTCTGAGATGCGTTTTCCCCAAACCATTTCAACTGTCGTTGCAAAAAATCTAAAATTGATCCGACTGAATCACTGAAACAATATACATTTGCTCCAGAAAGAAGAGAATGAGTGAAATTTTGGTCAATTGTTTCGATTACGCTTCAATTTTATTAATTTTTTTAGAAAATTTACAAAGTGTCATTCTTTTTTAAAATATAGAACAAAATACTCTTTTCAAAATTCTTAACAAAATGCTCTTGTAACCTCCACTTGTTACCTCTTTTTCTCTCCCTCTTCCTTCTTTCTATTTACACTCACATATTCTTTGTTTATCTCTCCTCCTTATTAAGGAGCTTAATGTCTAGATCCTACAAGGGTCTTGATTTACTGTTTTTTTTTTTTCGGAATGATGCTCAGCCGTTGAATTTTCAGATCGCACATAGATGAAATTTTCAAATTATGAGCTTCAGCACTTAAGTATGCATTGGTCGCACCGCATATGATCCCAGTGTTCGTAGACCACGCGCCGCACCCGGGGACCGCGCCTCTGAACCACGCACGGTACCTGTGGGCCAAGCTTGTGTACCGCACACCATTTTTCTTTTTTTCTGCTGAAGGCGGGATTCGAACCCATTGGATTCTGTTGGTGCCAAAATTCTTACCACTACACTAGAGTTCACATGTGTTATCTTGTAGATAAATATAGTATTTAACTATTTTTCTCTACAAATTTGATTTAAATTATCTTTCCTCCTTATTAAGGAGCTTAATGTTTTCTACTACATAATTTGCTCCCGTTACTGTGCACGAGCACGATTACTAGTCTAAAATATATAATTGTGATTTTATTTAAGTTTTGAATAGCTTTTATTTTTTTATTTGTATAAATAATTTATACACATAAAAAATAAAAGTTATTCAAACCTTAATAAAATCACAATTGTATATTTTACATAAGCAAAATATAGATGAGAGTAAATAAAAAGAATGAAGAGGGAGGGAAAGAAAAAGAATAAGTGGGGTCTACAATGACATTTTATTAAAATTTTTGGAAGTAGATTATTTTGTTCTATATTTTAAAAAAGAATGACACTTTGAAAAAATTTCCATTTTCTATATATAACTTATATAACCAAGTTAACTCAGCCGAGTCAACTTGGAATCGGCCAGTTTTCCAAACCATGTTCTACAGTTCAATTCAGATCAGCTAAAATCATCCCCGAATTTCAGCGACTCTATTATCCTCTCTCTATTTCTCTCTTTAATTTCTCTTTCTCACTCTTTTGAGAAGAGATGGAGAGAGAGAGAGGAGAAGAGAAAGGAGAGAGAGAGAAAGAGAAGACAATTACAGGGTTGCTGAAATCCTCCCAGCAAATTTGCCTCTGCACGCGAGTTGAATTGTGTACAGTCTCACAGGCGCTAATTCATCGGACAGTACAAGGCGAGACTGTTCCGTCCATTTTGAATCAGACGGTCCATATTATATCTGACCTAATAAGTTGTCTGTACCAGTCGATTTTGCTTTGTTAAAAAAAAAGCGACACAAAGGTGCTATTTAAACCGATTATCTAATAATCTCTACTATACGATTATGCTAGAATTCAATTTTAATCCAACTGCATACTACTTTTTGAATTTTAATTTTTTTAAATGCTACAAATAAAAAACGGCTTGAACAAAGTCCCACTGTCTTTCAAGTTTTATACATAGTCTTTGCTAAAAAAAAAGAAAAGAAAAGAAAAGAAAAAGAAAATTGAAACATAGTCAGTTTGACTCAAACTGTTTGAGGGTATAAATGAAATTCAACCTACAAACAAACATAGTAAGTTTTGACAATGAAGTAAAATTCAAGGATTGAACACACCGAACAGAGAGTATGATTAATGTTCACATTGAACAATAACTACATTGAATTGAATAACAAAGTTCCATTGCCATATTTAGTACACTGTATTACTCTGCACCATGCATTGCCATGAATTGAAGAACATAGTACGTACCTACCATACTAAAAGTAAATTCAAATTACAAAATAAAATAAAGAAAAAATCACTTCGCGTATCTCAACTAACAAAATTAAAAGGCACCAAGAATAGTGAAGTGTATTGGAAAGCAAAAATTCAAAACATCTTTTAAAAAAAAAAAAAACTGTACAACAGTCGCGCAATCGTACAAATGTATTCTCATGTAATAATTTACTCTATTACTCTATATTCTATATGTACACCCATGGTTCTGAAAATCGGAATTGAAATCGGTCACTTGACAATGGAATCGAAATCGGATAAATTGGCCAGAATCAACTATATTGGATCGAAAACTTGAATTTTTTTGACATAAACTTGTTTTGTACTAAAAATAAATAGAAAAAAATTGGTCTGACCTGGGTGAAACACGATCTGACTTGACCTGAAAATCGGATAACTCAGCTGAATCAAAAACTGTTAAACTGAATTTTGATGAAAAACTCGCATGGGCGTGATACCAGAGTAAAACTCAGATCGGACCCGACTGATATCGAGTTAACTCGGTCGAACTCAGCTGAGTTTCCAAACCATGAGTACAGCCCCCCTAGAAAACATAAAAATAGTTGTAATTAAATAGCAAAATGTTAGTACCTTATCCACTAGTATTAGGTGTCGTCGAGCTGCTCTTCCAACTATCAGTCATAGAATCAGAAGAAAAGTAATTTGTTTCACACTTTAACAGATAAGTTTCTTCCTTTGTCATATTTTCCTTAACCATTTTATCTCCATTATAGTCCCCTTTTTCGATCACTCTCAGTGTCTCTAATACCTCCTTAATAGATGGTCTCATTTCCCTATTAGGTTGCAAACATCGAAATGCTAACTCAGCAACCAAAGAAACCACGCACCTCACCTCCCAATTTGACCTGAATGCCGGGTCCACCAACTCGTCCAACTGACACCTCTGTATTTTGTTTAAGGCCATATTAGCAAGGTTGATCTCATCTTTGCTCCTGCTCAAATCCACAGCCTGCTTTGACGAAATCAACTCCATCAAAACAACCCCAAAACTGTATACGTCACTCTTGTCAGTAAGATGGAAGCACTGGTAGTACACCGGGTCCACATACCCAGGCGTACCTTGAGGGACAGTCGAAACATGTGTCACATCCAATGGGAACAAACGTGACAAACCAAAATCACCAACCTTTACATGGAAACATTCATCTAGTAATATATTATTCGTCTTGACATCTCGATGAATTATCGGGGGCTCAACTGCGTGTAAATATGCAAGAGCATTTGCCGTCTCGATAGCAATTGACAAGCGAACCTGCCAGGTTAGTGCATTCTTGCTAGAGCAGGGTCCATGGAGATGGTCAGCAATGGTGCCATTGGGGACAAACTCATAGACAAGAAGCAGCTCCCGGCTGGAGCATGCGGTGCTGCCATAGAGGGTAACGAGATTTGGATGGTGGAGACCGGAGAGAATTTGGACTTCGTTCATAAATTGCTCGGTGCTTTTGAAGTTGTTCTTGTAAAGGCGCTTTACTGCCACTGTGCGTCCATCTTTGAGTATCCCTAAAAAATGTCCAATTGTTAATTACTAATTAACAACCTCATTAATATCCAAAATTACTTTCTTTAAAAAAATTATCATAAGTGCTCCGATAGAATTCAAGGCCCTGAGTTAGTAGGTATATATCAAACTTGCTAGCTCACACTAAAAACAGAGATATTTTTCTTCAACATAATAATTTTATTTTCAAAAGTTGAGAAAGCATTATGAAAAAAGGAGAAGTTAATAATTTTCTCCAAAATAATAATTTTATTTTCAGAAAGTTGAGAAAGCACTTTGAAAAGAAAAATAATAAATGAGATAAATGTTGAATGCCAAAACATTTATCTTACAATACAAGTGATAGTATTTACCTTTATACACAATGCCAAAACCTCCATCACCGAGCTTTTTTGATTCACTAAATCCTTCAGTTGCCTCCAGAAGTTCTTCATAAGAGAAAATCTGAGTGTGTAACGACCCAAACATCTCCGGGTCATGAAAGTATTGATCAGAAACCTCTCTTTGTACCAGAAGCTTTGATGATGAAGAGATCAATCTCAGTTTCTTGTGTTTGTAGAAGAAAAACAACAAACCACCAAATGCAAGCACAAATGTGAATCCCACAACGCATCCTGAAGGGTATTCAAATCAAAGTGAGAATCACATCAAAGGGTAAAATGTTTAAAATTTGAACATTCCATGTGCTAGATAAAGTTAAATTTCCAAGTAGGTTTATCGAAGTTTCCAATGCGACCATGCTAAATTTTCTTTATGCCAATTGAGATTCTCAAGTATTTGTTTGCCTTCATAAGAAATGGAGCAGAGAAAGAAGTAGGTTGATTGAGAAAAATTTTATAAATCAATTAACTGTAGTCAATGGAATTGGTTTTAATGTTCGAGAAATTTTTTCGATTAAATCGTATGTGCATTTTTAGTGTTTGGTCATAGATATTTGGTTGATTAGTATCCAGTCTTGTTTAATTTGACAAAACCAAAATGAATAATTGATCTAGTTAAATGAGTCCAACACCAAATCCAATTATAAATTAGTTATTTCAACTATAAATCTCAGAATATTTATTGAAGCCCTCCATGAAAGAGATGTTTATCTCTTCTTCTAAATAAAAAAAAAATCATAATTTTATATATTATAAAATGTAATGATAACACAACACGTACGTTTACTTTACTCTAAAACTAAAAGAGAAGTTATACTTACCTATTATGATTCTCGTTCGCAAGTGTTTCTCTCTTGTTCGGGAGTGTTTCTCTGCAATATGGATAAAGAAAGAAATGTCACAAATGAATCATCAATTTAGATAGACTTCATACATTCTTTTCACTTGAAGGAAAGCGAATAAAATTTGCAAGTACAAATGTACAATAACTATAAAAAATAGAATACCGTTCAGTAGCAAAGAATGGAAAGAAAACAACAAATAAAATGTGAGCAAGTTACACTGTTGATCACAAGCGAATCCAGATGTGTTGTTAGCAAAGCGATATATTAGTCTTAGCTATAAGATTATTTCAATAATTAGCTGATATCAGAAAATATCTCGGTTGTCATGATTGATTAGTTTAGAATTATTACAAGGAAGTGTAGTTTGACATGAGATAGAGAAGCAGGGGGAGGAAGATAGAAGTTATACCTATGTCGTATTCCTATAACCTCAAATACTTTTCCATTGTTTGACAAAGACCTTGACATAAATTTTGGAAAGGATAGAAATATGGAAATTTCCTAACAACACCTCCAGTAAAAAAAATTTGGAACTACAAATATTGATGAAAAGCAATAAAGAATACCAGTACTAGAAGTAAAATGTTATAGAATTCTTCTGCTAAACATTGAGTTAGGTATGGAGTAAAAGGCATTTTTTATTTTAGAATGGAACAGAATAATCTACTCTAGGAAAAAGGTAGCCATCCTTTTCGTAAGATAAGAAAACTTTGCAAAAGGAAATTAGAAAAAAAAAGAAGTTAGCCATTATTGTGATAATTTTGAACAGTCATGTATAGGCTTAAAGTTTACTTAATCTGTCAAAGTCTCATATCTTGTTTCTATTAGAGCTGTTATGTCAGGACCCCATTAATTATGCCAAAGGGGAAAGAAAAATTTACAAAAATAAATGGAACTGTCCATTATTTACAAAAAAGATTAAGAGAAAAGGTTTCTGTCCACTGGGTTTTGTCCACCATTTGTCCACAACCTTATCCACTCTCATCTAACTGTCTTTTTACAGTATACAAGATTCAATTGAAAATTTACAGTATTATTTGAAAATTTTACATTATACGAGATTCAATTTTACAGTATGCAAGATTCAATTGAAAATTCTACTATATACAAGATTTAACTTTTACAGTATACAAGATTCAATTGAAAATTCTACTGTATACAAGATTCAATTTTACAGTTCTGCTGATTCAATTTTACAGTATACAAGATTCAATTGTAAATTTTACTGTGTAGAATATTCAATTTTACAGTATACAAGATTCAATTGAAAATTTTACTGTATACAATATTCAATTTTACAGTATACAAGATTCAATTTTACAGTATACAAGATTCAACCCAGTGCGGACGCTAATAATTAATTCTAACTGCCAATAACCGCTAATAACTAACTCTAACTGCCAATAACTTCCTATAACTGTAATTTCCGAAAGTACAGTTTGAAAGTACATTTATTTTGTCATGTTGTGCAAGTTGCAATCTTTTTCTAACTATCATGAGACCACTTCAAATAGTTGCTGGATGTTTTGTGATTAACTGATATATTTTATGTGATATATTGTATAATTATATAGCATGTAAAAGTAATTTTATAGTATTCGCGCAAGTCAAAACTGTGGACAAATGGTGGACAAAAAGCTGTGGACAATTAGACGCTTCCAAAGATTAAATATATACAAGCTACTAACCTTTACCATCTTCAGGATCAAAAACCTCTATCCAGTTTGCAAAGCAACCGGGCCGCGCAACAAGATCATTTGAGTAACTAACAGATAGCAGAGTAAGCGGTGAACTGTCATTTTTGAATGAGAAAATGGTCTCAAAAGGTGGGTCAAGGGAATTCTCTCTCCTCGAACAATTCTGCGAAGGCTTATCATCTTCACCGAGAGAAGTCGAGTAGCTAAGGTTGTAATCCTTTCTAAATATCTTGGGTACTGATTGTATATGATCAGGAGGGTCACATCTCAAAGAAGAGAGGCTACTATTCAATGAACCATACAACTCATGGTACAAGTTTATAGGACTAGAGAAATTAAAATAAAGATTACGACAGCCAGATTTATTCAATGAACTACTAAGATAAGGATCTTGAATCGTAATGGTGTTGTAATCATATGAGATGCTTTCCAATGGTAATGGCTTATTAGAAAACCACAAGAGAAATGGCAAATTATTGTAACATTCAATCGGTAAATAACTATGACAATTAAGATCAATTGTAACGTCTGATTGGAGATAGAAAGGAGGTTTAATTTCAATAGAATTATTACATGGAAGTCTATCTGTACATGATGAGTTGGAGAAGCTGGGAAGGAAGAAAATGGAAAAAAGACAAGCCAGTACTGAAGTGGCCATTAAAAATGGAACCAACTGAGATATTAAGTTATAGCTATTTCTAAACTATGGAGAAGATATGTATACAGACGTGCTATTCTTGCAACCTCTTAAATAATTTTCCATGGATTGACGATAGCACAGTTGCCTTCACTTTTGGGAATTAGCTGACCTTGACTGGTATATTGAAAGATAAGCAGTTAGGCCCTACAATTTTGAAAAATGTCACCAAGAAGGTAGTTTATAGTTTCTAGTTTCTACACTATCTATATGCATCTCTTTAACTACCCAAAGTTTGATTACTGTACCAAAAACATGACTTATATCCATGGTTAAATTCATGACAAAATAATAATCACAACATTAATTTGAAGAATTCTCATGGATGCAAGTCATATATAGTGGAAAATGTCCCTGATTTCATTTCAGAAGAAAAACAAACAAGTCAGTTTAAATTTTAAAAGTTTTCTCACACAGTATGTAAATTTTGGAATATTTCATCAAGGTAGAATAAGTTTTACTCTGGGTAATTTTGGCATGAATGTTAGAAAAAGGTAAGCTATAATCTTTTTCCCACGACTTCAGTCTGTTTTTTTGGTGAAAAATCCCATGTTTTCTGTAAAAACAGTGTAATTCTTTGGGCTTAAAAGATAGTTGACTTAGTCAAGGTCTTCTCCTGTCGCCATGTACAAGTCTTTCACCACTAATTATTCTATCTTCACATCACCTCGATCCCACCATTGACTGCGAAGTAAACTCAGAAAAATTAACTAAGAGAATAAACCATAGAAGGAAAAATTGAAATCGGAATTGGAATGGGAATCAGTTTTTTGACCGTGGAACAAAATTAGGATGGATCGGTCGGAATCGGCCAAATCAGATCGGAAACTCATATTTATTTGCCAGAAGCTTGTTTTATACTAAAAAAATAATTTGTGAACAATTTTTGTTTAAACAAATAATTACAATCAAATAATCCATTAATATAATATAATATAAGCATTACTTCTCTTCAATAGTTATTTAAACACTTATATATAAGTGTAGTTATGTATTCTAGCAACAAAAAGTAGTATGATATGGTGGTAGTTGCTCTCTGGTTTGAGGCACACAGAGATGAAATTGGATTGGTACAGCCCGATTCCAATCCGAATAAGCTGATTCCGGTCCGAAACGGCCGATTTTTCATTCTATGGAATAAACCCATGTATGACAGGTCACTTTGAAATGGACAGTTCAGATTTTTCTAAAATCTCCAATGACCTTTTTACGGTTGGAGAGGACTATTACGCAAGTTATTTAGACCAGAATAAGAAATAAAATAAACTGAAGCAACACGTTGTAGAAAGAAAAGAGAAAAAAAAAAGATGGCCATACAAATATCTCATTTCACTATCCCGTGACCTCATCGAGTGTTAAATAAAGCTTGACCTTGACTTTTGACTTGTCATAAATAAAATAAATACCAGTTAAAATACACCATGGAAGAAGCTCCCTACAAACTTCTATCTTTATGCATGCTCCTATTATATTTTAAAATACACCGTGGAGCAAAAATCTTCCAAGTCTTTGCAAAAGACTACAGAACTGACCTCATTTTCCTCTGAATTGACAGAAAGATTCCTAGTTGTGTTTTTGGTTTTTTAAATGTAATAGGAGCATAAAGGTAGAAGTTTGTAGAGAGCTTCCTCCATGGTGTATTTTAACTGGTATTTATTTTATGAGTGATGCTTCTATGGACATAAGGACCTATTTGTAAAATGAATATATTTTTATTTTCAAAGTTCAAACAGTCGATCCGAACCGTTAATCTTGTTCTCCATATTAATATGTGCTTGGAGACCAAATTTTACATTTTTCTGAATTTTTTTACTATTTATTAAGTATTTTACAAAAAATATCAAATTCAGACCATTGAATTTTGTACCCATCTTAATAAATAGTAAAAAAATTCAGAAAAATGTAAAATTTGGTCTCCAAGCACATATTAATATGGAGAACAAGATGAACGGTTCGGATCGACTGTTTGAACTTTTAAAATAAAAATATATTCATTTTACAAATAGGTCCTTATGGACATAGAAGCCTTTGCCTTATTTTATTTATGACAAGTCAAAGTCATGGTCAACCTTATATAGCACTGGATGAGGTCACCAGGATAGTGAAATGAGATATTTGGATAGCCATTTTTTTTCTCTTTTCTTTCTACGACGTGTTGTTTCAGTTTGTTTAATTTTTTATTCTGGTCAAGAAAACTTGCGTAATTGTCCTCTCCAACCGTGAAAAGGTCATTGGAGATTTCAGAAAGATCTGAACTGTCCATTTATATCTGAAGTTTTTTTTTTTTTTTTTTTTGCAATGATATCTGAAGTTGTAAACTGCCATACATGGGTTTATTCACTTGTTAGTTTTTCTGAGTTTGTACGTGGCGACATGAGAAGACTTTGACTAAGTCAACTATCTTTTAAGCCCAAAGAATAATTATGTTTACAGAAAACATGGAATTTTTCACCAGAAAAAAACATACTGAAGTCGTGGGAAAAATATTATATCTTACATTTTTCTAACATTTATGCCAAAGTTACCCAGAGCAAAACTTATTTTACCTTGACAAAATATTCCAAAATTTACATACTGTGTGACAAAAAATTTAAACTGACTTGTTTATATTCCTTCTGAAATAAAATCAGGGGCATTTTCCACTATATATATATGACTTGCACCCATGAGAATTCTTCAAATTAATGTTGTGATTATTATTTTGTTATGAATTCTACCCTGAATTTAAGTCATGTTTTTGGTACACTAATCAAACTTTGGGTAGTTAAAGAGATGCATATAGTGTAGAAACTATAAACTACCTTCTTGGTGACATTTTTCAAAATTTTAGGGCCTAACTGCTTATTTTTTTTAATAACCCAGTCAAGGTCAGCTAATTCCCCAAAATGAAGGGAACTGTGCTATCGTCAATCAATGGAAAATTATATAAGAGGTTGTAAGAATAGCTTAAGTAGATCTCACTTTGTTCCGTCTTTAATGGTCGCTTCAGTACTGACATGTCTTTCTTTCATTTTCTTCCTTCCCTACTTCTCCAACTCATGTAGACCTTCACTTCCATGTAATCCTTCTATTGAAATTAAGCCTCCTTTCTATCTCCAATCAGAGGTCACGATTGATCATAATTGTCTTGGTTATTTACCGATTGAATGTTACAATAATACGCCATTTCTCTTATGGCTTCCTAATAAGCCATTACCATTGGAAAGCATCTCATATGACAACAGCACCATTACGGTTCAAAATCCTGATCTTAGTAGTTCATTGAAAAAATCTGGCTGTCGTAATCTTTATTTTAATTTCTCTAGTCCTATTAACTTGCACCCTGGGTTGTATGGTTCATTGAATAGTAGCCTTTCTTCTGTGAGATGTGACCCTCCTGATCATATACAATCATCACTACCCAAGATATTTGGAAAGGATTACAACCTTAGCTACTCGCCTTCTCTTGGTGAAGAAGATAAGCCTAAGCAGAATTGTTTGAGGCCAAAGAATTCCGTTGACCCATCTTTTGAGTCCATTTTCTCATTCAAAAATGACAGCTCACAGCTTGCTCTGCTATCTGCTAGTTACTCAGATGATCTTGTTGTACAGCCCAGTTGCTTTGCAAACTGGACAGAGGTTTTTGATCCTGAAAATGGTAAAGGTTAGTAGCTTGTATATTTAAACAATTTAGTCAATTTATTTTTGTAAAATTTTCTTTCCCCAGTCAAAATTTAATCTTGACATAACAGCTCTAATAGAAACAAGATATGAGGCTTAACAGATTAACTAAACTTTAAGACTATATATGACTGTTCAAAATTATCACAATAATGACTAACTTTTTTTTTTTTTCTAGTTTCCTTTTGCAAAGTTTTCTGGTCTTAGTTTCCTGTGAAAAATTCCCAATTTTCCCATACTTTTTGAAAAATATGTCTACCTTTTTCCTATATTCGATTATTCCGTGCCCTTCTAAAATCAAATCAGAAGCATTTTACATTCATGCCTAACTCAATGTTTAGCATAATAATTGTATAACATTTTACTTATAGTACTGGCCGAAAATTTTAAAAATACCATAATTCAAAAAAAAAGAAAAACTTAATAACCACTAATCTTGAAAAATTCTAATTTTGACACAGTCGCATCCCCATGCTGTGGACCCCCCTCCTAGAGACCGCATCTCCTAGCTGCGGCCCCAAAAAAGGGGCCTCAGCCCCTAGTTGCGGCTCCAAAAAGGGGGCCTCAGCCCCTAGTAGCGGCCCCTAGGACGAGAAAAAAAAAGAGGGCCACTACTAGGAGCTGCAGCTAGGGGATGCGGTCCCCAGAAACGGGGTCCGCAGCATGGGAATGCACCGAGGGCATTTTTAAAATTTCCAGCAAAAGATGGCTATTTGGTTTATTTTTTGGGGGGTATGGTATTTTTAAAAATTTCGGCAGTACTGGTATTTGCTATTCATCAATCTATGTAGTTCTAATTTTTTTTTTTGTACTGGAGGTGCTAGCTGGTAGGAAATTTCCATTTTTCAATCCTTTGCAATATTTTTTCAAAGGATATCATTTTTTTTTATCATTTTTCTAATTTTTCTATCCTTCCCTATCTCAGTCAAGTGAAAAGGAAGTATGAAGTCTATCTAAATTGATGATTCATTTGTGCCTTTTCTTTCTTTATCCATATTGCAGAGAATCGCTTACGGACAAGAATCATAATAGGAAAGTATTACTTCTTTTTTAGTTTTACTGTAAAGTAAACGGATATGTTGTCTTATCTTTACATTTTATTTATGAAATTATGACTTTTTAAATATCTCTTTCATGCAGGCTTCAATAATATTCTGAGATTTATAGTTTAAATAACTAATTTAGAATAGGTTTTGGTCTTCAACCCATCCAAACTGATCAATTACTCATTTTAGAATGGTTTCAATAATATCCTCTGCTCCATTTCTATTAGAGGAAAATTAATACCTTGAGAATATCAATTGGGATACAGAAAATTTAGCATGGTTGCATTGAAAACTTCGATAAACCTACTTGAAACTCAACTTCATTTATACCTTATGGAATGTTCAAATTTAAAACATTTTTCCCTTTTGTACTCTATTTCTGTGGATTCTCACTTTGATTTCATTACCCTTCAGGATGTGTTGTTGGATTAGCTTTTGTGCTTGCATTATGTGGTTTGTTACTTCTAATCTACAAGCGCAAGACACTAATAAGGTTGATCTCATCATCGTCAAAGCTTCAGGTACAAAGAGAAGTTTCTGATCAATACTTTCATGACCCAGAGATGGTTGGGTCAGAATACAATCAGATTTTCTCTTACGAGGAACTTCGGGAGGCAACTGAAGAATTTAGCAAATCAAAAGAGCTCGGTCATGGAGGTTTTGGCATTGTATTTAAAGGTAAATACTATCACTTGTATTGTAAGGTAAATGTCTTGGCATCCAACATTGATCTCATTTATTAATTTTTTTTTCAAAATGCTTTCTCAACTTTTGAAAATAAAATTATTATTTTGGAGAAAAAAAATCTCTGTTGTAGTCTGACTAGCTAAGTTCGATATATATATATATATATATATATATATATATATATATATATATATATATATATATATATATATATATACCTACTTACTTGGGGCCTTGAATTCTATATTGGAGCACTAATGGTATTGTTTTTAAGAGAAAGCATTTTTGGATATAAAAGTAAATACTATCACTTGTAATGTAAGGTAAATGTTTTACCTATTCAAAATATGTACTTTTTTGTTCAACATTGATCTCGTTTATTTTTTTTGTTTTATCCAAAATGCTTTCTCAAATTTTTTAAATAAAATTATTATTTTCGAGAAAAATATCTCTGCTTTTTAAGGCCTTGATTTCTATTGGAGCACTTATGATATTAAAAAAAATGATATTAATGATGTTGTTAATCGGTGATTAGCAATTAACAATAGAAAATGCTCTAGGGATACTCAAGGATGGACGCACAGTGGCAGTAAAGCGTCTTTACAAGAACAACTACAAAAGCATCGAGCAATTTATGAACGAAGTCAAAATTATCTCCAGTCTCCACCATCCAAATCTCGTTAGTCTCTATGGCAGCACCGCATGCTCCAGACGGGAGCTGCTTCTTGTCTATGAGTTTGTTCCCAATGGCACCGTTGCCGATCACCTCCACAGGCCCTGCTCTAGCAAGAATGTACTAACCTGGCCGGTTCGCCTGTCAATTGCTATCGAGGCGGCAAATGCTCTTGCATATTTACACGCAGTTGAGCCCCCGATAATTCATCGAAATGTCAAGACAAATAATATATTACTAGATGATGGTTTCCATGTCAAAGTTGGCGATTTTGGTTTGTTGCATTTCCTAACAGTCCCTCAAGGTACGACTGGGTATGTGGACCCGGTGTACCACCAATGCTACCATCTTACTGACAAGAGCGATGTGTATAGTTTTGGGGTTGTATTGATCGAATTGATTTCATCAAAACAGGCTGTAGATTTGAGCAGGAGAAAAGATGATATTTACCTTGCTAATATGGCATTAAACAAAATACAGAGGTGTCAGCTCGACGAGTTGGTGGACCCGGCTCTCAGGTTCAGATCAAATTGGGAGGTGCGGTGCATGGTTTCTTTGGTTGCTGAGCTAGCGTATCGATGCTTGCAACCTGATAGAGAAATAAGACCATCTATGAAGGAGGTTTTGGAGACACTAAGAGTGATTGAAAAAGGTGATTAGAATGGAGATAAAATGGTGAAGGAAAAATATGATAAAGGAAGAAACTTATCTGTTGAAGTGTGAAACAATTTTTTCTCCTGATACTGTGAACTGATAGTTGGATGAGCAGTTCTACGGCACCTAACACAAGCAGATGAGTACTAACATTTTTCTGTTCAATTACACCTATTTATATTTTTGCTAGGGGGATGTACATATAGAATATAGAGTAAATTACATGACAGTATATCTGTACGATTGTGTGGGACTGTTGTACAGTATTTCATTTTTTTTGAAAAATATTTTTTGAACTTTTGAGTTCCAATACACTTCACTATTATTGGTGTCTTTTAATTTCATTAGTAGAGATTATCGAGGCGATTTTTTTCTTTTTGCAATAACTCGGATCCTCTCCAACTTTTGACTTCTTATCATAAGATTCTTTATATAGGCTGTGCTCCACAAATGCAGCGCAAAGAAGAAAAGGAAGGAAGAGCTCGAGCGCAATTTCTCTCGCTACAGTGAAACCTACCCTCCAATTTAAGAGTTACGAATTTCAAAACTTTGTACAATGCCTTCTCCTCGCCACAGTAACGCGTTCCTCTCCTTCCCTCTCTGATTACCTTCTTCTGAAGCGAGTGAGCAACGTGGACAGATTGTGTTCCTCTTCTCTTCCCCTTTGTTCATTTAATGAAGGGGTTTCTACAAGCACATAAGAGGGAGGACAGTCTTACATATTTTCTTCACCACTAAAACCAGGCACCTTTGTTTATTTTTTATTATGGCCGATTAATCGCTTGACGGTACCATGTCCGTCCGATGACCGCATACCATTATTTACAGCACTGGTTCCTGATGTGTATCACCACTGAAAGGGTTTACAAATGCGCCATATGACAAAATTATCCCACAAATAAGTCAGTGTACTTTTTCTAAAATTGCAAAAAGTTAATTTTACTTGAAAATTATTGAAATTATATTAATTGTAAAAATATTTTAATGAATTAAGATATCTAATTTAAATTAAATAAGTATAACCTTTTATGCATATATCGATTTGAAATTATTTTTCTTCAAAATGAGCAGTTTAAAATTTCTCATGTCTGAAAGAAAATAAGCTCCACATTGAAAACATTACTATTTTGATAATTTTCGAATTTTTTTTGGGACTCATTAAATTCAATTTTTTTTTTCTTTTTTGAGAGAGCATGAGAGAGTAGCCGGTGGCTGGGAGAGATATTTCTTTTTAAATTTAATCGATCTGAAAAAATAATTCTGCTCCAATGAATGAAGCCGAATATTTTTTTTATAATTTCATCTATGACATTCAAAATTTACACTATTCATTGTAATATACTATATTAATTTATATTAATTTCTATAATAAAAAATTCTCTCCTTCGATCGGCCCTCACGCACACCCCCACTGCTCTTGAGTTCTAATCCTATCCTATGAAGTAACTCAAAATTTGAGTTTAGATCCAAACTGTCCCATCAAAATCCAGACCAATCCGGTTTTAGGAAGACTTCTTAATATTCATGCTAAAAAGATCTGACGGTTCGCATCTAACTCAAAATCTGAGTTACTTTTAAGTGCTGAAATTTTTATTTCTACCATATTCAGACAATAAATAAACCTAAATAAACCAAACTGCCTCTGTTTGATGGGAATTCAAATTTTATCCAAGTTGCAGGGGCATTTGGCGGTTTCAAAGACTAGAGGTCGCCAATTGACTCTGCGGTCCCAGTCCAGATCCTCTAAATGCTCCAGCAGTCCTTTTTTTTTAATAATTTCAATTTTCAAATTCTTGATCTTTGTGCTTGATGTTTGTGTTTAGAGACAAAATGGGACACCACAATAAAAAAATTTACACCGTTGACAATTTGTATTTGGAGACTAATTAATGCACAGAAACAACTTTTTGGATATTTGTGCTTGATATTTGTGTTTGGAGACAATATTATTTTCTGCGTCATTTAAAAAAAAAAAACTAATTAGGCCGCATAATTGTTTGGAGGGTGCCAAATAACCTTGTGGTCTGAATAAAATTCGAATTTATTGTTTTAATTTTTTTTTTATTACGCTACAAATAAAAATTTCGGTTTTAAGTGATATGAATTCACCGCTCTTACCCTTTTAATTGCCCCTCACCTCCGAATTTATATCACCTAAGGTACCTCACTGTTTGAGTTTAAATCCTGTTTGTTCATTGTATGATAGCAAAAAATTTAAAAATAATACAGACTTAAACTCAAGTCCAATTGGTCGAATCCAATAGACAGATGCAGAGGATCCAGACCCCTCATCCCTCCGACAAATCCATTATTTTGGAGAAAAAAAAATGCTGATGTATTATATTTTAAAAGTGATTTAAGAATTTTTATGATCACTATATGTTTAAATTAATGAATTAATCTTTAATCTTACAAATTGTCAAAACTCATTCTGTTTCCTAGAAGAAACACAAATACAAAGTCATTTCGAACATTTATTATTTTCTTTAAAAAAAAAAAATTGAAGCCGATGTCAAATAATATACAACAGGAAGAGCATGGCTATGGTAATATACATATTTGATATTACTGATCGATCCGTGATATGAATTCATAATCTCTATTTGCAAAGTTCAAGCAATTGATTTAAACTATTAAATGTGATCAACATATGAAAATGTACTTGAAGACCAAATTTTACGTTTTTAAAAAACTTTTTACTATTTTTTTTTAGATATATAGAAAATCACTACTTTCGAATTGTCTAAATTTTTTAAATCCAGTGACTTTTTACCTATCTAAAATAGTAACAAATTTTTTAAAAATGTAAAATTGGGTCTGTAAGTAAAATTTTATATTAAGATCATGTTAAACAGTTTAGATCGACTCTTTAGATTTCAAAAACAGATACGAGTCCATAGCATGGGCTGCTTCAGAATATGCATATTACCATAGCCTCAACCGAACAGGAATATAAGTGTACAAGTATATAGGAATATGCTAGCATGCTATGCATAGCATAGAGCCTCTCCATGCAACGGCTCGGATTTCGAGTTTTCAAAATTCTAACGGTCGATCGGAACGGTTCATCTTGTTCTCCATATTAATATGTGTTTGGAGACCAAATTTTACATTTTTTGGAATTTTTTTACTATTTCTTTAGATTTATTAAAAATCGCTGTTTTCAGCAAATCTGGACCATAAAAAAACAGCGATTTTCAATAAATCTAAAGAAATAGTAAAAAAATTCCAAAAAATGTAAAATTTGGTCTCCAAACACATATTAATATGGAGAACAAGATGAACGGTTCAGATCGACCGTTAGAATTTTGAAAACTCGAAATCCGAGCCGTTGCATGGAGGGGCTCTATGCTATGCATAGCATGCTAGCATATTCCCAAGTATATAAACAAAACAAAATTTTATATGCATCATTAAACAATTTTTTTACACCACGTGAAGTAGAGATATTGACAATCATCTCAACATCCCTCTTGAATGATTGAATCCACCACCACCTCTGACGATTGTGGCCGTGAAATGCCAGCATGCACACCTGTGCTTGCAGAGCTTTGCTGCCAATCAGTCAAGTAACTTGGCCTAGAAATAACTTTTCTGACTTCCAAATCTCCAGTCAGAATTGACACAACACGCGACATGGATGGGCGTTGCAGAGGAGATGCCTGGGTGCACAATAGAGAGACTCCTATCAGCCTCAAAGTTTGATCCTCATCATATGAAGCCAGTTTTGGGTCCAATAACCCAATTGCGCGATTTTGCTCATATAAGCTCCAAGCCTGGTGATAGAATGTTAGCCTTTTTCACCACTGTTGCTATTATTTCAGTACTGGTACAAAACCCAGTAAAACTACTGACCCATACTAAGAAGTATCACATCTTTCCTATAAAACTATTTATTTGAGTTTTTATCTGTTTTTGGTTTGAATGCCAGTATGTGCCGGGTCAGGGCATGAATGGTCCAACACAAGTTTGCTATTTTTTATTATTTATAGTTTATGAAAAGATAGAATTATAAATGTGTAGTACCCATTCAAGGAGATATGTTTGATCCGCCATTAGTTCCGGGTCTGAATTTAAGCGACCTGTTACAACTTCTAGGGCAACCACACCAAATGCAAACACATCCGTCTTTTCTGTCAAATGGCCTCTCATTGCATACTCTGGTGCAAGATAACCTCTGTATAATTTCAAAACATAGTTACTGCTTGTTGCTCTCAGTAATATATTTTATTAAATTGTACTTGAAAAAAATAGGAAGAGACAAAGGGAGAGACTCTTACATTGTACCAGCCACTCTTGTGTTGATATGGGTTTCCTTGTCATCATAAAACCTGGCTAACCCAAAATCAGAGATTTTGGGGTTCAGATCACCATCTATTAGTATATTGCTTGCTTTAATATCTCTATGAACAATTCTCACACTAGATTCCTCGTGCAGATATGCTAGGCCTCTTGCAACACCCAGACATATCTCGAAGCGGGTCGCCCAATCAAGGCACAAAGTACGATTCCCTGAAATCAAAATAAGAAAAATATTAGAAACATTTCTCATTGAGAAATAGAGTATAATAAATGGATACCAAGCTGACGTTACATAATTGAAGGTCAGCAGAGGTAAAATTGGGCTAAGAGATTTATTGAATAATTGAAATTTCTTGTGGCATATTTGGTTTAATCTGAGATTTAGGTTCAGAGTTGCAAAACATGAAAAGTTTGTTTTAATTGATGTTCAAGGAGAATTAGATTCAGGCATAATTGTGAAATTTTGAGTGTCAATTACTGGCCGGAATTTATAGAAGCATTAATTATTTACGCACCAAAGAGGTGTTTGTCAAGGCTTCCATTCTCCAAGTATTCATAAACCAAAAGAGGCGTGTCTCCTTCCACACAACAACCATACAATTTAACTAGGTTTTTATGTTGCACAGCTGATATGGTGGCTATTTCTGTCAAGAATTCTCGCTTTCCTTGGTGTGATGTAACTGCTAATTGCTTCACTGCCACAATCCGGCCATCGGACAATTTTCCCTACAAAAAGATATAGAAATGATTGATAGATAAAATGAATAATAAGATTCCCCTATTTTCTTACAAGCACAAAACAAATTTGTATAAAGGAAAGGATAAATATATAATTATATACCTTATAAATAGTGCCATATCCGCCTTTTCCAAGGATATTACTAGCATCAAATGCATCAGTAGCAGCTCTCAGCTCAGCATAACTAAAGACATTTGGTCGATCAATTATCTCCAATAAATCTGACCGAATAAAAAAAAAAGGAACTGGAAATTTAATGAAGTAAAATAAAGTCCCACTGAACAAACACCATCTAGTTGAATAATTCAAATGAAAATGTGAGAATATAGTAATTTACCTTTGTCTATTTCTGACATCTTCTTCTTGGGTGTCCAATATAAAATTGCGAGTACTGCTATTAACCCTAATATTGTGACTGCTCCTACAGTGCCTACAATGAGACCTGTTTTGCTCTTACTTGAACCTGGTTTGCTATTTGAGAGCATAGGCGTGAAGTCTGAATAATAAATAATTGGAACATAAGAAAAACAGGAACACAAATTATGTTGGTATTGCTTTGACTGTTTAAAGGAATATATAGATGAGCAACTTGGCAGCCTCTCCCAAGGTTTAAAAAAGAAAAACAGAGAGAAAGAGAGGGGTACCAAAAGGAGAAATACTAATAGCTGAGATGAGAGGGCCATAATAGCCATTAGATGGTATGCAACAAGTGCCTTTGCCAGCCCAAAAGAAATGTATCTCAATGAAGTTATTTGTTACTGGTACAGTGTAGTTTCTCACAACTGCTACAAAGGATCTCCCGCTAGCATTTTTCCTTATATCAAAGTCCTTCTCTTTTAAAGCTCCCTACAACAATTAGTTAAAAATTGTGCAAAAAACTCATTGGTTAATAGTAAACATATTTTACCTGTGATCTACACAGGAAGAACTTCCAGAATAACCAAACTGAACAACTTTGCCAGAATTGTATGCTCATACTGGTACGTATAAATTAGTCTCAGTAGTACAAACAAGGTTACTTCTACAGGTTTTGTAACTCAAATATAATTTCAGATAACACTAAACACTTAAAACATGCAATTGAAAAACAAAACCTCCATCACACAGAAGTGAAACAATGATTTTAAACGTATGCTGCACTGGTACCAGGAGGCGGGTAATATCATGATGAATTGATGATGGCTGCATTTACTGGACGAAGACCTGATCTGCCCCTTCCTCTAACCATTTTTGTTGTTGTTTATTAACTTCTGTTGCAAAATTCCTTTTGCAGTATGTTACCATACTATCAAGTATAAACTAGTACTAGGTGATACAGTAATGTTTGCAAAAAAAATGATATTGCAGAAACCTGGATAAAGATATCAAAAACCCTTCTCCCTGCACTCTTCCAAGTAAGTGGAGGCTTGTTTGGGTAGCCAATCTCAGCAAATTGGAGCCTAACAGTATAGTTTCCATTTTGAAGTCCGAACCCATAATATCTCAAAGAAGATGGTGACATTCGTGCATTCTGAAACAATTCAGAATCAAGTGTATTTTGAAATTGGTCGGCTCTTCCAGTTGAATTGTAACTGTCAATTATGTATTTGTCACCCCAAGCATCTTGAAATGTACCCACGTTGCTCACTCCCCATTGGGTATCATCTAGAAAAAAGAAGAAACACAAAAAAAAAGGTAGAATGGTCTATTTGTTTCAGTACATCTATTAATTTCTTTGTACTGGTAAATAATTGAATGTGCCAACAGTCAAGAATGTTATTCCTTCAATTCAAATATCAATTTATGACAGCATTTCATATTAAGTTTTTTCGAATTGTGCTTATGGGTATGGAGCACATACCTGTAACATAATAAGAAGCGGCTGACAGGTCGACATTATCTGATTGGTACACTGTTCCATCTTGAGCAGTCAAGGTCGTGAAGGACGTAGCTCCGCATTTTATTGCTAAGGATGAATCTGTAATTTAGTTTTTGCTGTAAATATTTTACTTAGTTTTAAAGCATGCCTTGTTTGCCATTTTGGTCTGTAAATTTTTAAAGCAACATATGGACCAGAGCTGCTAAGAAGTTGAGTCGCTGCAGTGTAGCTGCATAGGCCCTACTAGTCAGAACTGGAGAGGTCCGTAGAAGATTTGTGAATGAATTAGTTAAACAGATCAAAAATTATGCGATGATCTGGCTCTGTGATGTCAGCTCAGTATTCAATCGCAATATCTGATCGACAGATTTAGATGATTCTTTTTGGTAACAACATCACCTATAAAAGGCAAAGACTTGTAACCGGTTGGATTATGAAATGAATAATCAATCTATTGTGTCCACTTACACGTTTTCTAGCTTCCGCCATTTCGGTTCTTGGTTTTCTATCAAATTACATCACCTCATCTAATTATTGAGTTAATAGTTTGACGTTGACACTGACATAAATAAAAAAAATTATTCTTTTTAAAGATAATGTCAATTTGACACAAAATGAAAATTTTAAGTATTAAATGATATTTTAAGAACCATTTGTATAATTTACTCAAAACTAAAATATGATAATGTAGCAGATGGACTCTGATCAACTTTGGCAGCAGCTGCCAACGCTTGCAAAGAGATAGAGAGATCGAGAGGGAGAGAGAGAGGGGGTTACAACTTACAAATAGGAGAGCCCTTGTGACAGGGAAAATCTCGCTGAAGGCATTCTAAACCAGAAGGCAATACACTGTAATATTGTAATTATGAAAAATGGCAAATATGAAACTGAACTATAAATAAATTTCTGTATTATAAATCAAGAGAGTCCATTAATCATATGGAAAACTTGAAAAGAATAAACATTCCAAGCACCTGCTATTGGAGCTCTGTATGACAAAGTTGTTTGCCAATAAGTTCCTTAAAGCAAAAAATAATAATAATAATAAAAAATAAAGTCAAGTTTTTCATAAACAGTGTTGAATGACGTAACAAAGGTTCTATTGAATTCATGAAATTTCTAATTATAGGGATCAATGTAAGTAATAGAATTCCTTGGAAAATAACATTACTTACAGATGTAAATCTTGATGACTAATCCAAGAAGGAAAGGCTCCTGACAGCAGATTGTATGACAAATCTCTATGTACAGAAAGCAATGGGTAAACTTGAAACGATAGTATAGTACTATATCGATAATCTTGGAACTTTGGTTTCATGATAAAGCCAAAAGAAAATACAAAACAAGAATAGCGCACATGTTGACGAGGCCATTGATTTTCTCAGATGGCAAGCTGCCACTAAGGCTATTGTTCCCAAGAAATCTGCCTCAAAAATACAGTAACATGAGAAATAAACATCAATAAAAGAATAAATCTATTTGAAGTTATAAAAATAAACAGGGAAAGGATTCCTCACAAGTATGTCAGAGAAATTAAATTGAAAAGAGATTGCGGTAGCTCTCCAGTTATATTGTTGAAACTCAAATCTCTACAGGATGCATGAAAAGAAGATATAAAATTAAAACAACTGCAGGCAAAAGCAGTAAAAAATATTACCTTCATTACAAAAATAAACAAAATAGTCGAAATTCATACAGTAATGTTAAATTTTTGAACTTAGAGAAGTCTGTCAGGAGGGTATCTGATATCTTGCAATTCCTTAAGATTCTACAATGTAAAATTCAATTAAATATATATAATGAAGGTGCTGCATATCTAGAGAAATGAAATCCTCAATAAGAATATAAAATAAAAGGCATATTTACAAAGTTTCCAAGGATGTCAAGTTGCTGACAAAATCCAATTTAGAACTAGTGCCATTTGCTATGTCCCCAATCCGCCTTCATTCAAATACACACAAAAGCACACAAATCAAATTTTACAATTTAGATATATAAGAAAAAAGTAATGGTCAACAAAATTTGAACTAGCAGAAACTTACAAGCTGGTTAACTTGACAAGGTTCGAAAAACTAGATGGAATTGGCCCTTGAAAAGAATTTCCTTGAAATCGCCTGAAAATTTAATACTCATGGTTGTTGAAACGATCACAATGAAACACACAGAGAGAGAAAGACAGAGAGAAAAAAACTTGGTAGTATTTTCAAAACAAAACAAAAAACAGAGAGAGAGAGAGAGAGAGAGAGAGAGAGAGAGGCATACAGGTCTTGTAAACTTGTCCAGGTACCAATATAGTCAGGTATTTTACCAGTGAATGTATTGTCTCCTCCCCACCTGGCCATATGAATAAATAATTAACTCACATTATATAGAACTAAATTAACATGAATTATAAGAAAAAGACTTGAAAGAAATTACAGTTTTTCCATGTTTATAAGATTTGATAGTGTTTCTGGTAATTCACCGCTGAGACCCGAACTATCAATATAACTGAAAAACAAGAAACTATATTGTTAATTTATTAGTTTTCTTTCAGTTTCTAATATTATGACAAAGAAAGTAAAAAAGATAAACAGTTCTTGAAGATTCGTCAAGTTTCTGAATTCATCAGGTATCGGCCCACTGAAGTTGTTTGTTGTGATTCCCCTGCAATATAAAGTAATTAACCGGAAACCAAAAATTAGAATTGAAAATTTATTACATTCTTCGAGTTCTATTAGGAATCAGGGAAGAGAAATATTACAGCCATTTGAGGTTTTGAAGATTTCCCAATTCCTTTGGAAGTGAACCCGATAATGCATTAAAGCCAATATTCCTAATTTGTTTAATATCAATAGGAAGCTATGTAATATTAATATAACCGATCTAGCTAATATATTAAAATTTATATAATTCACCATTTATCAAGGAAGATGGCATTACAAGTATTGCATTCGAGTCATTTTCCCCATGAATGCTGGTATGGGACCCGTTAGATAGTTTTCTGCCAAGTTCCTGATCAAACAAATAATAGCTAAGAAAAATACACAATTAGAGTATATAATTTATGACTATCTGGTATGCTCTTCAGTATTCTTCAAAGAAATAATTCAGTTATTAAAGATTGGCTGGTAGTAGCAAACATTAGTTATAAAAGATTGAAAGAAGAAACCCTTTTGGTTGCTTTTAACTCATTGAGGAAATTACAAGAAAATGGATATTAGGTACAAAGACATGTTTCAGGATACAAATTGTGTTTTGTAAAGAATGAGATAAGGAAAAAATACAGGCCTGTCAGTTAAATTATTACAAGTTACTAAGATAAGAAAGGTTTTGGAGCTCATCTGGTATAGTTCCCCCCACATCCAATGAATACACCCTCCTGTGTTAAAAACAAAAAAAAAATGCCAAAAAAAAGTAGAAGTTATAAAACAAATAAATAAGTAATATATCTAGTGCATAAACAAAAGATACAAAAATAATTAACATGAAATTAGAGTGACAATTTTTTTCATGAATATATAAGTATTCTTTTGTTTCTCCTTTCACAACTATGTTTAATTTCTCCATGTTATAATATAGCAAGTGTATATATTTATGAAGGATCTGTGATTTGCAAAGCATTTCGGCCCACATATTCATAAAATGTAAAGTTTAGTCTGCAAGTACATATAATATTTATATGAAGATCATGTTGAATATTCGGATCGACTATTAAAATTTAAAAAACAAAAATAATAATCTATATATAGTACGTACGGACCACTCTTTTTAGTTCGTTAGATTTGTTTACTATTTATTTGGACTGAGAAAATCCATTTATTTTAAGATTTTGAATCATATAACAAATTATTTTCCCCACATCATAATGAATAGTAAAAAAATATATAAAAAAATAAAAATGATTTCCTACATACAATATATAAATCATGTTAACGTACGTAGGGGTGCAAACGGATCAGATATTATTCGTCTGTATCCAAATTTGTATTCAAATCTTATTGATTTGTATATTCAGAGACGAATAGTTTGCGGATACAAATATAAATTTAGTTTCACAAGAAAATATAGATACGAATACATATAATTATTTATATATGTATTTTTTTTTAAATATCTATTTGTGTGGATACAGATACATACAGATATAGATAATTATTTATGTTCATACTTTTTAATTTTTCGGATAACTGTTTGTACAGATACAAATTAATACGGATCATAATTATTCGTATCCGTTTTTTTTTTATCAACTTGACAATGTGACAAGTTTTGTTTGTGCAGATATATATATACGAATACAGAATCAGATGATGCATATACATATACAGATACTGATAAACTTACAACTTGACAATGTGACATGTTTTGTTGGAGTTGTAGGTGCAGTTACACTTGATTCCTGGGTTGAAATTTAGATTTAAGTCAAGGTCTGTGGAGTCTATAGCCCACCCGCTACACAGTTCGCCACTTATGTTCCAATTCGAATTTGCACTCTGGCCCCACCTTCCTAGTATGGTATTCAGTGCCACCACTACAAAAAAATAAAATAAAAAATAATATGCATAGTCAGGCAAGTTATTTCTGCCAGGGACAAGTTATTTCAGGAACAAGTTATTTCTTCCAGGGACAAGTTATTTCTGCCACGGACAGCTCTTGTTTCAAAATAAAGGGAGATCGAATCTCTAATTCGGTTCAGAAAAAAGTAAAATATGGAGACCGAATTGAAGATTTGGTTCTATGGTTTTTGTAAAAAAAAAAAAAAAATAATCATGCTGCTTTACTAAAATTAATTTAATTAATTATGGTTTATAAAAAAAAATATCTACTAGCTAGATGGAGTGCATATCCTCTGAGAGCGTGATCAGCAACATGTCCGGTGCTTACTCGGGGATAGCGCAGGGGTGCAGTATTATATATTTGAGCTTTGAGATTTTTGCAGAATGTATTTGAACTGTTGAGATTGAGATTTTTCAAGAAGTCACGCAAACTATGAGATATCTCAGAGGATGCGAATTCCTAGAGATGTATCGATCAATGCATACCTTCAGATGGGTCTGTCGTAGCTTGAGCTGTTGCTGTTCTGGCACGAGACAGGATTAAGAGGCATACTATTAGTATCACACCTAAGTCTTTCAATAATGGCGAGTCCGGCACCACCATCGATCTCTCTCTCTCACACACACACACCTCTGTGTGCGCGCCTCCGGAGGACTTGTATATATATAAACTGGTACAAGTTAGGAAATGTCAAAGGAAGGAACCTAGCTATAGAGAGTAGAGATCGATCGATGGTCAAATGTCAAAGGACGAAAGAAAGAGAAATTTTGAAGGGGGGATTTTATTTATATTTCTCAAAAAAATTAAAATTGTGTATATATCTTTATAAAATTTATAATATCATATTTATCCTTCTAAATTTTAAAACTAAAAAATTATTAAATTGATTAATAACTATTAAAACATACTTTTAATTTATAAAGTATCATTTTTATCATTTCTTAAAAAGTTAAAAAATATGTAACATATTTAAGATAAATATTAATTATTCTTGTAGCATCTTCCTCATTAGTACATGGAATTTACATCACAAAAAAAAGTAGCTTGCATAAACTAATTTAAAATTTTAAAACTACTTTGAAATTCATCAGAGGTGTCTGAATCTTTTTTTTTTTAAAAGAGGCGAGAAGCCCATACCATTGCTGAAATATTATAATTACAAAAGTACCATCAGCCAGATAACCGAAGAATTTGAGCCATAGCAACAGTAAGAAAAGATAAAAGAACAACCATCAACCTACGATGCAACCAGCCTCTGTTGGAGGCAATAGACCAAAAGTAAACACAGATAGCAAGATTTAAGCCACTCAAAAGTATACTAAGGATTAGGATAACTGTAAAAGGAAAGTCATTGTCAATCATTCGGAACCGGAGGGAACGCCAGTTCTTATCTTAATTAATTGATACAAAAAATGTCTGGGTCTGGTTTCTTTCCTGATTTGACTTGCTCATCATAACGATATCTAATATATATTAATTATCAACCAGTTGTAATAATCAAGATATACAATTGATTGGGGGGGTAATTTTCTAGTATATATATATGTAATACAACCAGTCGCACCAGCCCATCCATTGATTGCATCCTGGACATATATAAAATTTTCTTTCCGGATTCTGTTTGGTCTTCAAAAGCTTCACAATAGTCAGCTTAAGACATCTATTGAAATTATAAAGTTCTGATAAATAACGACTACTTTTGCTACTCATTTCGCCTGTACAAAACAAAAAAATAACATTAATTAACTAAATTATAGTTTAAATTAGTTGTTCCCTAATTTAAGAAACCATTCAAAGTAACGATTAAAATAAACAAAAATTAAATGAGGGAAGAGTGATCTAGCCACTAGTGGAGAACATACAATTAGTGTCGCCTTAAAAAACCGACACTAATACTTTAGTATCGGTCGTTTACAAAAAACCGACACTAATAATATTAGTGTCGGCTATTTATATGTAGGCGACACTAATAACTGAGAATTAGTGTCGGCTGTTTATAAACAGCCGACACTAATGTATTAGTGTCGGCTATTTATAAACAACCGACACTAATACTTAACAATTAGTGTCGGCTATTTATAAACAGCCGACACTAATTCTCAGTTATTAGTGTCGCCTATTTATAAACAGCCGACACTAAAGCTAAAAAAATTTCATTTTAAGTCCCGCGCACCTCTTTCAAACGCACGCCTAGGGTTTAAAAACGCACGCTTCTCTCCGATCTGATCTTCTCAAACCTAGCCGCTTCTTCTAGGCGAATACCAGAAGATGTGACAGGAACTCCACAGGAACTTCACTTCGCTTCACGCTTCTCTCCGATATGGTCCTGCGCATGCTTCACGAAAAGGGGCGTAACTTTTGATCCGTCTGTCGAATCGGGCTGAAATTTTGACAGGAACTCCACAGCCCAAAACCGGATCAAAAACGAATCTATTATTCGTTTTGCCATTTTGCGGGCTTAGATTCGCGATCCGAGTCTTCCTTCATGAACTTTTGGTATAGTCTTTATAATTTTAGAGTTTTTAGGGTCTTTTATGTATCTTTTATGTATTTTCTGTTTTAGGGTTTGTATGATATTTTATTTAGGGTCTTTTATGTATCTTTTATGTATTTTCTGTTTTAGGATTTGTATGATAACAATAAATGAGCAATTTGGATGATATTTTATTTAGTGAGTGTTATTTGTAAATTATGATGAATTATTTGATATCTTTGTTTTATATATAGTTAAGCTAAAATATATGAGCATTCCAGAACAAAAATTTTCATTTTTAGAATTTTCTATGATTTATAGTGAATTTTTGAAATTTATTTTAAAAAAAAAAAAAAAACATTAGTGTCGGCTATTTATTAAAAAGCCGACACTAATAAGTATTAGTGTCGGCTATTTATTAAATGGCCGACACTAATACTTATTAGTGTCGGCTTTTTAAGAAATAACCGACACTAAAAGTTAGTATTAGTGTCGGCCATTTAATAAATAGCCGACACTAATGTCTTACTTTAGTGTCGGCTATTTACAAAGTATTAGTATCAGCCCGATTAGTGTCGCCTAATGTCCGACACTAATTCCAAGTTCTCCACTAGTGAGCATACGAATTAATGACTCCGGGAGAGGAAATGCTGCTCTTTCTCAGTCGATCAATTTGGAAAGTTAAAATTCGCAGCGAGCAATATAGCATAATACTTAATTTGAGGATATACTGGAAGGCTCTGGAGGAGATGAATCGATCGACCTAGGATTTATTGGAATATATAAAATATATAACAGCATCACCATCGGTTCAATATGGTAATGAGTTGTTATTACTTGTACTAGACCAACGAATCATCAAACAGTCAGATGGTAAAAGTAACCCCCTCAGTGCTATCGGCCGATTAGCCGAACAGATGTTCAAGAGTCACTCAATACTAACTGTTCGTGAAATTTAACCGATGGCAAAGGAGGGGGTCACTAGGGGGTCCATCAACGTCATCAGTTTGTTATCCAGAACCGATGGTAGAAAGTTCAACGTAATTACAGCGCTGCCATTCACGACGTATACCATCTGTGCGGAAGCACATTCGATGATAAAGGGGCGATGAGAAAAATATTTTTTGTAGTAATGCGTCACTGGAAAAGGTTTTTGTTTTTCAAAAAGGGTGGCCCCACAAATTTGCAAACCTGACAAAAATAGAAAAATTTTAAAAAAAAGTGGTTATAAGATTTTTTTTTTCTTAAATATTAAAAATAAAAAATTGGATTTTTGCATGGCATTTGCAGGTCAACACAAAATACAGGTTTGTAGTCATTCTTAATTTTGATATTAATCAAGAGTCTCATTAATTACAATCCATTTACGTGATTATCAGACTTGTATCTGATGAATATAGCCGATATGAATATTATTGTTTTCCGTAGTTTATTTGCTTATTAGAAAAGTACAAAAATTAAAATTAAATTAGCTTAATGGTAAGCATATGGATTAGAAAATTTTCTTCGCTTGTCACTTAATTAATGGTGTGTGCGCATTATGATTCATTTTCGCATTCATTTTTGTTCAAAACCCTATAAATTTATTCAGGTGCCAGCGCCATCGATAATATTAAAAATATACAAAGTCCGAATGGATCCTATTGTAGCAGGTCAGTACTATAATGACTCATTAGGGAAAATATATATTGTGGTCAACTTCTTTCTAACCATGCATGATGCATCTCCCTTTAACTATGAGACGAGCACTCTGTGAGAGAAAAAACCATTCCACTATTGTAGTGGATGAGCACTGTTATAGACCGTACCAATGCAAAATTTCCTTCCTTGCATGTTTTGATGTCGGGTAGGTCATGTCCTAAGGTTCGGATCTAATAATTAGGCTCAGGTAACTCATCTCATGACTTATTGTTATGGTCAGTGTCAGACGACTTATACTACCAAAGAATGATTGTTGGAATACATTGTATTGACTGAGCACTAATGTAGTGGATGGATCACTAAAGTAGCGGGTGAGCACTATGACTCATGAGAGAGAACATCGAGGCCATGTTCGGTTGCACCAGTGGGAATAGGAATGGGTACGGGAATTAAAAATTTTGAACTGAAAATTACTGTTTACGTGAGAAAAAAAAATTCAGTCCGAGTGAATTTTCATTTTCCCACGTGAACAATAATTTTCACGGTGCAGCCGAACAGGCCCTGAGTTTGACCCACATAGATAATAGATTTATTATTACTTTGACCCAGCTCGCTCTTTAGCAACTCGTTACCACCCCCAGTAAATAACATGGAAAAGATATTAAACACAGTACCAATACCAAGAAAAACAAATAAAATAACCGGATAATAAGATGATGACAACTTAGGAATCCTTCTTTTAAAAAAAAAATAAGATAGGGTTAAAACTTCTAATCTTACATTTTATTGATAAATTAAAAATATAACACTATCAAAAGAACAAAAAAAAAAAAAAAAAAAAAGGAAATTGAACAACGAGTATATATTGAGCACAAAAAATTGGAATAAAAGCATGATTTCTCAAACTCGGAATCAAAATTGGAAAGATGTATCTGCTGGAATTAGAAGAATCGGATTGGAAATTCAAAAAAAAAAAAATTTGACAGAAACTTGTTTTACAACAAAAAAAATAGTAAAAAAAAATATTAAGATAAAAAATTATACTCAAACAATCCACTAATTATATAATATAATACAAGTATTAGAAATAGAAAACACTTTTTATAGATAAATTAAACTATAGCAACGCACTACTATACTAGCTAGTCACATGCATTATTTATGAATAAACTAAACAATTCACATACAGCCAAATATGTTGTCTCCAGCTATATTTGCAAATTTGCTTTGTCTCGCTCTCCAGCTGTATGCAACTCTCCTTGGCAGAATTTTGGTCAAATCAAGTAAAAAGCTTGCTTCATACTTGTCTTGTTTTTCATTATTGATTTCACTACTAATATACTGAAGCAAGTTTGGTTTCCATCTCTTAAAGTTGTAACCTGTAAGAACAAGTTAACTAGAAGAGCAAAATTACATTAGCAAACATAAATTTAGTACAAAAGTTTAAGTTTTTTTTTTCTAGCTCTAATTATATTTGTATAATTTGATTTTTTTTTTTTTTTTTTTTTTGATTTGAAATCATAGATCAACAATTATCAGGAAAAAACGTAAAATAACCGAAGGACTCGGCCTGACTCGCATCAATAATCAGATAACTCGACCCAATCAACACGATTCGAACGAGTTTTGATGGAAAAACGAATGGGTGTGAGACTCAGATGAAACTTGACTCGAACCCAACCAATATCATTCTGACTTGGCCGAGTCAACTCGGACTCGGCTGATATTTCAATCCATGAATAAAAGTTACATCTATGATAATACTTGACCAACCAACTAAAAATAAAACAAAAACTGTCACTAAGAAATCATTTGTACATCTCCATAATACGAAAATTAGATGAAAATATTGTCTTCAAATTGCAGCTCGATTTTGTAGCAAATTACAGAATTTAGAAAACTTGAATTGGACTAAATTCATAATTAAGAGATGCAGTCTACTCTTATTGAAGTCTTCGTCCGACAGGAAAAAAAAAAAGAATACATGCCATGCAATAATCACTTCTTCTTGAACTTGCAAACCTGACAAAAATTAAATTAAAAAAAAAAAGTGGTTAAAAGATTCTTTTTCTTAAATATTAAAAATAAAAAATTTGGATTTTTGCATGGCATTTGCAGGTCAACACAAAATACAGGTTTGTAGTCATTCTTAATTTTGATATTAATCAAGAGCTAGCCTCAATACAATCCATTTACGTGATTATCAGACATGTATCTGATGAATAAAGCCGATATGAATATTATTGTTTTCCTTAATTTATTTGCTTATTAGAAAAGTACAAAAATTAAAATTAAAATTAGCTTAATGGTAAGCATATGGATTAGAAAAATTTCTTCGCTTGTCACTTAATGGTGTGTGCACATCTGTTTATGATGCAATTTTGCATTCTTTTATGTTCAAACTCCTATAAATTTATTCAGGTGTCAGCACCATGGATAATATTGAAAGGTTAATTAGAGCATAGGAGAAAAAAAAAATATGCAAAGTCCGGATGGATCACTATTGTTGCAGATCATTACTATAACGACTCATTAGGAAAAATATTGTGGTCAACTTCTAACCATACATCTCCCTTTAACTATTGTAGTAGATGAGCACTCTGTGATAAAGCAATGCAACATTTCCCTTCCTTGAATGTTTTGATATCGGGTCGGGCATGTTCTAGGGTTCGGATCTAATAATTAGGCTCAGGTAACTCTCATCATGACTTATTGTTATATAACGATATCTAATATTATCAACCAGATGTAATTAATAATCAAGATATACAATTGATTGGGTGGGTAATTTTCTAGTATGTAATAAAACCTTCATATATAATTTGGTGGATTTGCTTTTGAACTGTATTTAATATTTTTATTTTAACCGAAGAAAAAAATATAAACCATCTAGCTAGCCGGAAAAAAGACGGCCAGCTAGCGCTCAATAATTTGGGAATGGCCAGTGCAAAGAGAAACTTGTGTTTGATTATACTATGCTTAACCTTAATTATTTAATACCTTCTTATTTTATTTTTACACTGTATAAAATGAATATATTTAATCCATTTAATACGGAAGAACTGGTCATATTTAGTTTTTATGAAAAATTTTAATTTACCATCGCTCTTCTTCTTTTTTAAAAAAAAAAGAGGAAATCAAAATATCACAATCGGGTACTGTTTCTTCATGCCATCTCAATATGTACATATCATATATCGATACGCGTCTGATACATTCGATACGGCTGTAATGTGTATCTAATACTGTCACACCCCCAATCCGGAGGTGCGACGATGCAACCGCATCTATTTACCATTTAATTAACATAACATAAGGCATGGATCTTTTTATGCATTGCTAATAGCATCCATTATTTTTGCCACATCCCAATTTATTTACAACAATTATCTAACATTTTATAGTGAATGATGTTAGAGATATATTCTCTGCACCCTGTCAGATATAATAAACCCAAATTCCATTCCTTTAGGTGACCTTGATGTCAAATATTACCCGGAAGCGTTCTTTATCTTCGAATAATAAACCTGTAACCCACAAGGGGAAACGAGTGAGAAATAATAAATTATTTCTCAGTGCTGATTGCCACTCAGATTATTGGATTCGAAGGAAATCCATATTCAGAATGAAATCACCGCACGAGAAATAAACAGTTCATTTCATAATGACGAATGCAAATGCTCAATAATAGAATCCAATTGAATAACAAAAATTACAGGAATAAATCAAAGCTCCAAGAATCTGATCATAATAAATGGTTTGGGTCAAACTCTTTTAATCCTTTAAGTCTGGTAACATTTGGGACCTAATCTTTACGACCACTAAGTCTGGTAACATTTGGTTTCTTAACTTTACAATTTCTAATCTGGTAACACTATAGATACAATAATATGTATCTGTCGTGTCAGGGCTTATACCATTCTAACTATTTGTTAACAGAAACAATACGAAATCAATATAACAATACTGTCATTATCGGAAAGAAAATCAATGATAAGACAGTAATCACAGTTCATTAGTCTCACAGTTACAATTCACAATTTATTCAATATCCCCTATCCAACCGGTACTAGATTCAGTTGGGGCCATTCACCATATGCGCATAAGAATCCTAGAGTAAAGTTTAGTAGCTAGCTAGACTTTACGATATATTAATCATTTTTCTCCACTATATGGAGGTTCAAGGATTACAGTATTTCATATTCAATTAATTCAGTCACTGTGGTCTCAATCAATCATTTACAATAAGAATCAACCAATCGATAAACCATATCAACATGACAGTCAACAGACTTACCTGTAATTCAGTTTCAGTTGTATTGGGCTATGCATATGATGCAACAATTCAATCAATGCAGTCAATCAAATATTCAAAATGCACAGCGAGTTACGATTTAATTCCTAGTTATGAATCTCAGACTAATCCAATAACCTCGCACCTGATATCGTAGGGCAATTAGAGCGATCAATCATTACACATCGATTGTTTCAGACAGTTCCGTCAAGTTTCACTCCACAGTATCAATGCCTATAGCATAATAACATTTTCTTTATTATGACTTACATCATTATTATTACTAGTAATCAATCTGTGTATCAGTTATTTACTTTTAGTTAACAGCATTATACTAATAAATTCTTCATTATTTAAATCCTTCTATAATTAAATCTAATTTTTGGTTTCAATAAATTGTCCACCAGTCAAAGAGTTTACAACCTTACATAATCAGGGTTCAAAATTCCAACATCTATGTTCAATTCAACATTTAATTTAGTCCAAAGCAACAACCTTTGTATTTTGCCTTTTTGTGTACGGACGAGTCTAACTGACTCAAGCTCAAATTGAAGAGTTTCCCATAATATACAAGTCATTTTATATCCTAATCATTAAATCCTTTCCTAACGGAGTTCAAGGATCAAGGTTCAATCATTTTTCCGACATTTTTATTTTTACCCCATTAAAAAAATATTTTAATAATAATAACCAAAGTTTAGTAACAATTTTAAAAATACCTCACCCGTGGAATTTTTCCACGGGCTGGAATTTTTTTTTTTTTATAAAACAAAATTTTATTTTTATTTTTTATTTTTTGTATTGAAATATTAGAAATGTTGGATATATTTCTTTGAAAGTAGATGGAATACAATATAATTTGATTTATTAGAAAGACTGTAACAAATAACTCGGATCAATATTTTTCAGGCCGGATTTTTCGCGGCTGTAAGAAAAATTAATATATTTATTTATGTGTTATTGGAAAAAAAATAAAAATGCTTAGATTCTGAGTTATTGATCCCGGTTCAAAAGTCACTTCTATGTAATCTAAAAAATATTGTGATCCTTCTAGGACATTTAATTTATAAAAAGTTGTATCTATTTTGAGAATTCTTTTTGAATAATAATTATTAAATAACTTGAAGTTTTTGTTTTTTTTCAAAAATAGATACAACTTTTCATAAATTAAATGTCCTAGAAGGATCACAATATTTTCTAGATTACATAGAGGTGACTTTTGAACCGGAATCAATAACTCAGAATCTAAGCATTTTTATTTTTTTCCAATAACACATAAAGAAATATATTAATTTTTCTTACAGCCGCGAAAAATCCGACCTGAAAAATATTGATCCAGGTTATTTGTTACAGTCTTTCTAATAAATCAAATTACATTGTATTCCATCTATTTTCAAAGAAATATATCCAATATTTCTAATATTTCAATACAAAAAATAAAAAATAAAAACAAATTTCTGTTTTATAAAAAAAAAAAATTCCAGCCCGTGGAAAAATTCCACTGGTGGGGTATTTTTAAAATTGTTACTAAACTTTGGTTATTATTATTAAAATATTTTTAATGGGGTAAAAATAAAAATGTCGGATCATTTTGCAACTCAATCCCACTGACATGGAAACCTATTCATTTCATGAGGATTTAACAAATATACTTTCAAATATTAAAGAAGTTTTATTTCTATTTCAATCACTACATAAATTATAGCTACTCACTCAATTTGTTTAACAATTCCAAATCTTTAAATCAGATTAAGAAAAGAACGAGATAAAAGATGAATACCAATATGGATTATCTTGTTGCAATTAATCACTTGCTTTCTTGCTTAGTTCAATAGCAGCATATATCATGCTCAATCAAGCTCAAGAAATTTATCACCAAAAATCTTAATTCAAATAAGAATAAGAGAAGTGGACCCTCAGTTACGTTTTTATTTCTCTTTCTTGTTCTTTTGCTCAGGAATACTCTTAATTAAAGAGTAATTAAGTAGGTGGGTATTTCACCCTGCATAGGCCGTGTGGCCTTGTGCCATTTGGTCACTCTTTTTTTCTTTTCTTTTTTTATTTAAAGTTTGCATCTTCATAATTTGACCTTAAACTTGTCAAGTTTTATAAATCAGTCCAAAAACTTAAAAAGAACATTATAAATAGAGGAGGGTTCAAATGCCTCCATGTTTTTGTGCCTCCATCTCTCTTCATTATTTTCAAAGTTCAAACAGTCGATCCGAACCGCTCAACCTAACCTCCATACTAAAATATGTTTGGAGACCAAATTTTATATTTTTAGGAATTTTTTTACTATTTTTTTAGATAGATACAAAGATACTGTTTTTAGATGGTTCAGATTTACTTATTTTGTACCTATCTAAAAAAAATAGTAAAAAAATTCCTAAAAATATAAAATTTGGTCTCCAGACATATTTTAGTATGGAGGTTAGGTTGAGCGGTTCGGATCGACTGTTTGAACTTTGAAAATGATAGAGAGAGATGGAGACATGATGGAGGCACAAAAACATGGAGGCATTTGAACCCTCCTCTTATAAATATTATCAACTATTAATTTTCCATTATTTATTATGCATAATACATATCTATTCCAATTGACAGATTGGTGCACTTAAAAATCTCTTAAATTTGTCATTTTAAATTTCATGAAACTCTGAATGTTTCAAATTCTCCAACTATTATTTTTATAATATTCTAATTCCTATATATTATACCTCATAACATTTCATATAATACTTTCTGTTATTAATATTCAAAATTATATTTTGCATAATGTTACAAATACATCAAATGGTGTATCCTTAATTTTCTAATACGGTTTCCGATACGGATTGAAACGTCACTGATACGGCCCTCTTTATCTGAATACCACCGATATGCGTAGATATTCCACAGATATTCCTTGTGGACCGCATAGAGCATGTACTGATGTACACCACACAATGAAGATGGTCCACTGTAAGACGCGCAAATTAACACCAATGCCCAAAATTAATTCTCCAGGGATACTTTATTTAATAATTAATAATATAATTAAAATACTAAAAAAATTATATCTATAATAGACATATCATATCTTACATTTTTTTTTAAAATTATCATATCATCGTATCTATATCGTATCTAATATAATATTCGTATACGTATCCATACAACATAAAGTGCGTTAAATATTTTCTATACTTTCGACAACGGCTTCATTTGGCGACCGATTATTTTTTTCTAAAGAAACTTGACAGTGACTACTAAAATTATTACATCTTTTAAAACGCAAATGAAAGACAAATACATCACAGCCTTCTCTATACAAACTATTCCTCTACGGAATCAAACGCTGACTGTTTTGGATGAAACCCCCACGTTGCATAAATCAATCACATCGCATTAAATGGTGGCCTACACTTCTAGCCAATTATCTGAACAGTGCAAGAGAATTAGGCTTGTACATCGCTCAAGATAGGAATAGGATTTGCTGATATTCCCCGTGAGTGAACAGTATTTTTGAAATTTTTGAATCCAACGTTCAATGTTTCTCATACATGAATCTTAAAGCAACTGATTTTTCTGTGCACGAATCTATGAAAAGTTGGATGGAATTGTCGTTAGTACTTCCTACTGATGTGTTGCATATTCCTATTTTTTGTGATTATTTACTTGCACGGGAGGAGGCTATGGATGGGATAGTGCAGGAGCACAGAGTCTCTCTGATTACAAATGGATCTGACATATATAAGGGAGGACGGTGAAATTTGATACAGAGGTGCAGCAATTTTATTTTAATTTAGAGGCAGTTTCTTGTATTAGTGTTTGATAATAGTTGGATGTTGTTTTTGTCTCTTGGCTTTTGACTTTTGGATATATGCTTTATTACGGTGTAGGGTTGGTTTAAATACGTATTTCTATAGTTTGTTGTTATAAGTCAGAACTGGTACTATTCATATCAATACTTATCTAACAATGTATGATTTCGATTTATGAAATCGGTAGATTACTCCACTATTATCAAAAAAAGAGTTAAACAACTGAATTTGTATGAGGTTAGGATATGTCCAATAATAAAAATTTCAAAGACTTGCAACTAAGAAAACTGTTTGTTCCTCTTCAAACAATCAGTATAATAAGCTACGGAGGATGCACGAATCTCAAGACTGTTCTAAAAATCAGCATCTTAAATTGCATACTGAACTATATATTTAATTCTTCAAATAGAGCATTCTACAGAGAAAGTGACATGGTTTGACTTTGATAGTTGTCAATCGAATTTTCCTTCTAGTCAAAGTTGTACTTTTTTGAACGGGACACATCCGAAAAATCCTACCTGATCCAAAATCTTTTCACGATGAATTTGGAGAACCCAGATAAAGCTTCTTCACTAGACTTAGAAGAATTCCACTTCTATTATTCTATGGAAAACCCATGACCAACCCAATCTGCCCCAAGAAACCCGCAGAAGCACTTTTGGTTCCCGTTTTTTTTTTTTTTTTTTCCTCTTTTGTTGTTTATTTATCTTGTCAGTAGGGTATTCATTGGTTCCGGTTTAATCGGTTTTGAACCGAACCAAATTAGTTTGGATTAAACGGTTCGGTTCGATTTGTTTTTTAAAACCGAATTATAACTTCGGTTCGGTTCGGTTTAGAATTTTCAAAACCAAAATAACCGAACCGACCGAACTTTTATATATTGTGAATTTGATCCGGACCATTCCGGTTTATTTCTTAATACCCCGGTTTATTTCTTAATTAATTGCTTTAAATATTTTGATTTATTTCTTAATTCCCCAATTTATTTCTTAATATACTTCGGTTTATTATAAATCAATTGCTTTAAATAAAAAATATATATATTTCGGTTTGAACCGAACAAACCAAAACAAAACTTTAGTTCAGTTCAGTTCTATTTTTAAAACTGAATTATAACTTTGATTTGCTTAGTTCAACCGAACCGAATCGATGAACACCCCTACTTGTCGAGTTTTTTTCATAAACCATAATTGAAAAATGGATTCTTAGGGAACCAATATGATTACAACTTTTTTTTCAAAAACCATAAGAACCGTGGGAACCTCACGGTCTGGCATTTTTTTTTTTTTCCAAGACCGTGTGCTTCTCACGGTCTTGCCAAATTTTTTTTTTTTTTTTTTTTTAAAAAAAACAGATTTTTTTTTCAGACCGTGGGGTTCCCACGGTCTCAATTTTTTTTTTTTTTTTTTTTTTTTTATAAAACGGAATTTTTTTTAATTTTTTAATTTTTTGTATTAAAATATTAGAAATGTTGAATATGTTTCTTTGAAAATAGATGAAATACAATATAATTTGATTTATTAGAAATACTGCAATAAATAATCCGGATCAATATTTTTCAGGTCGGATTTTTCGCGGCTGTAAGAAAAATTAATATATTTATTTATGTGTTATTAGAAAAAAATAAAAATGCTTAGATTCTGAGTTATTGATCCCGGTTCAAAAGTCATTTCTAGGTAATCCAGAAAATATTGTGATCTTTCTAGTAAATTTAATTTATGAAAAGTTGTATCTATTTTTGAAAATAATAATAACTTTTAAGTTATTTAATAATTGTTATTCAAAAAGAATTCTCAAAATAGATATAACTTTTTATAAATTAAATGTCCTAGAGGGATCACAATATTTTCTGGATTACCTAGAAGTGACTTTTGAATCGGGATCAATAACTCAGAATCTAAGCATTTTTATTTTTTTCTAATAACACATAAATAAATATATTAATTTTTCTTACAGCCGCGAAAAATCCGAACTGAAAAATATTGATCCGGATTATTTATTGCAGTATTTCTAATAAATCAAATTATATTGTATTTCATCTATTTTCAAAGAAACATATTCAACATTTCTAATATTTTAATACAAAAAAAAAATTAAAAAAAATTCTGTTTTATAAAAAAAAAAAAAAAAAAAAATTGAGACCGTGGGAACCCCACGGTCTGAAAAAAAAATCTGTTTTTTTTAAAAAAAAAATAAAAAAAATAAAAAAATTTTGGCAAGACCGTGAGAAGCACACGGTCTGGAAAAAAAAAATGCCAGACCGTGACATTCCCACGGTTCTTATGGTTTTTGAAAAAAAAGTTGTAATCATATTGGTTCCCTAAGAATCCATTTTTCAATTATGGTTTATGAAAAAAATTCCTACTTGTCAACATCTATCTACATCAAAAACAAAAAAAATTAGAAGTTTTGTGGAAAATAAAGTAAGGAGAGATAATTTTTTATGACTTTTCAAAGCCACGTATACTTAAACGACTTTTCAAAGTCACGTGCTTAAGCTACAAATAGATAAACATCTTCAATCAAAATCAAAGATGTAGTTTTAAGTGTACATGAAGATCAATGGTAATGCATTCAAGAACAAGAGGGTGCTAATTAAAAACATATCTTTATTTGATAAATAATTAAATAACGTGTTTTATAGTATAATAATAATTATAATTATACTACTTTAATATGATAATAATTAAAAACATATCTTCTTCTTTTTTCAGACATTTTTTTTTTGTCTAATTTCTAACCAATAACTTATCAAGCATATCTTAAATTGGAGTTAAGAAGATTTAACATTTGCAATAGAAAAGAAAAAAAATTCAAGTTGGCATAACTATAAAAAAAATTTGATGACATCTTTTTCTTGTAAAATGCATTAATCAATATAGTAAATCAGGTCAACTAAATAAATTTAGAAATGAAGAAAACGATATTAATAAATATATTAAATTAACTTACAAATTTTCTTTTAGAACCAGCATTTTAAATAGTGCCAAAAACACATTACTTTTATTTAAAATTTGAAACCCACAAAGTGGACAAATTATCTTTAATATAAATATGGTTTAAAACTATTTTTATATATAAAAAAAATTCTAATTTTTTTTTTGAAGTTATACTAAATTAATTCAAAAAATATAAATTTAATATATAAAAGTACACATACTCAGAAAGCATATCGATTTCAAAGTTTGAACAGCTTGAACAATTTGAATTCATTTTTTGATATCAGTTCAATAAATTTTAAAAACATCTATATTCTACTACAATTCAATTATCATACAATTAAACTTCTAATTTCTACAGAATAAGCGGGAGACTTAAAAACAGTCTAATCATCTGCATAACTCGTATTTTAAGTTTAGATCCAGACCGTCCGAATAGAAACCGATCAATTGGGCCCTTCAATATTCGGGTCAATTAAAATTAGATGGTCCGGATCTAGCCTCAAAATTTGAGTTAACTCAGGGTGATATAATAAGTTCGACTTAAAAGAGGGTAGGCGAAGAGATGATGATCGAGCTGCAGTCCCCAAAAATCCAGTCCACATGCTCTGCATTACACACACTATTTGAGTGTAGCTCCATACCGTTCGATCAGAATTTGAACCTTAAAATTTGTGGTAATATGTAATGAACGGATCTGATCTAAACTCAATCGGTACGTTAAAGCATAACCTCTTTTAAAAGTTTAAAACTCTTCTCCACAGAGAATACAAAGCGATGATATCAATCTTTATTTTTCTCCTCTCTTCTTCATTTCCTTAAACCCTAGAGAATCTCAGCCCCCACTCTTGGCAAAACTCTACTCTTGCGACAGGCGACTCAGCATCCTCTCTCTGACAACCTCTACTCTCGGCGAAGCTCTCTATAATGGACTATGTCAGTGAGGTATAGAAAATTATTCGTTAAAAATTAATTTATACTCCTTCTATGGAATTGAAAAAAATATTCATCTTTCTAATTCATTAAAAATATCTATTACTTTTTCAAATTTCATAATTATTGTCATTTAATTTTTCACCCTTATTGAGTTCTGCCACAATATTCCTAGATGCAGATGTCATTTCACTAAAAAATTACAATTAAACTAAGTTAGGACATATCGCAATTATGATGGCTTAGTAGAACTTATTTAATACTTAGCATAACACTTCCAGTTTTGCAACAACTGTGAAATAATTTAATAATAATAGTACCCATAGATTAAAATCGAAAGATCACTAAGTTTCACAGTCATCGTTTAATTCTATAACTCTTATTATCATTAATTATTTCACTGTGCAAAACTTCCACTAATAATTCATAATTTAAAAAAAAAATTATATATAAAAAAAATTTGATACAGAAAACATATATATAGTAGGTTTAAAAAACAAAAAAGTCAAATAAGTAATAATTTATATCAGTGTTGTAAAATGCGGTTTCTATGCAGTATGCGGAAGGCCACCGCATACCGCATATACGGTATGCGGCTGCATATACGGTATGCGGCCGCATATGCGGTTTTTAATGCGAACGTATATATGCGAATTTTAAAATGAAAACATACAACAATAACAGTTCACTTAACAAATTATGCAGCCTTAAATAAATATTTAATATAGAAGCATGCATATTAAAAATATTTAGTATAAAAGTCCAACGGCAAATCCATATTAAACGTCCCGCCTTCTAAAAGAAAATATTATTTCTGTACATACGACAGTCTTCAACTTATTAAATTCAGAAAAGTGTATGTATCTATGTATATTGGTAGTTTGTTACTAATGGATCATATTAAAGCCCAACATCTATTCACGCCTATTCACGTGAAGCTTAACAATAAAATAATGCAAAAGCTGAAATGAATCTTTTGAAGTCCGTCGCTTGGAGTCCGTCCGGTTGAATGCTAGTCTTTAGTCCCAAAGCTTAAAATGAAAAGAAAGCATGCTTTTTAGAGCCTATAAAAGAAGTGGCATGGCTAGCGAAAACATTACTTGACTGGACGTTCGTCCGAATGAGTATATTGAGTTCCGGGTGCATTTGCATATTGGATCTTCTTTACATATTGAATTTTTAATTAATAAATATTAATATTTAAATGGTTATGTATGCAAAATCGCATATTAGACCGCGTATGTTTTTTCCTATGCGGTTTCCAACTGCATACGCATATGTGGCCGCATATGCGCCGCATAGAACCGCATTTTGCAACACTGGTTTATATACATAGAAATACAAGAGAAGAACATGAAATTGATTGTTGTATAGTGATAAGTATATTTGGCTCACACCCAAAATCAATTTTTTTTTTCGTCATGAGGAATATATGGACCACGTTCATTTAGTCTGAACCGGTGCGATAGACCTCTCCATTTTCCATTGCAATGAACTTCTCTATTGCCGCCCTTTGAAACATAATTGATTTCATACAATCATGAAGTATATCAACCATCTAATAGAAAATTATTCGTTAAAAATTAATTTATGCTCCTTCTATGGAATTGAAAAACATATCACTTATGCTCCTTCTATGGAATTAAAAAAAATATTCATCTTTCTAATTCATTAATCTATTACTTTTCTAAAAATAAAATTTAGAAAAGTAGACCGAAATATTGGTTTTGCCAATCATGATAGTTAAGGAGCACGGGCGCCGGCCGAATACGGGCAGGGGTCCCACCCGTCAGAACCAGATTCCACCTTTCTTTCAATTGCTGGGTAGGTGCTGGAATTGTGACTGACTTGCGGGGCCCACGAGTAAGTTATGGAATTTAAAGTGGTTTTGTTGGGAGAATGATCGAGATGATGCCATGCATTAATCCATTAGGAGGAACAGATCAAAAACAGTATGGATTATCTGCTGTAGTTTTGTCTTTCATTGAACCATCTAAACAAATCTTACATATCTGAACAGTCAGATCTAAATTGAATGATCTAGATCGTCTTTATGCTCCGTTGTCAATTGAAGAGGATACAAACCTCGACAAACGAGTCCACTGCTCCGCTCGAATTAGTATCCTCTGAGGTATCCCAAACTTTGCGTGACTTTGTGGAAAATCCCAACCGTTTAAATACGGTTTGCACGAATCTCAAAGCACACATAATACTGACCACCTACATCACCACCAAATAGGCACCGGACACGTCGGTCACGCAAAAGTTGAGATATCTCAGAGGATACGCACTCTGCTCCGCTCTACTTTAGATAGTCAGCAGGCTGTAAACCTTTTTTTTTATTCAATTGGAGATTGGGCTGAAATGATGACTTGAATAGCATCAAATTCCAACCTTTTTTTTTTATTCAATTGGAGATTGGACCGAAATGATTTTACTGCATCAAATTCCTTCATATTCATGCCAAGTTAGTGACCAATTCTTGAATAGGAAAGATTGAAACCTCATTAAAGATAATGACAATATTTTGAGCATTTAGAGGATTGTATTTTTTTTCGTGGGCGTATCAATTGCTGGCAATTCATGGTATTGATAGTTTGAATACCATTGCATAACAACCAACCTCGTCACTTCAAATATTGAAGTTCGTAAAACTGTTGACATGAATTTTAAAGGAAACCAAAACCATGCTCAGAAATTTTCTACGTACGTAGCCCGGCAGTTCTAATTCCAAAACACTGAGTTTTCTTAATTTCTTAATTATATTCAAGTCTTTACATCTTTTCAATATTATGCATGTCACTTATTTTGTCGATAGAAAAGCCAAAAAAATTCAATGTCTTTCTTTTTTTATTATTATTATGAATAACAATATCCCCTTTCATTTATAATACAAACAACGACAAAGTGATCCAGTCTTTGACAATGAAAGAGTGTATGTTTTTAGTTATAATACATGTATTATTTTGTATTAGTGGATTATTTGAGTGTAATCATTTGTCTAAACAGAAATTATTGATAAACAAATTTTATCAATATTTTCTTATTTTTTTAATACAAACAATTTTTTGACAAAAAATTCCGAATTTCCAATCCGGTTTAACCGATTTTCACTGATTCACCCGATTTCAATTCTACGGTCAAGTGATCGATTCCAATTCCGATACTAGATTTTAGTCCTTCTATCTAAAATAAGCGAAAAAAATAACATTGTTGCGGTTGGCTGTTGAGTAGCGAGGAATATATAAAGCCACAAAGAAATAGTATCTGTATGAAAATTTCGAGACTTCATCACAAATGAAAAATATGATGAAAATTCTCATCTAATATGTGACTTCCCCAGTTAACCACATTCCACAAATGGTCTAGTCTAGCGGTACCCCACAAAGTAATTGATGGATAAGCTAATGACAGTATAGATTAACAAATAGATATAATGGTACCACAGTTATATCACTATATTTGGCTTGAGAAACAAGTAAAATCATTGACCTATATTTTTGGTGAAAAATAGGGGTCCAGCCCGTATTTGATTGAAATAAGATTGTTCTGTTACATTGGATATGTAACTGCATAAAAGAAAAAAATAAAATCTACTCAATTGAGTAGTCAAGTACAAAACAAATAGGAAATAAGAAAGCAGGAAATAAGAACTAGAAGGGTAAAAAAGTAAAAAATGTGAAAAAAGAAGCTGTTGATTTTGCGGCTTGGGCAATCACTCCCTGTTCGTTGTTCTTCTTCTTTGTGAGATAAATTGGAACTGCCATAGTACTTCCTCTTTGATATCTTTAGCCTCTTTGCTTTCTTCTGTGAATGTTCTATTGCATCGTTCCCTCCATATATAGAATTGTGCTATCAAAATTGTTGCTTTTTGTCTCTTCGTTGCCCTGCTATCTGTTAGAGTCTCAATTGGTGTGACATTATCTATTGATGGCAGCCTATCGGATAGATGTCTACGCAGTTCAGAGTATACTTCCTTGGAAAAGATGCAGTCATCTAGCATGTGTTTGATCGATTCACCTTGTGCCTTGCACAAGACACATCTATTGACTATTGGCCAACCCCTTTTGTGCAAATTGTCTATTGTGCAAATTATCCTAGGTGGTACATGTAATTTCCAGATCTTACATGCCTTGTTTTCAATTCGGGGGGTATTTTTCATTACACGGTAGCCTTCTCTGACAGTATACATACCTGAGTCATTCCATGGCCATGATATCATTGACCTATATTAGTCCTGACTTGCGAAAGAAGTACAATTAAATGAAGCTAAATATAAGTCTCTATAAAACGACTACTTCATCCAGACCAAGGCATACAATCCAAAAAGTTCTGTAAAACAAAACAAAAAACAAAAAAAAAAACAGAGAGAAAGAGAGAGAGTGGGAGAGAGAAGTTCTACTTCTACAAACATGGCAACACCAAAGGAGGTCAAACTTTTTGGAAGTACACTTGGCGGCTTCAGCCCCTTGGTGCACCATGCACTCCGACTTAAAGGCGTGGCATACGACTATGTGGAAGTTGATCTGAAGAACAAGAGTGAAGAGTTCCTCAAGTTGCACCCGGTGCACAAGAAAGTGCCGCTTCTAGTGGTCGACGGGAAACCAATACCCGAATCACTAGTTATATTGCAATATGTGGATGAGACTTGGAAGGAGCCTCCTTTATTGCCCCAAGATCCTTACTTGAGATCCAAAGTTCGGTTTTGGGCTGATTTTGTCTACCAAAAGGTAATACAACTTCAATTTTAGCAAGAATTTGATTTGGATTTGATCGGATTTTTTTCTTTACAAAAATGATTCTATATAATTATCAGAAGAATAAAAGAGAACTCAGTGTCCCTTCCTCATAGGCTTGTGTTTGTTTTACTTCTTATACTCTTACTAAAAAATATTGGATCTTTCACCTAAAAGAAACAAAAGGTTTGACGAACTAATTAAATTTCCTGATTCTGATTCATGATACCACAGATGGTACCAGTAATGTACGCCATTAGATCAACCGAGGGGGAGGCACAGAATAAAGCAGTTGAAGAATTTCTCGGCCACATCAAAACTCTAGAAGACGGAATTAACAAGGATGTCCACGTGCCCGGCCCGTTCATCCATGGGGAGGAGCCCGGCCTGTTGGATGTAATCCTCGGGCCGTTTAAGAACGTGTTCCAATATTTCGAGCAAATGCTTGCCGGCGTGAAGCTGTTGGATAAGGAGCACACCCCACTCTTGTGCTCCTTCATGGATGCTTATGCAGAGCTTGCTGTAGTTAAGGACACAGAACTGATGATGAGTCAGTATGCACATGCTTGACCGCAGCTCGATTTATGATTAATTAGTTGTTTCTTTCCTACATGAGTATTAGTAAATAATCTGTTGTTGTGTTTTGTGATGAATAAAAGAGCTTTTTTTTTTTTAAATTATACTCTTAAGTCTTAACCAAATTAAATCCATATCTCACAGGCAATATATCATAATAGACTTACATCCAAAATTAAATACTTTATTGAGAAATATGTATACAAACAAAGTACATATTAATTTTGAGGAGGGATCAAGTTACAACAAAGTTACAACATCATTTTTTTGCATTTTCAAAGTCCAAATCGTCGATCCAAACCGTTAGATATTCAATCTATATTAAAATGTGCTTGAAGACCAAATTTTATATTTTTTGAAATTTTTTTGCTATTTATTAAGATGGGTACAAAATTGCTGTTTTTTAATGGTACAGAATTTTAATAAAAACAGCGATTTTGTACCCATCTTAATAAATAGCAAAAAAAATTCAAAAAATGTAAAATTTGGCCTCCAAGCACATTTTAATATAGATTGAATATCTAACGGTTTGGATCGACGATTTGGACTTTGAAAATGAAAAAAAATGATGTTGTAACTTTGTTGTAACTTTCAAGTGTTGTAACTTGATCCCTCCTCATTAATTTTAGTCCAACTATAAAATAACATGTAAATCAAGACACAATACAATATATATATGAGTTTAATGTATCAGAAAAATAATTACAAAAATGAAAAATAACAAAAGGTAAAATACATCCAGACTCTGCCACCACCAACACTCCCCTCTGTTAAATCCTCACTGGAATATAACGCATCAGCATTCCAGTTATAGTACCAGTAACAGTTGACCAATCAGGCTAGGGGTGCAAACGGGTTGGATATTATCCGACCATATCCGACTCCGTATCCGAAAATTTAATACGGATATCCGATATCCGAATATCCGTGTGGATACGGATACGGTTATGGTTTTGAATTTTAATTATCCGTATCCGAATAGTAGATATATATTATATAATTTAATATGAATTATGAAAAAAAATTATGTTATTCACTATTATAAAAAGCGAATATCTGTATCCGTATTCGGTTAATATCCGATCCGTATCCGTATCCGTGTAATATCCGATCTGTATCCGTATCCGGAAAATAAAAACGGATACAGATATGGTTTTATCACTATCCGATCCGTTTGCACCCCTAAATCAGGCCCACCCAATCTACAATTTTAAATGGATAACTAATCGATGGCAGAACATTGAGGGTTCTGTTGACCCCAGTCTAGTCTTGTACGTATAGAAATTTAGTTGATTTTCTAGAGCAACTCTAATTTTGTCTTAAAAGTAAATCTAACCTATGGAATTTTCTCTGGTATATATACAGAACTGTCAAGTTGGCGTCTTTTTATTTTCTTGTTTTTTTGAGAAAAAATAAGACTCACGACCATATTTGACTGATAAATGTGGTTACAAATTAAGTCTGTAATCTGTGTCCACCCATTAATTACAAGAAATCAAAAATACTCAATATTGTTGAGCTTAATGAAAATAAATACCAAAATTGAAAACAGTAACCTTAATCTATAGAATTTCTTCAATATTTGTTGGGAATGCGAACTTTAAAGATTGATAGACACTTATTCTGTATGGGAGGACAATTTTTTCTTAAAGAATTGACGACTTGATCGTACGACATGATCTCGTATGTTATTAATTTATTTCATTTGATTCTTTCAGAATTTCAATTCATTTAATTCTACTAATTTTGAAGTCATCACTATGGAAATTATCTAAATAACCAACAAAAAACATTCTGTTACTTAACATCGTTACTCAATTGGGTAAAGAGAGCAGCTCGACAACCTTGTACTAAGATTTGCAAAAGTTTTAGGGACCGAAGGAACTTTTCTGCATTTTTTTCGGAATTTTTTTATAAACCATAATTAGAAAAAAGATTTTGATGAAATCAACATGATTTTTTTTTTTTTTACAAAAACCATAAGAATCGAAATGTCATTTCGGTCTCCTTTTTTTTGGGATCGAATTGCCATTTCGGTCACAGCCATTTTTAAATACGTTAAAAATTTGTAAAAATACATGAAACTGAATTACCATTTCGATCCAAAAAAAAAAAAAAATTAGAACCAAAATGGCATTTCGGTTTTTATTGTTTTTTTTTTAATTTTTTTTTTTTCAAGTGTTTGCTCACAGTGCGTCACCATATGCAATTGGCACCATAATATATAGTCAACTGCACGCCAGACTTGACCATTTGTTGACTAAATCAAAGTAGTGGTTTGCAACTCGGGCGGGTACGGGTACCCCGGGTATACCCGTCTCGGGTACGGGTACGTCTCGGGTACGGGTATACTCGGGTACAAGGGTATTCGGGTACGGGTATGGCGGGTATAATTTTCAAAACCCATACCCTACCCGTCCTATACCCTTACCCGTGTACCCTTGACGGGTAAGGCGGGTACGGGTACGTGTAGGGCGGGTACGGGTATTTTTTTTTTTTTTTTTGCTGTTTTTTTTCTGGTTTTTTTCTGATTTTTTTGGGGGGAAAAATCAAATTTTTTGAATTTTGAACTGTGATGAACAGTACTCGGGTATACGGGTATGGGTACTCGGGTAGTCGGGTACGGGTTAACTCGGGTAGGGTAAACTCGGGTATTGGTCTAAAATAACGGGTCCGGTCCGGTTTTTGCCCGTACCCGCGTACCCGAGTACCCGACCCATACCCGGGCTCGGGCACGGGTACCCTAGCTGGCGGGTACGGGCGGGTATACCCGTTAAGGGTATTATTCAACCTCTAAATCAAAGCAATGCAATAGATTATTTAGGCTTGGATAGGGCTGTCAATATACAATCGGATGAAGTGTTATAATATACTTATTCATTATCTATTAAGCTAACAAAAATAATCTTTGTTATATTCATCTGATAAGCTAACAGGAAAAAAAATTATCTACATCTATCTTATAAAACATGATACAAATTGAATAAATAGATAAAAAGATATCATTGATATTCTTATTTGTGTTTTAATAAAATATTTTCCGAAGTAAGAAAAATAAAGAAAAAAATGAATGGAAATATAGATGGAAAAAAAAATTTAAGTTATATCATATATTTTTGGATAATAAATAAAACTATATTATATCATGCTTTCATCCTTGTATGAATATACATCTAAGTAGAACTAGGGTGTTCTTATGGAACCGGTCTATAAGCTCTTTGGTTTTATTAACTCTAAAACCTATCAGATTAACTTCAGATGAATAATCTAAACCGTTGAAACCAATTACTTCACAAGTGATGTGTTTACATGTCAAATTTATAATTTTTCGAATTAATTAGTATAAAGTCGAGCAGTCAAAAAACAATAAAAAATGAGATCATTAAAATTCACTTATAAAGTTTTTTTTTTTTTAGACTGCTAAATTTTATACTAAACTAATTCAAAAAATTATAAAATTTTGTTTGACTTCTTTAGTGTAGAGTAAGAGGTTTATACCTATTTGTTCCAATGAGACTTTACAAAGAAATACATTTTTTTTGTTGGCCTGAATGAATTTGTTTAATTATGCCGACTAGATTATAACTGGTTTGATTGGAAAAAAGTAAAAGACCAAAAATATAACTAAAGACAAGACACAACATGAATAAATTGAAATGGAAATAAATCTCGGCCATAAAGAAAATACGTAATATTAAATCTTTCGAGGAGATACATGAATAAATTGCCCAAATATCAACTTGGTGAGTTTTACAACCACAACCACAGAATTGATATTAATTAATCTCGGCCAGAAAGAAGTACCCAAATGTGTTGTATATGATTTTACGCCTATAAATGTAATCAATCAATATCGATAATTTCAAATATTTATGGTTTGTACTCATTTCGAATAATTGAGTCAAATAACTTGATATTTGCACTCTAAATGTAGAGAATTTTTTATTCAAAATAATTATAAAATTCAGATTTACGGAAACAGATAGAGTACCTTATTTTCAATCCATATAATAAGATCGTCAGCACGAATCACAATCCACATTTTTAAGGATCTGAGGCAATACCCGCGATCCATCTTTTTTTTCTTTTCTTTTTATAAAATAGTTTTAAACTCCGGTCTAAGTTTTTTTTTTTTATAAAAAAGATGAATCATGGGCATTGCCTTAGATCCGTAAAATGTGGATCGTGATCGGTGCTGATGATATTTACTATATTGGTTGAAAACGAGGTACTCATCTGTTTCCGTACATCTGAATTTTATAATTACTATAAATAAAAAATTCCCCTAAATGTATCATAATATTTGTACAAAAACTGATTGAATCAAATTTAATGCCTCATTTTGCTGAGTCTTAAAAACTTAGCCCATCTGTGGATTGAGACTTAATGTGTAGTGGACCGACGTTGGTGATTAAACAGACACTATGTATCTATGTATGTATGTAATCATGGGCTAATCATTTATATAAGAATAGGATGAGCAAAAAAAATTTATTAATATTACTTTTATAAAAAAATGTATTAGCAACTGAAATAGATTTTGCTAGTTTTTAAAATAATCAAAATATTTTTTTATTCTATTAACCAAGGAAAAAAAATCGGTAGATCTAAATAATAAAAACAAATAACATACAAGATTTGTTCCTTTACAATGATTTTTTTTATCTTAATATACAAAAATAATATATGAAACATATCATAGTACAAAAAATTGTAATGGTAGGATTTGAATATTTGTAGAAAATTGCAAAACAAAAAAGATTCTCAAATTAAATGTTAATTAATTTTATTGATATTTGAGGGTTATTGATGTAGAATACAACTGGGCCCACCAACACCAAACCCCAACCATTTTCACAAGTTCTCATTGTGAACTCGATTTATTAGTTTCTTCAAATATCTTAATGAATCAATACATTGTGACTCGATAATAAAACAAAATTTAATTACTTATGTATGTATGTATGTATGTATTTAGAGGTAATGGGTAGTGGGTCGGTGTTGGTGATTAATTTGACACTATGTAAGTATGTATGTATGTAAGTATGTATGTATGTATGTATGTATGTATGTATGTATGTATGTATGTATGTATGTATGTATGTATGTATGTATGTATGTATGTATGCATGTATGTAATTCATGGGCTAATTATTTATATAAGAAGAGGATGAACAAATTTTTTTGTTAATTTTACTTTTATGAAAATGTATTAGCAACTGATATAGATTTTGTTAGTTTCTAAAATAATCAAAATATTTTTTTAGTATATTAACCAAAGAAAAAAAATCAGTAGATCTAAATCATAAAAGATTTTTTTCCTTAACAACGATTTTATTTTGTTTGATTTTAATATACAAAAATTATATATGAAACATATCATAATACAAAAAATTGTAATGGTAGAATTTGGATGTTCTCAAATTAAATTTTAATTAATTTTATAGATATTTGAGTATTATTGATATAAAATACAACTGGACTCACCAAAACTAAACCCGATTAGGGATGGCAAAAAAGTTCGATTTCAGCTAGCAAGTGGTCTTTCATGGTACCTGACTGATGAGTCAGGTACAGGTCAAACCTGATACTTGCTAACATAATATATAAATTAGAGCTTATCGGTGTGTTTTTATAAGTTCTTTATTTTTGTCAGTAGGTACATTGAACCTTTATCTATTACTTTGGAGAATAATAACTGGTCTTTGATGCAGCCATTACTCTCTTCATCGTATACTGGTCTTTGTCTATTACATTGAATTATGAAAAACTATTTGTTTGTTATGTTAAATTACATCTCTTTGTTGTTTTGCTGTTTTGCTATTAAATTAGAGTTAATTATTTTGTTGTATAAATTGTTATTGGTTTGGGGCCTTCAACCTTTCTCCCTTTTTATTTTGGCTTGTTAGCATCATTTCTTTGTTTTTTTTACATGTGACAGATGATATGAGACTATTAATTTTTTATCTGCCGTGGTTGTTTTTGCCTTAGCTATCTTTGATTTTCCCACTGTAAAAATCATCTTTATAGTTCTCCTTATATTTGGATTTAATGCACATTGCCACAGCATATCATTTCTGGATAAAAGGTTGGAGAAATTCGCCCTAAAAAACAAGTAGTTGTATTTGGATTTAATTCACAGTGCCACAGGGCCGGGCCTAGTAAAGTAGCCCATGGGCACAGGTAGGCTCCTACGGGCAAGTCTGGGCTTGGAGAAAAGACCCATGCCATCCCTAAACCCGATATCTTTCCAAGCTCTCATTATGAACCATGTATATTAGTTTTCTCAAATATCTTAATTAATTAATACATTGTGTCTTGACATAAAACGAAATTTACCTATATAAAAATCAAAGTGAAATTAGAAAGAGTTTTGGAGAGAAGTTGATATATATACTAAACGAAAATGATTAAATAAATGCATTAATTGTGACTCGACATGATAAACTTGTGAGGTGATTTTATTTATTGCTTATTGGGCTGAAAACAAATAGTCATCGTATTCGCTTATTATATTGGGCTTGAGTTTGCTCCTATTGGATTTTCCTATTGCTTATTATGTTGTGTGCGCGTGTGTGCTAATAGGATGTTGCATCATTTTGTTCTCTTTGTTTCACAACATCTTACTTCAAGAGAATGTGTCGTCTTAGGTATCATACTTAGTACAATATGAATTGGCGAATTTTCACCTCAGCAATTGAAATTAAATCCAGTGCCTATTTAGATATAAGAGATTTCTTTTTGAGATTTGTATCACAATTAAAGAACGGTTCGGATTTAAGAGAAGGTGAGAGGAGATTTGATGTATGTGAGTATCTTGTAAGATATTTGATTGTATATAATATTTACAATCGAATCAAAATTAATTTGATGTCTATTTAAATTTTAAAATATAGTGGTCTGTTTTGAGATTTCTGTCAGAATATTAAAATGTGACTCAAATCTCATTCAACAAAGTCAGGTACTGCACTGTATCTGATGTGACTAAACCATGCAGTGCACGAATCTTAAGATTTTCTTAATCTTAACATTGTTGTTTCGACAACCTTTTTAAGTCAAATTGTTTTAATAGAAAGAATGCATGGTTGACTTAATTTGCAGTGAGATGATTAAATGAATTTGTTTGTCACCAAAAAATGGCAATTAATGTTCTGATAAGCAAATTTCGTCAGTGAACAAATTTCCTATTTGATTTCAGTCTTTTACCCTATCCCTCACTAATTAAATTGCAATATATTCATTCTTATATTAAGCACTTAGATGTTCTGATCCGCCATTAAATTGCAATATATTCATCCTTTACTGATTAATTCTTTGCATGTTTTTTTTTTTTTGCTTTTTTCGTGTAGAAAATTAAATTTATTTAGACACGTACTCACCACATGGAAATTGTATTATATTTCTGATTGGTCATGGTTTTTTCCATTTTTATATATCATTTAAGAAAAAATTTAATTGATTGATAATTAATTGGTCTTGTCTTCATTTCTTTGTATTTGTTTAATTATTTATTATTTAATATGTCAATTTTTATGAGATTTTTTTATAAAAATATGATAAAAAGATTAAAAGAAACATATATATTATTTAAAAATATTATTTAAATGTAAATGTTATTTATTATTATAATATATTTCTGTTATAACGTAAGAACACGGTACTATTCTTTGCAATCCATGATTTCTTTTTGTTTGATTGGCGATCAAAGGCATTATGCTAATCGAATTTGAACTGTATATTATTATTAAGTATAAAATATATCGATTCGTTGGAATCTTGATTATACTCGTCAAGTTACATGAACCAAAAAAAAAAAAAGATCGAACCACCTACAGATGACACGTGTCAATATTATAACGGTCATTAAACAAAAGCAGTTAGAAATATTTTTTTACTTTTTTTTTTTTTTAAATTTGCAAGTGCTAAATTACACGAACGAATCCTTGGCTTTATCTGTGGAATACTTTTTGCGGTAAGTGCGGATAGAAGGTACGAAGGTAGAACAGTGATTAATGCATGCTGGGGTCCACATGTCTGCCACTAAAGAGGCAAAGGCTGTACACGTGTGATTCCAGGTAGGTACTGTGGGTGTTCACAAATCCTTCCAATTACAACCCGGTTGGCGGTAAAACTTTGACAGGTGGGTCCCACTTTGTCTATTGGTTCCCAATCACAGATGCACCTTTTCTGGTTTTTTCATCCTATCTTTCTTTCACTCGTGTCTTATGATTACAATTGTTCATTATTTAATTACCCATTGCCATTAGAGTTTGGTAAATACCCCCGGGGACCCAACCCGGACCGGTCCGCCCGTGCCCGTGTCCGGACCGGACCGTGCCCGTGCCACGGGTATGCACGGGTACACGGGCACACGGGCACGGGTATTAAACGGGCCGGACCCGGTTTTTTCAAAAAATGCTCGTGAGAACCCGGACCCCCGTACCCGTAACCCGTACCCGTGACGCCCGTGCCCGTGAGACCGTGCGCCCGTGCCCGTGAGACCGTGCGCCCGTGCCCGTGCCCGTGCCCGTGAGCCCGTGGCAGATTTTTTTTTTTTTTTTTTTTTTTTTTTGGGTCTAAATTTCGAAATTTGAACTCAAATTCTCCCCCCATTCCTCCCATGCCCCACATCCCCACTTTCTACCCGGACCCCTACCCATTTTTTTTTTTCAGTTTTTTTTTTTTTTTTTTTTTTAAATTCAAATTTTAATCCCTCCAAACAAAATTCTATAAATATACACTCATTCCTTACAAATTTTCACATCTCTCTCAATATTTTCATCTCTCATTCTCTCAATCTCAATCTCAATATTTTTATTATTCTCCAATTTTAATTTTATTGTTAAAAAAAATAGTTGTTAATTTAACAAATATGCAAACACAAACACGCAAACGGAAAGGGAATTACGAAGGTATTCTCGAAGATTTTCTCACGAAATTAAAAAGGTAACATTAACTTTTGTTAGATTCCATTTTGTTAGATTAAATTTTGCTAGATTAAATTTTGTTAGATTGAAATATTGAATGTTAGATTTATTTTTGTAGAAAAAATTTAGAATTTAAATTGAATGTTAGATTTAGTTTATGTTAGATTTATTGAATGTTAAGTAATTAGATTTGTTATATTTATTGAATGTTAGATTTATTAAATTTGTTAAGTAATTAGATTTATAAGATTTATTTTATGTTAGATTGGTTAGATTTATTTAGTTTATATTAGATTTGTTAGATGTGTAGTAATTATATTTGTTTTGAATATGTGATGTTAGATTTTATTTTTGAAATTCGGATTTATTTTTAATAGGTTAATAAAAGATGTTAGATTTATTTTGTTGAATATGTGAAGTAATTAGATTTGTTTTGAATAGGTTAGATTTTATTTTTGAAATTCGGATTTATTTTTAATAGGTTAAATAAAGATGTTAGATTTGTTTTTTTGAATATGTGAAGTAATTACACTTGTTTTGAATAGGTTATATTTTATATTTTGAAATTCGAATTTATTTTTAATAGGTTAAATAAAGATGTTAGATTTATTTTTTTGAATATATGAAGTAATTTGATTTGTTTTGAATAGGTTAGATTTTATTTTTGAAATTCGGATTTATTTTTAATAGGTTAATAAAAGATGTTAGATTTATTTTGTTGAATATGTGAAGTAATTAGATTTGTTTTGAATAGGTTAGATTTTATTTTTGAAATTCGGATTTATTTTTAATAGGTTAAATAAAGATGTTAGATTTGTTTTTTTGAATATGTGAAGTAATTACACTTGTTTTGAATAGGTTATATTTTATATTTTGAAATTCGGATTTATTTTTAATAGGTTAAATAAAGATGTTAGATTTGTTTTTTTGAATATGTGAAGTAATTACACTTGTTTTGAATAGGTTATATTTTATATTTTGAAATTCGGATTTATTTTTAATAGGTTAAATAAAGATGTTAGATTTATTTTTTTGAATATGTGAAGTAATTTGATTTGTTTTGAATAGGTTAGATTTTATTTTTGAAATTCGGATTTATTTTTAATAGGTTAAATAAAGATGTTAGATTTTTTTTTTTAATATGTGAAGTAATTAGACTTGTTTTGAATAGGTTATATTTTATATTTTGAAATTCGGATTTATTTTTAATAGGTTAAATAAAGATGTTAGATTTAATTTTTATGGTTATTTTTTAAATTATAAATTTCTAAATATTTCAATTAGTTTTTAAATTATTCATTTTTATGAAAAATTACTAACAAAAAAAAAGTTAGAACTCTGCCTATGTTATTTTACATAGCCGGTCCCAAGCCCGAAATAAAAGAGGAGGGTAACTTTCATTTTTTAATCTATTGTTTTAAAATAAGAGCTTAATTATTTTTAAAATAATTGATTTAAGAAATTTTTGATTTATATTTTATTATAACAAAAATTATTGAGTTCAAATATACAACCATGTCAAATGAGTTTAAATTGGTATGAATTTATATTTATAATTTATTGGTTTTCAAAAAAAAAAAAACAGAAAAAAAAAACAGCAAAAAAAAACAGCAAAATAAAACAGAAAAAAAAAGCAAAAAAAACAGCAAAATAAAACAGAAAAAACAGAACAAAAAAAAAAAAACGAAAAAACAGAACGAAAAAACAGAACGAAAAAAAAAACAGAACAAAAAAAAATAGAACCGAAAAACCGAACAGAAAAACTGAAAAAAAACAGAAACAAAAAACAGAAAAAAAAAACAGAACAAAAAAAACAGAACCAAAAAAACAGAACAAAAAAACCGAAAAAAAACCAAAAGAAAAAAACCAGAACAGAAAAACAGAAACAAAAAACAGAAAAAAAAAAAAAAAAAACCGGTCCGGACCCGGACCGGACCGGACCGCCCGGCCCCCGGTACCCGGACCGTCCTGCCCCCGAACCCGTGACGGGCACGGGTATTAAACGGGCAGGACAGAATTTTTGAAAAAAAAACCCGTGACGCCCGGCCCGTTGTACCCGTGTGCCCGTGACGCCCGTGACCGTGGCTACCCGTGCCCGTGCCCGGGTTTTGCCCGGACTGCCCGGCCCGGCCCGTTTACCAATCACTAATTGCCATGAATTTTTTTTAAATCATAATAAGAAAAACAAATTACCAAACCAACTTAATTATTTTGGTTTTACAAAACCATAATAACCGAAATACTATTTCAGTCCGAAGTATTTTTTTTTCTTTTCATACCGAATTACTATTTCAGTCTGAGCCGTTTTCGAAGATTTCAGAAAAAATGATGTAGTTGTTAGTGTAAAACTTGTGAAAACTTCTCGGACGAAATAACAATTTGGTACGAGAAAAAAAAAATTCAGACAGAAATGACATCTCGATTCTTATAGTTTTTGTTAAAACCAAAGCAATTAAATTGGTTTGGTAAAAAATATATCTTTTTTATTTATGGTTTCTAAAAAGATTTCCATTGCCATTGGTGTTATATTTTTAATATGAGGAGGTATCAAGTTATAACAATTTTTGAGTTACAACAAGTTACCACAATCATTTTCTACATTTTCAAAGTCCAAATCATCAATCCAAACCGTTAGATGTGATATCTACAATAAAATGTGCTTGGAGACCAAATTTTTATTTTTTGGATTTTTTACTATTTATTAAGGTACTAGTCAAATTCAGACCATTGAATTTTGTACCCATCTTAATAAATAGTAAACAAATTCCAAAAAATGTAAAATTTGGTTTCCAAGTACATTTTATTGTAGAGATCACATCTAACGGTTTGAATTGGTGATTTGGACTTTGAAAATGTAGAACATAGTTGTGGTAACTTGTTGTAACTCAAAAATTGTTGTAACTTGATCCCTCCTCTTTTAATATATATATATATATATATATATATATATATAGAGTACGGCTAACGCGCTTCCTCTAGCATATGGGCCGAAATGCTTCCGGTGGAAATTTGAAATTTCAAAATCCAAAAAGTCGATCTGAACCGTTCATCTTCTTGTCCATATTAATATCTGCTTGGAGACCAAATTTTACATTTTTCTGAAATTTTTTACTATTTATTAAGCCATTTTGAAAATCGCTGATCCAACGGTAGCTTCTGATTTTTACTGTTTGGTAAGCCACCGTTGGATCAGCAATTTTCAAAGTGGCTTAATAAATAGTAAAAAATTTCAGAAAAATGTAAAATTTGGTCTCCAAGCAGATATTAATATGGAGAAGAAGATGAACGGTTCAGATCGACTTTTTGGATTTTGAAATTTCAAATTTCCACCGGAAGCATTTCGGCCCATATGCTAGAGGAAGCGCGTTAGCCGTACTCTATATATATATATATATATATATATATATTTGCTATATTACTGATCCAATACTTAGCTGTCTACAAAATTGATAAATATGACTGTCAAATATCTATCAGATCTCAAATGAGACAAATCCAAACCGTTGAAACCGAACGAGTGATGTGTGTATATAAAATTTTGAATTTATTTAGTATAAAATCAAGCGGTCAAAAATATGACTTTGTACATTTTTTAAAAAATTAAATTTTACAAGTTATTTTAATGCATTCATTTTTCATCAAATTTTAAGCGCTTGACTTTGTACTAAATGAATTCAAAAAATTTAAAATTTTATATTTACATACATTACTCATAAAGTAGATCAATTTCAACAATTTGAGAATTATGCTGATCACAACTCTTTGGTGAGCACAATACACCTACCTTTGCTCTGCATAAAGAAGCTTTATCTAATTAATTCAGCTTTCAAGAGAACACGGAGGTTGATAGAACACATAGAAACAGTGATTTTCAAATTTAATTTGTCTATTAATAACTTTTATAGCCATTTTATTAATCAAGGACAAGTAGTTGCATAGTAAAAATGCATTTATTTTTTTTGTAAAATGTAAATATTAGATTTTAAATTTAGGAGTTTTTGTTAAAAATTTTCTCTATTAGTCACAGTGACATAATATGACCGGATTAATTTGTGCGACATGACGTAACATAAATTAAGATGGTAATGAACAATTACATCATGTGAATAATCACAGTCACGTGACACACGAGTCACATTATATAATCAATATTCATAAATATATTATAACTTAATGTGACAGAATTAGTTATAGTGTGACTAATTTCTCTCTCTTGCAAACGGAACACCCTCATGTGAGTTCTATAAGATTGGACTAGATCCTTGTTCATACCCATAGTGACATGAAATTCGCATTTTATTTGTGTATTATTCTTTTTTTTTGACGTTATCGAACCGAACTCTGAATAAAATGCAAAAAAAAAAAACGTATAAATCGAATTACCAATTATTCACGAAAAAAACACATTTTTTTTTCTTTTTTGTTGTACCGAATCATTTCCGAATTTATCCGAATCACAAATTTTTAATCTACCGAATCGAATCCGAATTATTGGTTTGTTTTTTTGTAACAAATGCTCGGTATATTGCCTCTCATTTGTTTGAGCGTTAAGGCCCCACATGGCATAGTTGATGGAGAAAAGAAAGAGACAGAGCATGAGAATGAGGGAAACAAATATGCTGCGATTCTCAAAAGAATCACGGGACCCTGATTTTCCAAATCCATCCATTCATTTGTTTTGAAATTTGTGCATATAAAACAACATATTTTGAGATTTGTGCATTTAAAAAAATAGAGGGATAGATTTGAAAAAGCAGGGTCCCGTGATTCTTTTGAGAATCGCAGCAGATTTATTTCCGAGAATGAGATGGTGAGTCTAACTGTTTACTTTTTCATCAGTTGAAAACACAATCAAACAATTGATATAACATTGAATCAGTGGGGCCCAGCGGTCAGAATTAAAGTAACGAAGCGCAAAACTTTATGGAAGAGAAGGTGGGTTGGATAAATGACAAGTGATCTATGATTTGATACGTACCATATAACAGCGACAATTCGATCTCTTCTTGTCCCCATCCCTTGCACTTGTCATTCCACCATGACAGACAGTCGTTTTGCTTTGCTTCCCCCCTATTGCTCACTTTACCATAATGCCCCTATAATCTTGTCATGTTGCACATCACCTTATCCAAGAAATTTGGGTTTATTTGGTCAATCGATCCATACAAATTAGTTAGCCTGTAGTATTAAGATAAAGTGGTACTTTTCTTGTATTTTGTCGTCATCTTCAAAAAAGACTTGTGTACTTTCAAAAGGCTATTTTAAAATTGTATTTATTCTCATTTTCAATAAATGATACAAATAGTTAAATATCTACAGCAACTACAAAAATTAGTTGCAATTCATATATTTCAAACTTAACTTCAGAAAGGAAAAAAAAAAGCCTACTAATACTTCAAGATATTTATAAAAGACAAGAGTAAGACTTGGGTGCTATGGATAGTATAAGGCCATTTCGTGCTACGGCCTCAAAAATCTATCGTATAACCTTCAAACGTCGATTTGAATAGCTCAATAAATTAGTTATATAATAAACTTGTAGAATACTAATTTTTACTATTTATTATGATTTATGAAAGATAGCCAAAAATGAATAGGAAAATAAAAGAAAATTTAGGTCATTTTTGGCCATCTTTCATAAATCATAATAAATAGTAAGAAAAATTCAAAAATAGTAAAAATTAGTATTTTACAAGCTTATTATATAACAAATTTATTGAGCTATTTAAATCGAGGTTTGAAGGTGATACGATAAGTTTTTGAAGCCGTAGCCCAGGATGGCCTTATGCTATCCATAGCACCCAAGCCTTACTCAAAAGACAATTAGACAAACTTTATTGTTTGAAATTTCTCTATTGTTAAAAATGTAATTTAAATATGACAATAAAACATTAAGAGATATTGAAAACTAATATATAAAAATTAGGGTGATGTTTAGGAAAGTTGGAACCAAGAGAGACATGATGATGAAAGGATATGGAAATAGAATTTAAATTTTATTTTGAGTAAGGCTTAGATGCTATGGATAGTATAAGATTTTTTGTGCTACAGCCTAAAATACTTATCGTATAAATTTCAAACGTCGATCTAAGTAGCTCAATAAATTGATTATATAATGAACTTGTAGAATACCAATTTTTACTATTTTTAAAAATAATTTACTGTTATAAAATAAAGTAAAAGAATAATAAACAAGATATTGAGAATGTATAAAGATGGCTATCTTTTATTCATATGCTTTTGTTGTGTCTAATGCATCCATATAAAGCCTCTATTTATATGCTAGAAATGTAAATTACAAGCTATATAATATTAACTCTATTGATAAATATGGGAGAGAAACATACTTTTTTAAAGAGAAGTTTTAAAGTAATTGCTCAGGAGAGTTGTAACATGGACATCCATAAATATTTAATTCATAACATTTATTATTTTTTATGATTTATGAAAGATGGCAAAAAAATGTTCTAAAATATTGACAATTTTCTTTTATTTTTAATTATCTCTCTTAAATCATAAAAAATAGTAAAAAATTTTATAAAATAGTAAAAATTGGTATTCTACAAGCTCATTATATAACTAGTTTACTGAGCTATTTAGATCAAAATTTGAAGTTTATATGATATTTTTTTAGGCCATAGCACGGAAGGCCTAATGTTATTCATAGCACCTAAGACTTACTATTTTAATTTTGCAAACTACATCATGACTTTAATTAGAGAGTGATAGATATATAATTATTATTTTTATTCCTTATTTTCGCATAACGAGTACTAATATTTTTGGGCATAAATAGCTCTATTTTATATTTTTGAAGGAATAAATGGAGACATTCTTAAGGATGTCATTATTATTTAGTTAACTAATAATATGTATAAATTGAACACTTAAAAAGTGAATACTTGGCTTGTTAAATACATCAAAATATAATATTCTAATTCATCATTTGAAGACAAATTTGACTACTTTTTAATTCAAGATCTTTGTTGCTGCCGAGCATAACTCCAAATTTCTTAATTCCTATTTAATTATTGGGTGCCAAAACTATTACTGGTGAATAATTAAAATATATATTGATCTAATGTGCTCATATCTAATAATTAGGCATATGTTGAAAATGTGTTTTTTTTTTTTGTGGGTCACTATGAGCAAGTCCCATGTTTTTATATTCTTTCATGGATGAATTTGAGATGCGGGTCTATAGGGGTATATAATTGAAAGCATATATCCATGTTTTGCGGCATGGGGACGGCAAGATCTTCACAGAGTTAGAATCTTGATAATGTGGTTTTTTTTTTATTATTATTCATCATTTTTCTTTCTTTGTTTTCTTCTAATATATTCTAGGATAAAAAAAAATTTAGTACATGAAATGCCTATTATCCTCATTAGGCACATGTTCGTATATTATAATTTTTACATGAGGAGGGTTCAAATGCCTCCATGTTTTTGTGTCTCCATCATGCCTCCATCATTTTCAAAGTTCAAACAGTCGATCCGAACCGCTCAACCTAACCTCCATACTAAAATATGTTTGGAGACCAAATTTTATATTTTTAGGAATTTTTTTACTATTTTTTTAGATAGGTACAAAAATACTGTTTTTAGATGGTTCAGATTTACTGATTTTGTACCTATCTAAAAAAATAGTAAAAAAATTCCTAAAAATATAAAATTTGGTCTCCAAACATATTTTAGTATGGAGCTTAGGTTGAGCGGTTCGGATCGACTGTTTGAACTTTGAAAATGATGGAGAGAGATGGAGGCACAAAAACATGGAGGCATTTGAACCCTTATAATGGGTAATAAATGATCGTGTGAAAAATTTGTATATTAACCGAGCATGCAGACAATGCATTCTCTATACTGAACTGTATTTTGATTATTCAAAACGAACATTTGTAAAAAAATTGAAATTTTATTGATCCAATGAAAGTTCAGCATGCAAAAATGATTGTAGGAATTTGAGGTGAGGTTTTGAGTCATGAAAAGGTGGTGATTTTCCAGCATTGTTTTTGCCCTCTAGACATGTACATACTGTGTTTCAGACAATTTTTTTATATAAGTTACATGCCGCAGTTCAATGCTGTTGTGGTACTGTTTTAAATTAATATTAATCTGATTTATCTAAAAATTATTTCAAAAATAAATTTCCATTGTAAATCTGATGTATGAGATTGTTTTACAATAACTATACCACAGTAACTAAGATATTAGAAGAAACCAAAATAAATCAAAAAAATCCCAAATACAAAACCTAGATTCTAAAAAAAAATAATGAGTTTGCTTTTAAGAAATCATTATTATTAGTTAAATGATTATATGTATAAATTGAACATTTCAAAAATGAATACTTGGCTAGTCAAATAAATCAAAATATAAATTTATCATTTATCATTTCAAACTTGAAAATGTGACTTGTTGTCTTTATTTCAGCATTTTTTTTCTTCTTTTTTATTTAGTATAACATATTATGGAATATAATATTTTTAGCATGTCAAATGCCTATTTTTCAAAAAGAAATCCTCATTTGGCATATGTTTATATATTGTAGTTTTAGATACAAGGATAATAACTATCATGTGAAAAGTTGGTATATTAAAACAAGTTTATAGTTTTTACACTAGTTTCACAATATAAAGTGACAAATTAAATAAGAAGGAAAATTGTGAAATTGCCACTACAAAACCTATTAAATTGTGAGATTGCCATTCTGATACAATTCTTATACTTTTTTTTATTAAAAATAATCTGAAAAATTATGTTTAAAATACGTATTTCTGTATTTCCAATTTTACCCTTCATACAATTAATTTGTTATTTTCCACTGCATGCCTCCAGTTCAAATTCGCCTCCTCTTGAAATCGTTTCTCCGTGCTTCTCTATGCGATTCCTCCTCTTTTGTCCAGGCAAGAGGAGGAGGAGGCGATTTGAGGATATCTATGATTTGAGGGTTGATGAAGGGTATCTGCGATTTGAGTCGTCTCCCTGGCGAGAGGTTGATGAACAATAATGAAAGCTAGGGTTCGTGAGTTTAGCAGTGTAAGCCTCGTCTCCCTGGCGAAAGAGTAGGGTTCTTGTGTTTTTCTGAAGAGGGGTATTTCAGTCATTTTTTATTTTTATTTATTAACAGAATTAATACAATATTAATGGCAATCTCACAATTTAAGAGGTTTTGTAGTGGAAATCTCACAATTTTGAAGTTTGTAGTGGCAATCTCACAATTTCAAGATTTTGTAGTGGCAATCTCACAATTTTCCCTAAATAAGAAGTCATACAAATGTAAAAAAAGATGCAACTATGAAAAAAAAAGTAAGTGTGATAATAATATGTACTTAAGTTTATCTTGATAAACTATCTCTTAAATTTATTAAATTAGTTTCAAAAGGGAATCAAAACAAATAAAACTGATATACTTTATTAGTAATATATTGTTTTTTAAGTTTGTAGAATTTTCAGTTTATTTAGTACAAAGTCAAGCATATTTAAAAAAAAAAACCTAAGTTTATAAGTTAAATTAATGCATTTATTTTTATTTTTATTATTATTTTATAAATTGACTTTACATTAAATAAAATTTTAAATTAACAAATCTAAGATATAAATATATCTTTCATCAAGGAGATCAACTTCAGCAATTTCAATCCAAAAGTGATGTATTAATAATTTACCAACTACTTCGATAAACTTAAGTACATACTAGCATATATTATAATGAGTTGAGCTATGGTGAGTTGCAAAGTAAGATGCTTGTTTTACTTTATGTTCATATTTTTGTTTACTTTGAAAGTTTAAAAAATTGATCTGAACTGCTCCATATAGTCTACATATTAAAATGTGGTAGGAGACCAAATTTTTTATTTTTTTGAAAATTTATTACTATTTATTTAGAAGTTTTTAAATCACTATTTTTATGGTCCATAATTAATCTAAAAACAGTGATTTTCTATTCATCTAAAAAAATAGTAAAATAATTCCAAAAAATGTAAAAGTTGATCTTCAAACATATATTTAATTTAAATATAGTAATCATGCATGTTAACGGTTGTTTCAGTTGGGAGAAATTATTGTCAACTATTTGATTCTGTAGTTTGAGATTAATAATTTACCAACCACTTCGATGAGCTTCAAGTACATACTGTAATATTATTACATTGCCTATAGTTAAGTTATGTATTTGTTTTAGTTGAGTGAGAAATTGTTTCTGATAATACACTTTCCCTCCAAAAATTTCATTGAGCCAAGGATTTCAAACTATAATGTCCTAGCTAGTTTTGAAAAGAAAACTCAGCTATTTAAAATACAAAAAGTCCACTATAAAATTAGTACAAATTTATATTGAACAATTCGAATATATAAATCTGATCCCATCAGTTACCTTATTTGATCTGAATTTGCTTGTAACGTGATATTTCTTTTAGCGGATTTGTTGCCTAGGGGCCATTATTAAAAACAAAAAACAAAAAAGATTGCTGCTAACAAAAGCGTGTGAATTTCGAAGAACAACGACGGGGGAAAGAATGATTAAAGGTGAAGAAAATGATGAGAAAAAAAAAAAAGAGTGAAGTTATGAGATAATTCGGATCCTCTCCAACTTAAAACTTCCTGTCTTAACTGATCATGTCCTATATTAAGCATCCGATAAGATCTAAACGGTGTAGATCTACCTGACGATACCAAGACAAAATTTGTGCAATTGGAGAGGATCCGGACCCGACAAGTCGACGAGCCATCGTCAAACAAGGAGACCTGCCGGGGATTCTCCTGCATCTCCTTCATGCGTAGCTCCCACACGTGTCACCACACACCCTCTCTCTATCTCTCTCTCTTTCTTGTTGCTTCTTCTGTTTGACATGACTACACATTGGTCAAACCGCAATCTCTCTCTCTCTCTTGGGCAACTCACCTCCTTCAGTATACGACCTGTTTTGCTGGCAATTTTTGTTGGCGCTCTAAGGAACTTGTAATATTTGTTGTCTGCAACTCTTGAGGGTAGGATTAAAATACATTATTAATTTTATATCTTATGTTTATTTATGTTTTTAAAGTTCAGATGACAAATTTAAACCGTTCAATACAATCAGGAACCGAGGTAGTAAGAAGTAATGGAGCCAATTAATTTCTATTTTCTTTTCAAAATTTTTATAATTACATACAATTTTCTATATAGTTTAAAGTAAAATAGTACTGGTATTATAAATTGACCACATTTGTTGTATGAAAATTAGATATGAATGACCCTTATTCACGACTGACCCCATAGTCAGAAAGCCTAATTTCACCTCTAAATACAATCTCCATATTAAAATATGTTTAGAAAACAAATTTTATATTTTTTGAAATTTTTTTTACTAATTTTTAAATAGGTACAAAATCATTGTTTTTGAATGATTCAGAAACAATAGTTTTGTACTTATCTAAAAAAATAATATAATTTTTTCAAAAAGATATTAAATTTGGTCTCTAAATATATTTTAATATAGATATCATGTTTAGTGATTCAGATTAATTGTTTGAACTTTAAAAATAGAGATAAAGATGTAAAATATAATTAGAGTATAAAATCAATGCTGTATTTTAACCTTACTCAACTTTTTAACTAATTTTGAGAAAAAAATGATATTGTTATATCATCTACTTAAATTGACAAAAAAGAGAAATTTACATGACAGAGAAAAGTAAGAGATCTAGTTTGACCCGGTACTATTTTGTTTGATATCAATTATACAGTGATTAATTTGATGCATACTCTTTAGTAATTTGTTGAAAATGTAAATATGAAATAATTTAAGAATTTAATCTTTGAGGTCAATAATAAAAAAATTATTTAATTTGTATTGGAGACAACAAATGGTACATTGTACGTCAAGTCAGCAACAAATAAAGATAAACATTTTTTATATCTAACATATATTCAACATATTGGAAAAATAATTATTCATCTGTCCACTAAATTTTTAAAAATTAGAATTTTCACACCTAAAGCTAACAAAATTATTTATTTATATGTAACTTTTATTCTTCCTCTTTTCTTCATTTAGTTAGAATCATACCTCCAAGTTACTATAAATTTTTAATCAAAAAAAATATGAGGCAAGAAAATTTTATAACATGATCAAATAGATAATAATAACGGGGTGATAGAAGTGTATCACTTTTTATTCATTTTCAATATGTTTGGTGGTCTAAATTAAATAAGACAGAAAATATATAAATTTTTTTTTTCTTCAAGTTATTGTAATACTTATGGGCAACGTTTCCTAAATTCTCTCATTAAAATTATAGTTATTTATGGCTTAGTTAATAAATTTTATTGTATGCATATATAGAGAGGGATATGACAATCATATTTAATTGACAATTATGCCAATTAATAAAATGATTATTGAAAATAAAAGAGATTGTTGGTTGAATTTTGAGAAGCCGACTGGTCACCAAAGTGACGATAAAATTAAAATGTTAATTTTAAACTTAACTTTTTTTAAAATTTTATAAATGTTAGGTTGGTTGTTGTGATTTTCAAATTAAAATTTTGTCAATATAATATATCCCATAATATACACTAGTGTTGTAAATAATGATATGTATTCGTCGGACGGATATGATACCGCCAAGTGATTAATTGAAAATAATCGGCCAACTAATCAGAAAAATCCATGACAATTTGATCGCCACCAACAACTAATCGGCCAATTAACGATCTAAACGGTCGTTTTTTACAACACTAGTATACACCATGGAATTTTGAATTGTGATAAAAATAATTAATATTTATACACTTCGTCAGTCATAAATGTTTGAATGGCCTATTTCATCAATCTCTAAATTTGAAGGGTATAAAAGAAAAAGGGTCCAAATTAAATAAACATTAAAGAAACTTCATTCAATTATTTACTGTGCAACCAGTAAGTTTCAGTAACCCTGTTTGGTCCCCTATATAAATCTCCTAGACGTGGTTCTAAGCCTTTTTATGTTTTTACCTTTTCCTTGCCCCCATCTCATAAATTCACTGCTTCCTAGTTCCTTCTCTCTATCTTTCTCTCACCGCTTTTCGCCTTTTCTAGCTATCTTTGCAAATGGGGGACCATGGCCTTGAACTCACCATCGCTGTACCTGGATTTAGCTCCTCCTCTGGCTCCGGTACATCCCTCTTTTTTTTCTCTCTAAATTATACTTCTCTTTTTATTCACACCCAAAAATGGTGCATAAACAAATTCAAATATGAGCATCAAAAGATGTAATCTTTGGAAACATGCCTCCTTCTATTGTTAACAATCATATACTATATATCTTTTATGAATTTTTGTAAAAAGTTTATATCATATGAAAAAAAATGGCTGATGTGTAAAATGGGACATGCAGAGGGTGGAGGATTCAACAACAATGGAAATAACTGTAACATGAGGGAGGTGGATATAAACCAACCAGCATTTGGAGAAGAAGAGATGGAATTTCCAATGGGAAGTATAGAGGAGGAGATAGAAGAAGGTAGAGAGACGCAACGGCCAAAGAAACTTCGTCTTACCAAGGAGCAAGCTCGGTTGCTCGAAGAAAGTTTCCGGCAAAATCACACCTTAAATCCGGTATGTATATTAGCAATTTTATCTTATGACATTAGCAAAACTATACTTTTTTGTGAGGTTAAAAATTAAAATAAACTTGTACATATCATTTTAATATATGTTATTTAATTATGTCACTGAGGTATCCGTGCAACCCCTTGTTTTTATATATATATATATGCACACACACACAGGCCTATATATATAGTAGACTAATAGGAATGCAGAAATGTCACAAGTAAATGAGACACCACAGGGTTGTTTTTGCAAGGTCGTAGGTTTTGCAAGGACATATGTGCAAATGCTCTTGGAGAAGTTACAAGTTCATTACTAGTAACATTAATTAATTTGTCTTTATTAACTTAAAGTCTGTATGGCTTTTAATGAGAACTGGGAAAAGTGATGAAACGGTTCCTTTTCTAAAGTCAAAAGTAATAAGCAACTTTCACATGACACAGATTTAAAAATAAAAATAAAAAGAGAGACAAGTTCAAGAAAGCAAGAAAATAACCATATATATTGTTAAATGAAATAAATGGCAGAAACAAAAGGAGGCATTGGCAATGAAACTGAAGCTGAGGCCTAGGCAGGTTGAGGTCTGGTTTCAAAACCGCCGTGCAAGGTATGTAATATGTTGCATGCATGAACCGTTTCATAGAATTGATTAGTGTACCATTTAATTAGGGTTAATATGCTTCATGAATCATGATGTTATTTTTGTATCATAGCATTAAATACCCATTATTTTTGGTGATGCCCTTAATTGCTTCTCTTAATATATATGTATTTATAGAGGAGGGTTAAAAATGTACCAATGGTTTTGTGCTCCAACCATAACCACACATCTTTATCTCTGTTCTTAAAGTTTAAACCGAACCGCTCAATACGATTTCCATATGAAAATGTACTTGAAAAACAACTTTTACATTTTTTAAAGTTTTTTTATTATTTTTTTAGATAGGTATAACATCACTACTTTTGATGGTCCAGAATCTCTAGATCAAGTGATTTTATACCTATCTCAAAAAAAAGTAAAAAAAATTCTAAAAATTGACAAATTTTGTGTCCGAGTACAATTTCATATATCATATTGAGCGGTTTGGATAAACTTTTTCGACTTAAAAAATGAAGGTATGAATCCATAGTACAGACCAAAATGCACTATGCATAGTACCGTAGCCTCACTCATTAGTTATTGTATTTGTGAATTACCACCTCCAAAGAAAAACATGTTAAGATATATAGAGTATGGCTAAATTGCTACTGGTAGCACTTCGACCTAAGTACTTACAGGGTCATATCTTAGTATTTGATGTTCAAACAATAAATCAAACCGTTAAATGTTCAATCTATATTAAAATGTGCTTGGAGACCAAATTTTACATTTTTTGGAATTTTTTTACTATTTATTAAAATGATTTGAAAATCGTTGTTTTTATTAAAATTCTGCACCATTAAAAAACAGCGATTTCAAATCATCTTAATAAATAGTAAAAAAATTTCAAAAAATGTAAATTTTGGTCTCCAAGCACATTTTAATATAGATTGAACATCTAACAGTTTGGATTTGTTGTTTGAACATCAAATACGAAGATATAACATCGTAAGCACTTAGGTCGAAGTGCTACCAGTAGCAATTTAGCCATACTCTATATATATATATATATATATATATATATATATATATAATTAAAGTTGTCATATTGGTATAGCAAAAGAGGAACTTGTTTTATTTTGAAGATTAAGCCAAATTAATTTCCATGAAACACGGATCGACAACCAAAGATAGGCAAACGACCACGTCACAATAGATATTTATTTGTTTGTTTTAGTCTACCTAGTCATCATATTAAGGCATTGATTAAGTATACTACGTGGTGTATATATATATATTAATCTTAATTGAATACACCCAAATCCCAATGCACGTGCTAAGGATACCTACACACTATAGAAGGGATATTGTCTATACTTAATTTGATGAACATATCATTGATACAGCACATAGACTAGCAATTTTTAGTATCATTCAAGCAACTGGCAGTGATAGGATATGCATGGTTTCAACCAAACTTTCATGTTGTATTAAATAAAGTTAGGTGGCTTAGTGTTTTGTGCATTAGGTCAAAGAATTACCTTTGGAATCTGTAGAGACTCCCATAATTGGAGGCTTCATTAGGATTTTATTCTTTTTCATACTACCAATAATATGATATAACTTTAAATATTTGCTTCACTGATTAGGTGTCCTCAATTCTGTGCCAATAATATTTTAAATTAACCAAAAATATTGCCTCTTTTAATGCAATTAAGAAGCACTCAAGTGAGAAATTATGGGTGCAAGCAGCTACTTTGACTGCCCTTGGTATTAGGCATTTATTACAAGAAGATAATTAAATGACCTTTTAAAAGCCATTTGAACAAATTATCAATTTGATCCTTATAACAAGTGTAAATTAAATGACATATCCATTTTATCAAATTAAACAGGACAAAGCTGAAGCAAACTGAGATGGAATGTGAGTACTTGAAGAGGTGTTTCGGGTCTTTAACAGAAGAGAATAGGCGCTTACAACGGGAGGTGGAGGAGCTGCGGGCCCTTCGTATGGCCCCACCAACTGTTCTCTCCCCTCACACACGCCAACCCCTCCCCGCTTCCTCTCTTACAATGTGCCCTCGATGTGAACGTGTAACTGCCGCTGCCCCTTCCGTTCGTAGTAGCACTGCTTCTGCCAGGCCGCAATATCCTCCGACTTTCTCACCATTCAATACTCGCCGTCCCTCAGCTGCATTTTAAATCAGAAATAACTAACCGGAGAAAAATCCTTGTAAATTAAGAGAAGAAAAAAAAGAGGGTAGAATTGTGAAAGCTTACTCTGTGGTGGAACTCTTTATGTTTAACATTAAGTTGCTATTTTTTTTTTTCAATTTCAAAAGAAGTTACCTGGGCTGGGAACTTTTATTAGTAGGTTCTACTTATATAATTATTTTACAAAACATTCATCTAAAAAAATTTATTTTACAAAACGAGGTCATATGGCATTTGGGCCAATAACTTGATATGGTGGGTGTTTCGGACTTAAATTGCTCCGCGGGACACGTTTCAGTTTTGGGCCTGAATTGTGTAGTTTATAATCACTGGTTCTATAATCCTGTTACAACTCCTAAAACAATGATATATTCTCAGCCCATAACAATTAATCTGATTTTTTTTTATTTGTAAATAGATTGGAAAAATTGGGTTTCTTCTTTCCGCTTTTTTTTTTAACTGTAGAAATTAAAAAAAAATGAAAGAGAGAGAAACAGAAAGAGTATATTATATTTTTTTATTGATAGATAGATCGGTAAGAATTTTTACTGATCTTAAAAATAAATAAAAAATTTAGATCAGTACGAATTCTACCAATTCAAAAAATAGATGGAATATTTTTATTATATTAAAATTTTGTGATATCCTATCTATTTTTGTAAAATCTTTTTATATTTTACTAGAAGGAAATTAAAAGAAAAAAAACAAAGTGGTTTAAATTAGTAGAATTTCTACTTAACCAAACTTTTTTATTTTTATATTTTGTGATACTCAATCCTACCAATCTTTCTATCAATTAAAAATATAATTTACTCTTTCTATTTCTCTCTCTTCCTTTTCTTTAATTTCTACATATAAAAATTTCCTCTTCTTTCAATTTGGTTTGACATATAATCCTATGAGTCTCGGATCTTGTCTATTTGTGTATAAAATAAGTTTGCAATTAAATATATTTTGTTGATTACAATATAAAAAATAAGTTTGAAATTTAATATACTATGTTAATTTCAAAATATATTTCACACATGACATGCTTATGTTATTATAATGTACATACACCGCGCTTTTGTTGCATTTAGCTAACAAAAAGTGTCACAAAATGCTGATGTCATACATGTAACATTAGTATTTGATATTATATTGTATTTCGTAGTGATTGTTAACATTGCTATTGTATTTCATCATAGTTTGGTTCTCATTTCTTCACAAAAAAGATAAAAAAATAACAACAAGATTTTGGCACTTATAACATTTTATTAAGTCACGAAATATAGGATAGTGGAGGAAATTGATAAAATAATAATTGACTAATACTTACAAAAAAAATTTCAATTTAAACATTATGTTAAAACATAATAGTTTTACTAATCTAACCATAAACATTATTTATTGGGTTAATTTCAAAATATGTTTCATATATAGTTGTGTTATTTTGATTAAGATATTACTATAGTATATTGATTAATTTTAATGTATTTACACTGCATTTTTGTTGCAACTAGCAAACAAAAATTATCACAAAACGAATAGATATTAGGTATATATGAATATGAGTCGTAAAAAAATGTTAGATTAATCATTCGGTTTATGTGAAAGTCATATCATGACCCTTCAAACACTAAATTAATTCAAGAAAATATCTACACTTCCTAATCCATTCAATTGGGTTATCCACCATTACATACAGAAAACTAAGCGCGTGGCATTTGTATCTGAAATAATGTCATATCTATTACATTAGTATTTGATATTATAATGTATTTGTTGGTGATTGTTAAAAGCAGTGATGTTTCATCTAGCTATATATATAGTTTGGTTCTCATTTCTTTTCTGGACTAATATATAGTTGAACTATATATAATTAAATTTGAAACTATTGAACTAATTAAGAATTAATTTTCGTGGGCATGTTTCAAAATTAACTATTTTGTTTCAAGGAGTAAAAATATTTTAGAAAACAACGACTTGATTTTACAGTTCTACAATAATTTATATATAATATGCAACAAATTTTATTCTTTCCAAAAGGTGTTACAAATAAGACACTGCAATTAAAACTCACTTTTTTGTCTTAATGATTCTGGAATCATCTAAATTGTTCATATTATCCACAATATTTTGGATTACTCTCCAAACTCACATACCAAAAATAGTTAAGAGTTTTGAGTAAAGCTAGGGTGTGATGTGTTCACTAAGAGGGTTTGGTGAGCACAACTCCAAAAGTATATCAGATTGACTTCAAATGTTAAATCCAAACTGTTGAAATTCATGTACTTCATGAGCATATACATGCAAAATTTGGAAAATTTCGAGTTTATTTACTACAAGGTCAAGCAGTCAAAGAAATGATAAAAGTTGAATATATAAAACCACTTACAAATTAACTTATAAAAAAGTTCATTTCTTTGACCGCTTGACCTTGTAGCAAATAAACTCAAAACTTTCAAAATTTTGCATGTAAATGCATCATTCATGAAGTACATGGATTTCAACGGTTTAGATTCGGCGTATAAAGTTGGTCCGATATACTTTTGAAGTTGTACTCACCAAACTCTCTTGATGAGCACATCACATCCTAGCTTTGCTCAAGAGTTTTAGTCACAAGTTATTATATTTTATTTTATTTAAATTTACTTATTTGATTTGACTAAGATACTTAAGACTTTGCATTTCACTGATCTTTTTTTTTTTTTCTTTTTCTTTTTTACATTTTGACTTGATTTGAAGTACACATGTTTAAGATGAGTTAAAATTTCTTCGTGCAATTTATAATTTTGCAAACTACTTGTCAGATGGTTCATTATAAAAAAAAAAAAAAAAATACCATCCATAGTCTCAAATGCTGAAAAACTAATACTATCTTTTATAATTAATTAGGCAGTGGTACTTTTCCAATAATACATAGGCAGTTGATAAAAACAAACATAATATATAAGCAACTATTACTAGAACCAAAAGATAAAAACATAATTTTCATTTAATGCCTAAAATATCATGTTTATGCAATAAGTGTGAGGGACGGGTTTAGAACATTGAGATATGATAGTTAGATAAATAACTATCATGTATTTTTATTCTATAAGTGAGACTAATAGTCTATTATTTCATGTCAATTAAAAAGAATGAAATATAAAAATGAAAATGAAAATTTATAGAAAACAAGCGACAATTATCTATAGATTTAGCATGGGATTATCAGCATCTGAAGTTATTTAGAAATCTGCATTAAATAAAAGTATGATTCATTATTTTTTTAGCATATTTGTAGAATTTGTGAATACAACAATATTAGGCTAATGTATTGGCAATACTAAAATATAATTGTTGAATGAGCTACTGAATATCAGTATTTCTTTAATTTCAGTGTGGTATTTCATGAATCATGATGAAAATTGAAAAAAAATAAGTTAAGTTGCTGTTTTTTAATTTCAAAATAAATTCATTGAGCTAAGGTTTTTCACTAGGTTCTACTTTTTGGATTTGAAAATAAAAAGAATGTATTTTTTTTTTTTGAAAAAGAAAAATAAAAAGAAGGTCGTTGGGCCGAGAGCTTGATATGATGTATATTACTATATTTGAACTAAGATTGCTCTGAGGGGCACGGCTCAATTTTTGGGACTGAATTCTGTATAATTTATATTGTTATTATGAATAACTTCTATTTTCGAATAATCTCTATTTTTGATATATCCATGCATACTTTACTTTTGTCGCCAATACAATTTGTCGGATTGTTCAATTTATATTATGCCGATGAAAATATTACTCTCCGATATGTTGATTTATGACTTTGTTGCAACTGGCTAACAAAAATTGTCACAAAAAGCACTAACATGATGTATAATTCATACAAAAGATGTTACTTTAATCATTCGGTTTATGTGAATGTCATGTCATGCACGTGACATTAGCTAAAATTGTGATATTTTCTATGGTTTATAGTTTGGTTCGAATTTGTTTTTTGCGCTTATAAAAAGGGGTCAAAATAATAAGGAGGTAAATTATTCAACTTTAAAGTTGTTAGGAAACGTAGGATAGTGGAGGAAATTGATAAAAAATATATATCTATTATACTACTATAATTGAAAAGAAATTGACATGTTATGGTAAATCAATTAGTGCAGCTAGGAATCCCCAAAATGCATGAAACTTCACCAGTATAAATAATGTCATTTCCTGAACATTTTGACATAAAGCACACTAAATTTGGTTCGGTAAAACTCCCAGAATAAATTTCCAAAGTTGATACTTTTTAAAAAATAAAGATTGCACAGCTTAAATTCACAGTTGTTATTCTTTGACCCTGCTTTCGCATTACCTTTAATCAGATAAGTAAATTTTCAAAAATTATGAAATTTTACATAAAGATAGATTGAACTCTTATCTTTATAACTATATGAAATACAAAAGTTCATGTTTACTGGATTGCCCATAATCAAGCTCCAAAGTTGAGTAAAAATGATAAATTAATACATGACAGCAAAGCAAGCACAGTATGATTCAAGCATATATCAGTTACAAAGCAAACAACATACGCAATTCATGTAAATGAAATAACATGCACCGTAAGCACAAGGTTCTTAAAAAAAATTACAATTAACAAATTTATACTAATTAACAACCACAATTAACACACAAAGTATACATATCAATACACAAAGTATAATCAATCTGACTAGTTTCTTGAGGATCTCTTGCAAGAAGGGTTTGATGAAGAACAACTATTTTGACTACTCATTTGACGTACACAAACAAAATTAAGAAGAGTTAAATATTAAGTTAAAAAAGCTAATATGGCTTCGACAAACAAATATGCTTCTAACACTAAGCTCAACACAAAATCTTGTAGAAGGCATGCTATTTTAGATGTAATTTCATCTTCTGATAGTGCTAAATTTATTCACTTGAGAGGTACTAAGTGTTTGAACAAAATCAGTAGAATATGTATAATTTTCAAATTTGATCAGCATTACTAAAATTCAGCAAAGTGGCCCAATATTTTACCACTATCAGAAGTTGACACAATAATTTTCACATTTTATCAGCATTACTAAAATCGCTAGAATTAGCAAAGTGATCCAATATTTTACCTCCTTTGTAATTAATATTGCAGCATATATTATAGCAACTAAAATCTAGCATTACTAAAATCACTAGAATTAGCAAAGTGACCCAATATTTTACCTCCTTTGTAATTAATATTGCAGCATATATTATAGCAACTAAAATCTAGCATTACTAAATTTGGGGCTACTTGAGTTACTAAATCCAGCATTACTAAAATCCAGTGCATATCGTATCTCTAGTTTCAATCTAGGGTTACCATGAAACAACAAAAAAATTACAGATCGATCACTTGATTTTCCGTTCAAATAGTCACATATACATATACATAGAGATGGGCTACGGTGAGTTGCGAAATAAAACACGTTTCTACTTCACACAATATCTTCATTTTCGAAGTTCAAAATGTCGATCCGAACCGTTAGATGTGATCTCCATATTGAAATATGCTTGGAAATACAATTTTACATTTTTTGGAATTTTTTTACAATTTATTAAGCCACTTTGAAAATATGAAAATCCGGGTAAACAGTAAAAACAGTAAAAATTTCTGGACCACCGGATCGGCGATTTTCAAAGTGGCTTAATAAATAGTAAAAAAATTTCAAAAAATATAAAATTTGGTTTCCAAGCACATTTCAATATGGAGAACAAGATGAACGATTCGAATCGACGTTTTGAACTTTAATGAAAGGGAGGCCGATAGAGAGAAAGAAAGGGAGGCCGATAGAGAAAAAGAGAGGAGGGTCAAGGTTGGGGTGAGGTCGCGTAGAGGAAGAAGAATTCGTGGCTGGGTCGCATCTCTCAACGTGAGAGAGAAAGGGGATGGGGTTTGCTTGGAACCAGTTCCGAAAATTTTAAAATTCAGCAAAATTTTTAGAATCAGATCCATCTGATCTACACGAATTTTAAAGGAGATCAAATAACTTACAATACAATGTATAGAGAACTCAATACATTGCAATGTATGGTAGCCTATCTCCAATATGCATTCTAAATTGGTAATATGTCACATTGATTACAATATCCTCCTCTTTTCTTGATCATTTTTTACTAGTTTGTTGCACAGATCAGTGCATACACCAAACAACACCCATAATGAAATAATAATAATAAAAAAAAAGGGATAACGAATCCCCAATATTCAGATCGTACAACCCCTAAATGGAATAATCACATGACCACATCACAATTGTACAACACCTAAATTAACAACAGTATAAAACCATAATTATAACTATAAAAAATGGACATAAATTGTTTGTACAATAATCATACAATATATATATAGTCTGCATTAAGAAATAAAGTATCATTTTTTGATATTGTTGCTCCATCTCTCCCACGGTTTTATTTTTATCGAGGTACCTTTTTTTATGCAACAAAAGAAAAGAAGGCATTAAAAAATAAAGATTCACAGATTCTTTGTAAATAATTGGTTCCTGAAAAATAGCCTAGAATTAGGTGGTTCAAAATCAGATTACACAAAAATTAAATAAAAACAAGATGCCTTTCCTAAGAATATAAACAAGAGAAACAACAGTAAGATAACACAAAAATTAAATAAAAACATACTTCATGTGGTCATGAAGAGCAGCTTGGAAGTCGCAAGCTTGAGGCCTCATGCGAAAACCGATCCAATAAGTGCATGCCTCTGATGATCACCTATAGAATAATGGAAATAATGAACTCAATCAATCTTCCTAACCTCACACTTGAATTCATGATCAAGATATACAGCTACAGGACCCAATAAAGAAAAAAAAAAAAAAGAAGACATAAGACCAACTCTTGCCACACCACAGAAACATACCACTTTCTGGCAACCTTCGGGATATTGCATCAGACCAACTCTTGCCACACCAGACAATACAACAAACTAACAAGTCTCTATCAAGGAGTAGAACTAGGGTGTTCTTAAGCTCACAAAAGTGTTTGGTGAGCTTAACTCCGAAACCCATCAAATCGGTTTCAAATGACGAATCCGAACCGTTGAAACCCGCCTATTTTACATGTGATGCGTCTATATGTGAAATTTTCAAACATTTGAATTAGTTTAGTATAAAGTCAATCGGTCAAAATTAGAAGGTTAATAAATTAATTTCAGTGCATTCATTTTTTGAACGTTTTTTGACCGCTTGACTTTATACTAAATTAATTCGAATGTTTAAAATTTTCACATGTAGACTTATCACTCGTAAGGTAGGCGGGTTTCAACGGTTCGGATTCGTCATTTGAAATAGATTTGATGGGTTTTGGAGTTAAGCTCACCAAACACTTTGGTGAGCTTAAGAACACTCTAGTTCTACTCCACTATCAAGTATCAATATATGGCCAAGAACTGTACAGATTATAGTTGGATCTAATGATATGACAATTATTGAATTGGAATTATACCTGTATAAAAATAAATTCTAATAGAAAGATGAAAGTTACCTTCTGGTGGGGCTTCAAGTAAATTAAACTTCTCTTTCTGAATGCATTGTTTGATCGGCATTTTCATTGTCTCTTTTTCTAATTCACAATTAATTTCCTTCCAAACTTCCAATCATACATTTGTAACTGATCGAGTCACAGGCTTTTTTTGTCAGCCCTAGTACTAATAGTTAGAATCACAAAGAGTAATGAACAACTATACCAATAAGTCATCATTCACATATTATTAACTGAATCCACCTTAATTAATACAAATTACCCCATCAATTTTTGTCATGTGCAAATGCAGAATATCCAACAAAGCATAAATCTCATGCACCTCATTATGCGACTTATCACCCGCAAGAAACATATGAACTGTGTCTTTAATTTCTATGCAACTGCATCCGGGACTCTTGTGCATGCCCCTTTCTTTAATCAAGCGCCTAATCCTTGCCAAATCATCCCACTTTTCAGCACTTGCATACAGATTGGCTAATAAAACATAGTTTGCCATTTCACCTTCTTCCAACTCAATAAGCTTACTAGCAGCAATCTCTCCTAATTCTACGTTACATTTTGTGACACACCCGTTAAGCAACGTAGTCCACACGAATGGATCAGGTTGCATTGGCATGGTTTTAATTAATTCGTATGCCTGGTTTAACTGTCCAGCACGGCTAAGCAAATCTACCATGCATGTGTAGTGCTTTAAGTCAGGTTCTATACCATAATTTTGCATCATTTTGAAGTAGAACTGACCTTTTTCAAGGTCTCCACTGTGTACGCAAGATGATAAAACCGATAGAAAAGTGATCTCATTAGGCACAAGATCATCCTTCAATAGCTTATTGAAAAACTTAATTCCTTCCGTTCCCAAGCCATGGGTGGCATAACCTGCGAGCATGGTGTTGCATGAAACCAAGTTATGCTCTCTAATCCTCTCAAATGCAAGAACTCCAAGCCGTATATTCCCACATTTATAATACATATCCACAAGAGGTGCCCCAATTCGCACTTCTGATTCATATCCACATCGAATTGCATGGGCATGCACTTGCTTCCCTAGTTCAATAGATAGAACACGTGAACAAATTGATAAAACCATGTTGATTGTATGGATATCAGGCCTCAAACCTTCGCTAGGCAACTTCCGAAATAGTTCAAATGCCAATTTATTCTCTCCATTTTCCACACAACCAGCAATCAACCCATTCCATGTGCATATATTAGGTTCAAACCCACATTCTTTCATCTCGCCTATTAATTCAAGCGATCTGATAAATTTACCATTACGGGCATGCCCCATTGAAAGCACGTTCCAATTCCAAGTACTTCTTTCTAAAATCCCCTTAAAAGCTGACTCCGCAGATGTTAAGTCCTTGGATTTGCAATAAAGTTCAACCAAAGCAGACCCCATATATGGATCTGAACTATACCCCCTTACAATTGCATGTGCGTGTAGCTCTTTACCTTGCTTAAAGGCACCATAAGCTGCACAAGCTAGTAGGGTGCTGCCCAAGTGATATTGGTTGGGTTTGATTTGCTCATCTATGATCATTTTTCGAAACATGCTTATAGCCTCACCATGCATCTCATTATCAACATGACCAGATATAATAGAATTCCATGATATGTCATCTCTCTTTATCCCTTCAAATTCCATATTTTCAAACAGGTTTCTGGCCTTCTCTAAGTTCCCAGTCTCGGAATAGCAAATCAACAATGCATTGTAGATGACGACATTTCGAGATGAGAACTTCAGAAAAAGCCTTTCGGTTGAAATTATATCTCCACATCTCCAGTAAACATGCATCAATCCATTGACAACAAACGGACTTGTTATCAAGTCATGTCTCATGACATAACCATGGAGCTCCTTACCAAGGGTGAGTACCCCCAGTCTACCACAACTGGGTGAGAGACTGCTAAAAGTATGAGGATTAGGTTTAACACCTGATGCAAGCATTTTAGCGAACAACTTGAGTGCTTCTTCATCATGACCATTTTGTGAAAATCCACAAATAGCTGAAGTCCATGAAACAACATCAGGCTCAACATTGTCCAACTTTCTCATTTCTTCCAGAAAATTCAATGCCTCATACACCATAGCATTTGCTGAACAAGCATTGATTATAGAATTCCAAGAAACACGGTCCCTTTCCTTCATTCCATGAAAGCATTTAGTGGCATCCTCCACCAAACCACAATTTCCATACATGTCAATTAAAGCATTACCTACGTATGCATTTGAGATGATATCTGTTTTTAGGACGAACCCATGAATGCACTTCCCCAACTCAACCAGATCAAGTCCAGTGCAAGCCTTCAGCACAACAGGAAAAACAAAGAAATTGAATTCATTTTCCTCTAATAACATCTGGTTAAATATACAAATAGCCTTTTGAAACAACCTGTGATTTACTAAAACAGTGAGGATCGCTAACCAGGTGTAAAGTGTTCTTTGGAGCATTTTGTCGAACATATAACAGGCAGTGCGGACACATGAGCAACGGCCATACATCACCAGAAGTCTAGTTTCCAAGAACTCAGAGTGGCCGGAGAATCTACATTTGATGACGTGGGCATGGATCTGACGGGCGAGAGAGGAGCAATGACATGAATCAATGGCAGAGGCGTAATCGGATGGCGATGGCGAATCTGGTAGATGGAGCGTAGTATGCTTGGAGAAGGATCTGGTGAAGGGTTTTGGTTGGGATTTTTGAAGGTAAAGAGGAGATGCTTGAGCTGCTAAGGAGAGGGTCATGGCTCAGGATCGCTTAGCACCCAGAGAAGCTGAAAACTAACCTCTATGTTATTTGTAGAAATGGCAATGTTCATGATTTAATACCTGAAAGAAGAAAAAAAACAATTTAAGTGTATTATACACGTAATGCCACCGGAATCAACCTTTTCTAAATTTTGCTAAAATCAAATTATCAACTCCACCTGAACTATGCATAAAAACATCATGCATTAAAATGATGAAGAAGAAAATTATTTTCATCAATATACCTAATCTAATCAATGGAAAGGTTTTATTAACAACAAATTTATTAGACTATCATGACATCATTATGGGTTGTCAGTTCCATTTCTGAGACACCTGGTACAGCCACACTCTAACAATGTCAATTTATCATTATTTGGAAAACTGATCCTCCATTAAGCTAATTTGGGATCGGCTACATATCAGCTCAATGAAACCCAATCAGGCTGTATCGGATCTCCTGCAAATAAGCTCAATATCACAACTGGTTTAAATTATCATAATTTGTGCAATAATTCATTAACTAATCCTCAATTTATACTCAGCAGTGCAAGCACATAATTATAATCAAACCAACAAACAAATACAAAGAAACCAGAGGACTATCCCTCTACACCATTTGCAAAATCAGAAGTGCAAGCACATAATGCGTTTGGATGGAGCAAGAATAGCATTAACCCGAGAATAGCACTATTCCCTTGAGCTATTCGATGTTTGGATGGAGCAAGAAAAGCACTAATTCGCTGTTCTTCGTTTGTGCTCACTGTTATCCAACCAAAAGTTGGGTTAGCTACTATTCTCAAAACTTGAGATTAGCTCTATTCTTGCTCTATTCCTTGTTTCATCCAAATCGTAATAGCATGATATTTAAAAATCCAATCCTAGAGTTAAAGAGAAAAATCAACCATTTGCAATCCTAGACAATCCCTCTACACCTAGATGCAAGCATATGAAGTGAAAAAAATTACTTGTATGATTCCATCTGAAACCATTCACGGTTCGTCTCCGCCTGAACCCAATACGACTCCAGTGTCAATTATCTTCACTGTAGACCTCGGAGGCGACAGTAAACCGGAGGCGGAGGATGGGACCGACGGGGATAGGAGGGAAGAGAGGAGGCGGAGGAGGGAAGGGTTGCGATTCGGAATAAGTTTCGAGATAAAGGGAGAGCGCCAAGTTCCTACAATCAGTAACTGGACGCAGGTTCACAAATCTGATTGCGTATCCTCTGATATATCTCATATTTTGCGTGACCGACGTGTCTGGTGCCTATTCGGGAATACCTCAGGGGCCAGATTATTTGAGCTTTGAGATTCGTGTAGAACGTATTTGAATGGTTGAGATATTCCAAAAGATCACGCAAAATACGAGATATCTCAGTGGATGCGAATTCCACAAATCTGACCCCTCCGTTTTTTCTAATCACATCCTCTCCATTACCTGAAAAGAGAATGTTTTACAATTAGTAGATCCGGACTGTTCTTTCTAACTTGTCACGAATCTCAAAGCCCAATTATACTGCCCCTGAGCTAGCCCGAATCTCAAACCGTAAAGTTTCCTGGGAGCCTGGGAACACTGGTTAAGTTTTACTTTTTTAACTATTTTAATAAGAGGTCCTTTGGGCCTTTGGGCCGATAATTTGATGTGGTGGATATTTTGGACTTAAATTGCTCCGCTGGGCACGTCAAAGTTTTGGGCCTGAATTGTTTAGTTTTGCACCACCAGCATCTTGGTAAATTGTCAGCCCATAAAATAAATCTTATGGAAAAAAGAAGGGCTTCTTTTCTGGTAATATTAGTAATGAAAGTTCGAACGGACCGTTCAATCCAAAATGTTCCAATTTGGTCTGTGTTTAGTTTGGAACTAAACATACAGGGTTGATTTATAAATATAAAACAAGCTTAAAATTTAATATAATGGATTAATTTGAAGAGACGTTTCACACGTGCTTATGTTTATGTTATTCCGAATAAAATATTACTGCAGCATGTTGATTCGTTTCAATGTATTGATTTATGATTCGTACAAAAAGGTGCTAAATTAATCATTTAGTTTATGTGAATGTCATGTCAAACACATGACATTAGTGATTGATATTATAGTGTCTTCCGTGCTTATTGTTAAAAGGCGTCATAGCTTCGTTCTCATTTTTATCTTAACTTATACATGAGGCTGAAAATACAAAATTTTGATTGTTTTAACATTTTTATAAATTTTAGAGAAATGTAGAATATTGGAGTAAATTGATAAATGATAGATCTACAAAATAGATTAATTACTAATAGTTTAAATAAAATAAAATCAAGTATTCGAAAAACTAATAAACAAATAAGATATAACCAGATAAAGCCTAAGAATAATCAAATTAGCTATTCTAGTAGACATTTTAAAATTCCATTTTACTGTTTCGAGCCATGTTGTTGGAAGTTTTCGAAACACTCTTTTCAACCACTCTGTTATCATGTCGATTTCATGGTAGAATGATCGTTACAAGCGAGTTATAATTAAGATGATATTATTTAACTTTACTTGTTATTAAAAAAAAAGGAAAATTTCCAGTGTATTCATTTAAAATTTTGAAATAGCCAATTTCTCCATCAAAACACCATAATATCCAATATCCCCATAAAAAAATAACATTCTTTCTTTTATCCCCATTATATTATTTTAAAAATTATAATGACCAATGTACCCTTATAATTTTGAATGGAAGTGTCATGTTTCTTCTAATGTACTGTTCACAACCATTAATGGAGAAGAGCCACAGTTTCTCAAAAGTTACTGTGATTTTGTGAAAAACAATGGAATAAGCCTTCTATTTAACATAATAGCGATAATTCAATGCCCGCATTCCAAGAAAAATTAAAAAAAGTATACCTAGATATACAAACTAAAGATATAAAAACTTGAAGAATAAAGATGAGTTCAAACGAGATCAAAAATCACGAAACTTGAAAAATAAAGATGAGGAGGTTGAGAGGAGAACTTTTGATTAGTTCAAACGAAATTCAATTTGAATCGTTTCAGATTCAAATATTATGAGTTTCTCTGAGGGAGGTACGCACACGATAGAGGAACCTGGAGCAAACAAAATTTCTGTTCAATCTCCTTCAAAAGGAATATTGGACGTGAGGATAGGGAAGGAAGAAACATGACATCTCCATTCAAATTTATAAGGGCACATTGGTCATTATAATTTTTAAAATAATTAAATAAAAGATAAAATAATATAATGGGGATAGAAGAAAGAATGTTAACTTTTTATGAGGATATTAGATATTATAGTATTTTGATGGAGAAATTGGCTATTTCAAAATTTTAGATGGGTACACTGAAAATTTTCCATAGAAAAAAATTGTCATCCATAGTACATACTGAATAAGCTAATGTTATCAATTATGAATTAATAATACTAATTTAATCAGCAATGCACACTTAATTACAGTTTTGTAATTATTCAAAAATATTTTACCAGATGCGAATCTCTTGGAGTTATTTTCATATTCTTAAGTCTTTACGCATACACACATATATATGTATGTACGTACGTATTATGTATTATGTAAGAATTTTTCTAATACATTTTGGATTTGCATTAAGTAATAATTAATTTGTGTTATTGAATGTGTTAAAATTCGTGCTGAATTTATCGGACCAAATGATAACGGATCGGGCAGAGATATAATATAATGGATAGACTAAACGCATATAATTAAGCGTAATTTGCATGTATGGCATACCAAGTAACATGTGTATAAATAAGCATTTATTCTTAATTTTTTTTTATGTTGAACCATGGATTGATTGTACTCAATCCAAGCAAAACATGCAGTTTAATTAATCTATCTGAATCCGATAACCTGTGGTACTCTTCCAGTGATACATAGGCAGTTGAAAATTAAGTGTAAACACAATATATATATATATATACAAGCAACTATTACACACACATGCATGATCAATAGAATAAAAAAATAAATGCAAACTAAAATATCACATGTTTATGTAGGTATATATCAAGTACTTGTCACTTTTATTGAACCTGTAATAGATTCATAAAACTGAGATTGAAGAACTAAAGAAATAAGTATATATTATATAATTTTATTTAGATAAGCATATAAGGACATGCTATTAAAAGTCATATATCTATTTTCAAAGTTTAAACAGTCAATTTGAATAGTTCAATATCTCCATGTTATAATGTGCTTGGAGACCAAATTTTTCATTTTTTTTGAACTTTTTGGCTATTTTTTATATTGAAGAGTTTTTAGAAAAATAATGCATTAAGATGCGCACAAAAATCTTTATTTGTTGACAACTTGATTTGATACTAAATATATTCGAAAATTTTAAAAATTTTATATGTAAATGAAGCTCTCAAGAAGGAGATCGATTTGAACAGTTTGAATTTGTCATGTAGACTTTGAAAACGGATATATAACTTATAAGTATATGTCATTATATATTTATATAAGTAGCATATATAGCCGGACTCTTTTATTTAATAAATGGGTTAATAATATAAATAAATAACCGAAAACTTTCAATTTGTAAGAACTATTAATTAATTTAGCCTTTATTGACCTTTACATCCGTCCGTCCTTGTTTGAACCATATATACTTCTTATGCTGTCAAAATTGTACTGCTTTGTCTTTCTATACCAAAATATTGCTTTAACTCTATACTTGATATAATCTTTCTTAGCATATACAAAATTCTAATATATCTATTTAAATCATCAGTAATTCCAACTCTTACACCATAATACTATTTACACACAAACCTTTTAAAGAAACAAAGAGCAAGTTTGATTAATGTGTCTCACTTATCAAAAAAGTTTTTGATTATCTTGAAAATCAGGATTAGAATCAATAGAATCAAAAATCTGCGATAAAAGACTTTGAATTGAAAATCAATACGAAATCTTGATTTCCAATTCAAAAAAATGAATCGAAATACAAAAAAACCGCTATAGATTAATTCCATTAGCTCACCATCATTAAAGGACATTAATGTATAGGCTAGCATAAGCCCGTGAATGAGCTTAGCGTATTGCTCAATTTGGTTTTCGAAATAAATATTTCGAAATTTGAACATTTTGAAAATGTATCCTATAAAATAGAGAAAAGGGCTTCGGCCTCTCTCATCAAAAAAAAAATTGGAGAGTAAGAAGTCAAGTAAACTCTTTACTTCATAATTAAGTTGTCAAACATGAAATAAAACATAAGGAGTGAGATAAAATAATACATAGTAAGTTAAACCACCTCTCTAGGAGAATTGACTTACTCTGCCTGATTTGTGTATGTCCCAATTGTCGTAGACAGAGATTCATTTTTCCAACATCTTATTTCTAAAAAAATTAGTTTGTCATAACTTAAGTTATCAAATGAGAGCAAGATGGAGTAAACAATTTAAACTTTCTTAAATTTAATTAAGTAGCAATTAAATATGACCTACAGGAGTAAGCATACGTAATAAAAAAATTATTATACAACAATAACACAATTTAATTGATTTTGAGAATAACTCATAATTGAGTGAATTAAGTAATATTTTTGTGTACTGCAAGTAACAAATTCAAAACCTAATAATTTATGAAAAAATGGAGGATTAGACCCTTCATTTGCCAAAAAAAAAAAAAATCACTAAGTTGATTGATTTGAGAAGTTGAAAGTGCACATGACAAATTAGGAACAAAGTTTACTTATCTAAAAAAATCATATGAAAAATTCATGCAACCTATGATCTTATTAAATGCCAAATGTGGGGTATTTTTAAATTAATTCAATTGAAATTGTGTTCAACCTTCAATAATTTGCAACATTTGTGAGTATCATGCTTGTAAGGAGCACTATTGAGGCATTGAATTTGAAAAAAAATAAAAATAATAGTCAAGGCTTTAGAGCACCTTATTGTTGATTGTTGACAGAAAAGTTGGTCATAAGCAAAAACTTATTGAATGGGAAAAAAAGAAGCTTGATTCAGTTCAGTAAAGAAATCGTTTCTACTTTCCACCATTTTTCATATACATACTACATAGTATTTATTTTTTTTAAAAAATCCCTTATTAAAATATCCTCTGTTTTGGATGAATAGGTAACTTTTCAAAAAAAAAAATGGTAGAAAACAGCTGTTCAATTTCTTGATTGAAAAGAAAGGCATGCAAAAAGGTTTAAATCATGCATGCAGAGAATGGTGGCCTGTGGTCACAACCTAAGCCGCATTATTTGAAACTAGACTTAACCTCTAGCTGAAGTAATCGTGCAAAAGCATGAATGCCATCCTAGATGCATTAATTCGGTGAACTTTTGATGGTTTCTTAGATTCCAGGGAAGCATCATAGGTATTTTACTCCAGATTATTTTTTGTTTTCTGTTTGTCAAATTTTCTAATGTGATAGGAGAAAAAAAGGATAAAAAATTGCAGAAAAGAGCAAAGAAACCAAATCAAAGATAGCATTTATATAAGCATGGTCCATGTATATATTGGTCCCTGCCTGATTCCATATGCTAAGTCAGACTTAGCCATCAAGCATCTAAAGAAACTTCTCATTGCTGGTGCAAACGATTGCAAGGAGCACATGATGGATCGTGCCATGTAAACCACCTACAATAATGCAATCTGGAACTAACCAGCTGCTGTACTGTGTACTGTGTACTGTGCATAGATGCTGATCAGACGCCACACATCTCTGTTTCACACAGGAAAAAATGGTGCCTGTCTCCTATCTACAAAGGAGTAGGGTCGATGGGCATCGGACATACTTTTAGGTTCGATGGACTCCAACACCGTCCAATCTGTTTCAAGAGCCGTGCACATGAAAATTGAAGCGAACTTGTATGGATCTTAAAGCGGATCGGACGGTGTTGGAACCCGTCGAAGCCCAACGGACCTACTTTTAGGTTTGATCGTCTGATCTGCTTTAAGATCCGTGCACATGCAAATTGAAGCGAAGTCGTACGAATCTTAAACCGGATCGGACGGTGTTGGAACCCGTCGAAGCCCATCGGACTTACTTTTAGGTTTGATGGGCTCCAACACCGGACAATCTGCTTTAAGATCCGTGCACATTAAATTGAAGTGAAATTGTGCGGAATTTAAAGCGGATCGGACAGTGTTGGAACCCGTCGAAACTAAAGTAGGCCCACTAGCCACTGCCCATCGGACCTACGCCGTACTGGTCTCCTCTCTCTTTTGTTTTTTAACCCAAAATAATGTGAGAGATGCTTTCTCCATTGATGTTCATGATGAACACGAGAGAAGAGAAAATGGAATCAAATGTTGAAATTGATGATCTATGGTAATTGTAATTTAGATGAAATTAATCTCAAATAATGCTTTGCAATACATATTGATCATACATTAAGTCTGATGAGTATAGAACCAACAAATTGGTCTGATATCTGGTTGGAATCATCTGATTCACATTTAGAGGATGCAGAAGACTATTTTGCGGATGAGAATGCCAAATCGACCGATTTGTCTGATCAATCGTCTGTTTCTTTTTATACAAACGATTAGTCAGTCATTTTTTTTTTTACTTTTTTTATTTATCAGTTATATGTACTAACTATGCTTTGATGTTTTATCTGAATATTTTATAAATAACAATATCATAAAACTTTATTAATTAAGAAGGAAGCTAAGTTATAATAAATTTATTTAATAATTTTGATGAATTAACACAGAATTATCCGTAAAATTTCGATTAATCAGCTGCGCATAAATTAAATTAAAAATGTTGATAGTTCCCTCATAGTTTGGGTCACAATCTGTTTACATTCATCGATTTTAAAAAGGTCAAAATAGAAGTTACCAGCACTGGTCAAAAAGGGAAGTTTAAAAAGATTTAAAGACAAATCGGATTCTTGAATTTAGTCAAAATTAATCAGCTCAAACTAACCCCTGGATTGGTTGCATTGCATGATCATATAACTAATCATGAATTATACCTTCATAGCTCAAGAATTGACAAGCATAGTGACAAATGAATAGTTCGGGTTCAGTTCACCGGAGTCAAAAGTTCGAGATTCGAAAATAATTCAGGTATAATTTGAGAATAATTCGGTACAATAAGAAGGGAAAAAAAATAAAAAAAAATTCGCGCATTTTTCATGTTTTATTGGCAAATAATCCGTGGTTCGCATTTTATTCGCGAATAAAACATATTATACTTTTTTGCGTTTTATTCGGTGTATGGTTCGAAAACGTCGAAAAAACGAATTAAACACGAATAATTCACGAATTAATCACGTATCTGATTACTATGTAGACAAGTGTATCAACCCGCTGCATAATTGGTCACACGAATCGGCCTTCAGAGGCTGTACCAACAAAGGCATATTGCAAGTTGCAATTTGGAGTAGAACTAGAGTGTTCTTAAGCTCACCAAAGTGTTTGGTGAGTTTAATTCCAAAACTCATCAAATTGGTTTCAAATGACTAATCTGAACTGTTGGAATCCGTCTATCTTACGAGTAATGCATTTACATGTGAAAATTTTAAACATTCGAATTAATTTAGTATAAAGTCAATCGGTTAAAATTAGAAGGTTAATAAATTAATTTTGGTGCATTTATTTTTTGAACATTTTTTGACCGCTTGACTTTATACCAAATTAATTTGAATGTTTAAAATTTTTACATATAGACGCATCACTCGTAAGATGGGTTTCAACAATTCAGATTTGTCATTTGAAACCAATTTGATGAATTTTGGAGTTAAGCTCACCAAACACTTTGGTGAGCTTAAGAGCACCCTAGTTCTACTCTGCAATTTGAGCTTGCAGGTAAAGCATCTCCATTCCATATTTTATTCTTGGTACAGTAATATTGAGTGCACGAGTGTGAATAGTCACTTTCCATTCAATTAATGCAGTTCTCTGCATGCAACATCAACCCAGTCCCACTCCCACACACTAGCTAGTAATGCATCATTTTTTACTGTTGTTAATTAAATATGACTGTATTCTATAATTAGATTAATTAATTATATAGTTGTTATTCAAGATCATTCTTTAAAAAATATTTATAAAAAAATACATCTAGAATATGATTGTATAATTGCAGCACATCCCAATATCAAAGTTAAACAAATAATAATAGGAACATCATGATCAGTAATGCAGTAATTAAGTAAGCTTAAAAGACTTTTTAAACTGGACTTAAATTTTACATTTTTATATGTTAATTACTAAGAAGTACAAAAAATCTAGGTCCTATAAAAACATCAACCCAAAGTCCCACATACTAATAATGAATCATTTTTTTTACTGTTGTTAATTAAATATGACTGTATTCTATAATTAGATTGATTAATTATATAGTTGTTATTGAAGATTCTTTGAAAAATCTTAAAAAAAAAAAAACATATACAGAATATGATTGTATAATTGCAGCACATCCCAATATGATAAAAAATAATAATAGGAACATCATGTTCAGTAATGCAGTAATTAAGTAATCTTAAGACTTTTTAAACTGAACTTAAATTTTACATTTTTATATGTTAATTACTAAGAAGTACAAAAAATCTAGGTCCTATGAAAACCAGCGTATTGCAAGCATTGTGACCACATTTGCGAATTATTTGCGATAATTTCTTTTGTGGTGTCGGCAAACAGAACGGCGTATTATTATGTGGAGCGAATTTTTACCAAATTATTCATGAATAATTGGCAAATTTTATGATTTTTTTTAATTTTACAAACTATTCATGAACTTTTTTTTTTTAACTGAGATATCCAGTTCGGACTCAATGTATAATTCTGAATTATGTCCAAATCACGAATGTTTGACTCTGCCGAACCTTTTCCCAATCTTTAAGTTGTCACTCTGATTGCAATAGTAACTACTAACTAGTAAGGAAGTCGGTGACTCACAACTACTTGTTACACTCCAGACCAGCCACAAAGGATCCTGGGTGCATAAAACGGGGTCCATAGATCTCTTCATAGTTGAGACCGGGCCTATCAGCCCACATGGGGTTCGGCATGGGCAACGGATCCGAGGCGAACCCACAACACAAGTTCAGACTTCAGACCGGACCAACAGTACCAAAACAAACACGTCTCATGTCTTATAGTCATGGCTGGGGACCCCACGTGAAGGGAGAGATCAAGTCACTTGTCAGACCTCCTATTCATTAGAGACTTCCATCCCTTGACCTTTGTTAGGGAGATTTTTTTTTTTTTTTTTTTGGTTGTAAACTCTAAAACAATGGCATTAAAACATCGGAACAAATTATAATTGAGTTTGGCTAATATAACATCAGTGTCATTTTAGCCTATATAACACCAATTCTAAAACCTATCAAATCGACTTCAAATGACTAATTGTTACGTTACGAAATTTTTACAATTAAATTGAAATGATTTAAAAGGAAGAACCGATAAATTGTGTTAATAAAATGGAAGTTTAAACCTTAATTAAGGTTCCCCTAAATAAGTAAGTTAATTGTGAATTGAAACCGCGTCGAAATTTCGAGATTTCGGAATTTTATAGCCCCAGTGCGGATTAGGTTGACCGCAGTGCGGGTGGAAGCCATCCGCAGTGGCTCAGGCTTTTTCTGGAATTTTGCCAAAAAAATGACTAAGTAGTGAGTGCGGGTGAGGGATCCGCAGTGCGGATGAGTTTAGCCGCACTCATGAATTTCTGTATTGCACTGAATTTTCCTGAAATCGGCTAAGTAGTGAGTGCGGATGAGGTTGAACCGCAGTGCGGATCAGGTTCATCCGCAGTAGGCTCGGACTTTTCCTGGATTCGGCTGACAACCGACTAAGTCTCGAGTGCGGATTAGGTAACCCGCAGTGCGGATTGGCTAATCCGCATTCAGGGTAATTTTAACCCTAAAACCCAAATTAAACCTTCTCTCTCTCTCACTTCACCATTATCCCCATTTCTAAGTTATTTTCGGTTAAGAGAGAAGGAAAAGATCCCGTGAGTTTCCGTTTCTTTCAGACTCCCGATTGTTGCGAGAAATCGAGTTTGGAACCGAGAAAGCAGCCGAGGATCTCTCAGAACCCTTCTATTTGGTATTTCTTTCTCTCCTTTTTACTTTCGAAACCTCGAATTTTCTCGATTTCTCGGATTCTCGTTTTAAACCCGAGATTTGTGCTCGAATTGCTCGAGGACTAGTTCCTCTACACTTCTTACTAGTTTGTTTGTCATTCTTTTTCCCGATTTCTTCCGATTTATGAAATCTGATTTCTAGGGTTTTGTGCCAAAATTGAAAGTTGGCCTAATCGTGATTTGATTTGCTTAACCCGACCAATTAGACTTGTAATCGGTAGGGTTGCCTCCTGATCGTGAATTTTTAGAACATTTAACAGCCGATTTGAGGTTTTGACCAAATTAGGGTTAACCAAACGGTAAATTGAAATGAACCGAGCACCAAGGTAGTGAACCGGTGATTGATGGTCACCAAATGGAGAGTTGTATGGTCCCGAGGACCTAGAGGATCTTGGTAAGAAATGATGAACCGAACGAATTGATACCAAAAACATAGAAATTGAATAGGGAAGGTATAAGCCCTAGCACCACTCGATTAAACTCCTCGATCCTGAACCAATGTTAAACCTAGTATACGTATAATATAGGTGTAGGCTCGGTCGAGCAAGAACTTACGAGACCATACGAGACGTCCGATCCTTAGCTTAAGCGGTACGCTCGTCATAATAAGGTGCGGGATTCTTGGACTTGTTTGATACTTTGTTTTCAGGAATTAAACTGTTATTCGTTTGTCATGTTGAATGATTAATTGTTGCATATTTTGGAATTCATGCTGTATATTGATTATTGCATAAATGAGAATGATTGAATTGTTTTAGTTAAGGTTGATTGGCATGTTGGTATGGTTATTAATTGTTTAGTTCTATGAATTGTGCTTGTTGTGAATGAATCTGCCAGGCCGACCTGTTTAGGTGGCTGGATAAGGTAACGGTGACCTATCCGTTGACCTGTGTTTACGAATTTGCCAGGCCGACCTGTTAAGGTGGCTGGATTCAGGTGACGCTGCTGACTTATGCGTCGATCTGTAGAATTTGCCAGACCGACCTGTTTAGGTGGCTGGATTCAGGTGACGCTGCTGACTTATGCGTCGATCTGTAGAATTTGCCAGACCGACCTGTTTAGGTGGCTGGATTCAGGTGACGCTGCTGACTTATGCGTCGATCTGTAGAATTTGCCAGACCGACCTGTTTAGGTGGCTGGATTCAGGTGACGCTGCTGACTTATGCGTCGATCTGTAGAATTTGCGAGACTGACCTATATGTGTGGCTTGAGATATATTTGCTTGAGATTTAGCAAAGTTGACCTGTATAGGTAACTTTGAGTCCGTGTGTTTGCATATGTGTCAAGTTGACCTGTATTGGTGACTTGTAACCGGACCTTAGGAAATGGTTAAGCCAAACAGCAATTTCAGATGGGTGTCTGATAAAGGGTCCAGCGGTTGGCCATCTGTAGGCGCTTGTAACCCTACAGATGTGGGTTTGATAACGGTTCAGCTCGAGAGAACATCTGTAATTGCTACAAGCCCTAATGAACTGCGTTAGGAATCGAGTTAAGCCAAAGTACATGTTGTGTGTTGAAATCCATATTGAAATTCCGTAAACTGTGTTTCAGGTTGATTAACTGTTGTCGAGTAGTGGCATTCTGTTATTTATGTTTCTTATATAACTGTTGCATTGTTTATTGTTTGGGTTTCATCATTTTTGAATATAGAGTTTGATTGCAAGTCCAATAATTCATATGTGGCAAATTCGCACTGAGAATTTTATTCTCACCCCCACCCTCCCGGTTATTTTACAGGTACAGGTACGATTGATTCCGGAGAGGCACACGAGTAGTGGGCCATAGTAGCTGACCATCTCAGGACCCTAGATATTTTGGTTGTATAGATATAGGGTAGGCCTCATGGTTGGTATCCGGATGCGATACTTTCGTTGTATTATTACTATCCAGACTGTGTACTCTGATTTTATATTAGAAACTTGTAATGAATTGCGTGTTGTTTGGTTTAAATTGTGATTAGCCTTGTAAGCATACACGGCGTTGTATGCTTACGGCGGGGGACTGTTACTACCCGTGGCCGCGGGGTGTGACACTAATCCAAACCATTCAAACCGATTTACATTATGAGTGATGCGTTTACATACAATTTTTTGTATATTTTCGAGTTATTTTAGTATCAAATCAAACGGTAAAAATATTAAAAAATAAATGTATTAAAATTAACTTAAAAACTCACACATTTGACCGCTTGACTTAATACTAAATAAATTTGAAAAGTTATAAATTTTGCATGTAAATGCATAACTAATGAAGTAGATCAGTTTGAACGGTTTGGATTCATCATTTGAAGTTGATTTGATAGGTTTTAGAGTTGGTGTTATATAGGTTGAAATGACACTGATGTTATACTAGCCAAACTCATTATAAGTTTATAATTATAAGTTTGTTTCACCGTAGATATTTAATTATACAAAAATAGTATTTTATATACTGAACTATTTGTAAAAATCTCTCGCTGTTAAAAATTAAAGAGAAGAGAAAAAGTAAAACAAGTGGTGGAAAAATATTTAATTCACATTAGATTAGCAAGTCAATGGACCTGTTCATGTTTTTTGTTAGAGACAACTTTTGAAAAAGCTTATAATGTTCATGTTTTAAATGCTTTATTATGATTATATATTTTTTTACTTTGAAGAATAATTTACAATTTAAATTGTAAAACAAAAGGTTTTAAATGTTCTTTCTCTCAAATTTTTTTCATATTGTTCATATTGTTTTACTTCTTTATTAATGGCTCTACAAAATAAATTGATTATAAAATTGGCGTCCTGTAATTCAACCATTTAATAAAAAATGATCATGATTTAATTTTTCTCAAAAAACAAAGATTGTAAAATTGGAGTTCATTTTATATTAGATTAAAAGGTTGAAGAAAATCAATACACTATTAATCACTAAAATTGTTGAAGTTTTAGTGTATTAATCTAATACTAAGTTTAGTGCTAACAATTTATGTTTGAACTTTAGATTTGAGTCACTAATGAAACTAAATGATATAATTTATTTTTACTATCTTCTTTAAAAAAAAAAAAATTTATGCTTTAAACCGTGGAGTCAATTGTTTGGAAAATCAAGTAATAAAAAAAAGACAAAATAATGTTGCATGTTTATTGGTTGTTTCAATTTAAACTAGATTTATTTGTCCTATCATAAACCAAACTTAAACTTTACTAATTCGTTTAAATGAAGTAATGTGAAAAGTCAATATATAATATAGGTATTAATTTGATAATTTATGTATTTGTTGCATCATGTATGTATTATTAATTGCATTAATAAATATTTACTAATATTTCGGTTCATTTAATCATTTGATTCTTCAGCTTTTTTTTTTTTTGGACAAAAAGCAAGATCTAATAAGATTCAGTGTTCTAAATAGCTAGTTGTAGTGGTTTTGGACCTAAAAAGCTAAGCTACGGAGTAAAACTGCACTAATCGAGCTACGGCCGCTATAGCGCGTAGCGGTAATAGCGGTCCGGTATGCTACATGGGCTTATGATTTTGCAATTTTAATTGGTCTTAATGTCCAGATGGGCTTTTTTTTTTTTACTTTATCAAGCTGTATCAATATAATGAAATATGTGCGGCCTATATCGCTATATCAATTAAATTTTGTCTCAGTCTGACTAATTAAAATATCATCTTGTGTCTTAATCTGACTAATCAAAAGAAAGATTGATTTGAATATGTAGTAAAATGATACTTAATATATGGTAGTGGTATATTTTGATATAAAATATTTATCGATAGTTTTTGAATTAGGGACATTTTGAATGACAATTTGAATTTATATTGGTTCAATATGAATATTATAACTTCTTAATCAATTTGGTATTTTTTTTCTTGATGAGACATGTTTACTATTAGTAGAAATATAAAATATAATTTTTGAAATCAAAAAACGCTATTTATGATAGCTTCCGTTATAGCTGCGCTATTCGCTAAATCTTTTTTTTTTGTCTCCCCGCTACGCTGCTATAAACGCTATTTAGAACCTGAGTAAGATTAGATTTCTAAGCACTTTTTGTTGAATTGAATTAAAACAAAGCTCATTTATGTGCTTCCATACATTCCAACAAAAACCACTAAACACCAGTAGGAAACCAGTCCCTTAAGTTGCATTGCAAAATCAAGTATGTCAGACATTGTTGTCCATTGTGTATACACATCTTCACTGGCACTCATCCAGTGTCAAATCTACTGAGCTATGGTACAGATGAGAAATAAATGATCAATTGATTCTTTTTCAGAGCAAAATTGACATATGTGATTTCTTGTCCATCTTCTAATTAGCTCCTAGATTATCTTTTGTAAGGATTCTATTTTTATAAACTAATCACATAAAAATCATAATTTTAGAAGAACTGGAATGTTCCAACACAGGAGTACCTATGTTTGTTCAATTTCTCTAAAATTAAGAAATTTGTATAATTATCTGATTGTGTACTTCCCTTAAGATTTCCATCTCCAATAAATTTTATCATGGTTATGAGAAAAGCCACTAAACTAATTATATTTAGTTAGTTTTACCCATTCTTACCTTAGAATACCCACTAATTAATGTTCTTCTAAATAATTGTACCGCGGTTTATTTAGTTTTTAATTGTCAAAATTGAACCTTAAACATGAACCAAATTATTTGAATTTTTAAATCAAACCAAACAAACCCGGTTTTTTTATTAATATTTTTTTTACCATAAAAAAATTAAAAATTACAAAAATATCCAAGTTTTTTAAGGATTTTTAAAAGTGCTCAAACCGCTAGGAATCCTGGCGGCTGACTACCTTTCAGGATTCCTGGCTGCTATAAAAATAATCAGCCGCCAAATTTCTTGACAGTCCTAAAAGGAAAAGGAAAGCCATGAATTCTGGCGGTTTGAGCATTGTTAAAAATCCTAAAAAATATTAGATATTTTTGTAATTTTTTATTTATTGATGGATTTTAATAAAAAAATCGGCAAATAAACCAAACAACCGAATTGTTATACAAAATAAAATTGCTTCTTTTAAAACTAAACTAGCAAAATTATTTAAACACGCTAACACATAAAAATAAATAAAATAATTGAAATGTGTCATTGCCAAAAGGATTTTTATACTTCCTGCAGAAGAAAAGAAAAATGAAATGTTGTTTATCACGTTGTGCTCCTTAATTTTGAATTGTTTATAAAGAACGTTTTGCCATAAAAAATAATGTCGTATCAAAATAGTCATTTCATTTTCATTGAAGGATTTGATACAGCGTAGTTTGTCGGTTATGAATTCAAAAAATTATTATTGTGTTTATATTCTCATATAGAAGAAAATCGGAGGCCCACCTAATAACTAAGCAGACGCGAATAGATTAATTTGTATTCTCTAACTTCATGTATATGTTATTTCTAACATAATAAATTAAATAATACTTCTTAATTTATACAAAAAAAAACATATATAATAGCTACTTTGTAAATCATTGAATCAATATAATTATTTACAAACTTTTATAAAGAAAAAATAGTAGTTGATATGAAATACTAAAGCTGTGCTTCTGAACAGAGAGGTAAACCCCTCATTGAAGAGGAGAGATCAAGAGTAAGGCAACATCCGCAAAGTTATTTTACACCTCAAATTGAGGGTGACGATTGTCGTCAAAAATCAACACCACGTGAAGCATTTCTTCCCTCCAAACAATGCTCCTTTACATATGCTTCCTCTCCTGTTCTTCTCTTCTGGAGCAGAGAACTAGTCTAAGATGACCTTCTCCCTTGCACAGTGATTCTCCCTTTTCTTTCTTCTGCGTCCTTCCATCCCAAGCACACTCTAAGGTCCTGTTCGGTCGCGTTACTGTTTTCAATTTTTTTTTTCTCATGAAAACAATACTTTTTAGTTCAATTTCTGTGTTCATGTTCATTCTCAATTGAAAGCCAAACAGACCCTAATAGTACATTCTACCAACAAAAAAATAATAATAAATAAATGACTGAACTGTCGTAACAATTTAAAATGAAAATTGAACCGAAACTTAACCTTGGTGAGTACTGAATAGCAGGAATGAGTTGGCCAGCTCTACTATTAGGCCCCGTTCGGTTGCTTGGGTTTTGATAGGAAAAAACAAAATATGAGTTTTTGTCCCCATATGCGTTCGGCAGTGTGGTATTTTCCTATGTGAGTTCCCAATTCAATCCCAAGAGATTTATTTTTTCTCTTCTAATGACACTATTCTCATGAGAAAAAACAAATTCAATCAAAGCTCATTTTTTTCTTCCCAAGTGGCACAGCTTATCACAAGCAATAAAATTAGTTACTTCTTAGCATAATTAAGATATTTTATCATAATTATTAATATTAAATTTGATTTAGCTAATAATTTAAAATTTAAATACTTCGTGTCTTGTCCGTAGTACGTAAAAAAATTTAATATATATTACTTTAAAATCTTTAATATGTTAGTTTTTATTTTTATAAATATTTTTTAATATATTTGTATCCATTTTCTTATTTTATTTAATTATATTATTAATAATTTTATAAATAAAAATAATTGTATAATATTAATCATTTTAGAAAGAAAATAAGAATTTTCACAACTAATTCCACGGTACAACCGAACACCCATTTGAGCACATTCCCATAATCAATCCCTTACATACTCATAACCATGGGTTCCCGTCCCCATCAAATCCCATCCTGTGTAATCCCGTGACAAACGAACAGGCCCTTAAGGAATCCGAACAGATTTATTTTCACTATTAAGTAGGATATGACAAGGCTGAAGGCCCACGTGTGCATGTCTATCTATCCAGCTTTGGAAATTGGAAGGCATCCAATCATTTCATTTCTTACCGGGATGAAACCGGTGCTTTTGTTACGACCGATCGAGGACGGATCGGGCCTGAACTTTGTCATGTCTAACCGGGTCAAGATCCGGCCCAATCATTGCATTCCCTACGGTTTTGTTTTTTCATTTGAACGAATTTAATATGACATGTTATGATTTTAGTTGATTCAATTTTGCAACCCATATTTTAATGGGTATAAGAGGAAATATATTCTTATCCTAAAATGGTGGAATGAGGGAGATGATTGTAACAATATGGGGTTTTAGTGAGGAGATTATATTTATAACAAATTTATTTAACAATCATAATAAATTATACAAACACACATAAAAAGCTCGTAACTCGTGATTCGATTGAGTTCGATTCAAAAGAAAACTTGGTTCGAAATGAATCAAACCAGCTCGATTCTGAAATGAATTAAATATAGCTCGGTTTAAAATGGGTTCGAATCAAACTCGAACTGAGTCTGACACGGTTCAAAATTCTTCTTTTTAGTTCTAAATTTTTCTTCAATTTCGAACCAATTTGATTCAAAACTAGTTCAAATCGCACCAAATCATCAAAACTCAAACTCTTCTTTTGATTTTGAAACCCTGCTTCAATTTCGAACTCGAACTCCAACTGAGTTAAGTTCGATTTGGTTCGATTCCTTTGCAGCCTAATCGAAACAATAAAATTCAAATTGTGATATGTTTCTTTTGGATTAAAAGATTCAGTTAATTTATTGAATTTTTTTTCTCAAACAAACACTTCTCTTATTCTTAGCATTTTGTTCTGGCTTAAAATAGAACGAATTAAAATACTACAACATATATTATATCAGTAAAATAATGAAGAATATTCATCACATATGTGAAGGCAATTCATATTTAATTAATTAACATTATATATTGCATACATTTGAACCTTCCAACAAAATAAAAAACATACAAATAAAGATGTTTAGATTGAGACTTGGTCAGATATTAAACATTCCTAAATAAATAAATAAATTGTTACAAACCATCAGGAATCCTGACGATTCTCTATGGAAGTGAACCGTTAAAAAATCTGGCAGTTCAGAAGTTTAAATAAATAAAAATTGAGGGCAATTCTCGATTTTTTTTCAATTAAGGGTATTAATATGCTAGGTAAAAAAATAATCAATGTAATTTATCGATCAAAATTACAAATCACATGAAAAAAAAAAAGTTATAAACACACGAGAGAAGATTTTAGGTGATTTCGGTGCACAAACACCGATTCCATGTAAGATGCTCGTCTGAGTCGTAGGAGGCCCATTTTGTTTTGTTTGATCTGAGGAGCCTTTGGAGGTCGAAGCATGGTTGGACCCACTTCATGCACCGGTCGCTAGCCCGGTTTCTTGTGAGGCAACATGGGGACCCTCTTGCACAGCTGTTTCAGCCCAATTATATCATTGTAACTTGGTAAGCTCTTCTGAGCTGTCAGTTATAATAACCTAATAAGTTGAATGATTGTTTAATATTGTCAAATTCCCTGCATTTTATATTCTTTTTAAAATAAGGATTCATTAATTTCAATTTTTTTTTCAGATATTCTTTTGGAAATAAAAGAAAAATGTATGTTTCTCTGTAGAGATGTGGGACATATAATTATTTGTTCTAAATCTATAGTTTCATTTTAGTACATTTTTATTTTTTGCACAAGTATAGTTTATGTCTGCTACTAACTTTGTTATAAGCAGAAGAAACCTAAAATGCAAACTTATATATATGTGAATATTAAATGAGGATGATTTATTGTTAATTCTAATTTTTCATTATTAAAAATATGTGCACATATTGTTTTCCGAATGATATTTGTTAGAGTGATGCTTCTATGGACGCAAGGACCTATTTGTAAAATGAACATATTTTTATTTTCAAAGTTCAAACAGTTGATCCGAACCGTTCATCTTGTTCTCCATATTAATATGTGCTTGGAGACCAAATTTTACATTTTTCTGAATTTTTTTACTATTTATTAAGATGGGTACAAAAAATATCAAATTCCGACCATTGAATTTTGTACCCATTTTAATAAATAGTAAACAAATTCAGAAAAATGTAAAATTTGGTTTCCAAGCACATATTAATACGGAGAACAAGATGAACGGTTCGGATCGACTGTTTGAACTTTGAAAATAAAAATATGTTCATTTTACAAATAGGTCCTTATGTCCATAGAAGCCTTTGCCTATTTGTTATAGTCGCATCATATATATTTATATATAGAGAGTGTGTGTAATAGTTATTGAGCCTTGGTGCTATTAATTGGTTTTACAATTTTCAAAGTCTAAAAGGTCAATTCAAAATGTTAGATGAGATCTTTATATTAAAATATGTTTAAAGACTACATTTTTTTTATATTTTTTATATTTTTTCAATTTGATTTTAGTAAACAATAAAAAAAAACTTCTGAATCATTGAAAACTGTGATTTTCAAACCATTTTAATAAATAAATGAAAGTTCAAAAAAAAAGTCAAGTTTGGTCACAAAACACATTTTAATATAGATATCATGTTAAACGCGCAGTTTGAATCAATTATTTGGACTTTGAAAATTGTAAAACCGAATTGATAAGACCACAGTTCAGAAACTGCCATTTTGATCCAAGTTAATCTCTCTATTAATTCCAAATTTAATTCCAAGTTGAGCAATATGAAAATAGTGACAATTTTGTCTTAATGTCACCTCTTTCATCAATTACAAATATCATAAAAAGAGTACAAGAAGGGGGGCACCTGAAACAATAGTCATGTCTTCTTATTCACTCTACAAACAATAAAGACAACGTAAACACTTTCTCTCAACTGTACTTCAATAGTGCTTCATGTTCCCTGAGTCCTCGCTATCACATGAATTGTTAGGAGTTTTCACAAGATACCTAGCAATAACTAGCAAAAAAAAATGAGGAGGCATCAAGTTACAACAAGTATTTTTTACATTTTAAAAGTCCAAATCGTCGATCCAAATCGTTAGATGTGATCTCTACAATAAAATGTGCTTGGAGACCAAATTTTACATTTTTTGAATTTTTTTTACTATTTATTAAGATGGGTACAAAATTCAATGGTTTGAATTTGACTAGTTTTTGTACCCATCTTAATAAATAGTAAAAAAATTCCAAAAAATGTAAAATTTGGTCTCCAGGCACATTTTATTGTAGAGATCACATCTAACGGTTTGGATCGACGATTTGGACTTTAAAAATATAGAAAATACTTCTTGTAACTCAAAAATTGTTGTAATTTGATCCCTTCTCAAAAAAAATATCAATTATAGCGAGAATCAAGTTTAACTCGGTGGCCAAGGCAAAAAAAATTAATACAAATGTCACATATTTGAGAATCCAATCTTAATCTATTGACAAAAATAATGAGACTCTGAGTAAAAGATCACATGTTAGAAATTCCAATGAAGAATTCAGATATTAAATACTTAAATGACTTTGATTTTCAATTTTTACTAAAATAAAAATCTTGCATGTTGGAAATTCAACAATAGACGGGCTTATGAAAAATGAAGAAGCATAAAAGAAATTATAATAAATTTTTTTTATAATCTTAGCAACCATTACAAATATGTCACTATCAGCAAGGATAAAACGTAACTATTATTGAAGCTACATCAACAAAAATTGTTATTTCTGAGCTTATCGGTATTACTGACAGATGTATGTGCGAAGATATCATCGATAAAAATCACTTTTAATTAATTAACACGACATTGCATATTAACAAATGTGAGTCATCAATTAGGTGTTGTTAAACTCACATAGACTTTTAATGAGCTTAATTTTAAAAATTATCCAATTAATTTCAAATAATAAATTTAAAATGTTGAAACCGATCTATTTCATGAGTGAGGTGTTTACATACATATTTATAAATTTTTGAATTAAATTAGTATAAAGTTGAGCAATCAAAAAATAATAAAAAATAAAAACACTAAAATATATTTATAAATCTTTTTTGTTTTGTTTTTAAAGCTTGATTTGATATCAAATAAATTCTAAAATTTATAAGTTCTTCTCTATTTAAACACGTCACTCGTGAAGAAGATCGATTTCAATTGTTTAGATTCATTTTTTTAAATTAATAAGATAAATTTTAGAATTAAGTTTACATAAAGAAAGAGTAAGCCATTTTTCACACTTCGATTAGTTATGGACACATTAACAGCGTTTATAGCATATATTTGTATTATTCTGTTGATAAATATTTTAGAACAAACATACAATTACTGTCTAATAATAATAGAATGGGGGTTTGCTATTATATTCAATTAATTACCAGACAAAATCTCTGAGATGTTATTTCAGAGCAGCCTAGCTTTAATATCTGACAATAGTTCCCACAGCATAAGTCTGATCAAGAATAGTTATTATTTGTCTTATTAGAATGGTCAAATCTCAAAACTCTTAGAAATAGCCTATTCTAATAAAACAAAAAGTTTGAATTCACTATTTTACCTATTCTAACTCAATCAAACACCAAACAGACTATTCCGAATAGCCTAATCTCAAAAATAACATATTCTCTATCCAACCAAATATATCCTATATGAAAAACTTAAGGACATACATTGATAAGGTTGGACTTCAAAATTACTTTTAGGTAAATAAGAATAGAGGAGGGTTCAAATGCCTTCATTTTTTGTGCCTCCATTATGCCTCCATTTTTTAAAATTTTAATAACTCAAAGTTTAAATCTTAAACGTCAAAATAAAACCGTTAGATGTGATCTATGTTATTTTATCTATGTGCCCATAAAAAAATTATCACATTTTAATTTTGCTTTTATGTGAATCAATAAGTTAAAAAATCAACGTCTAGAAATTATCTATATTAGTATACATTTTTACAAGCTCAAGATGACAACCAAAACAAAGTTAAAATGCCATAATTTTTTACACGTGCATAGATAAAATGATGTAGTTTATATCCAACGGTTTTATTTTGAATTTTAAGTTTAAACTTTGAGTTATTAAAGTTTTAAAAATGGAGGCATAATGGAAGCACAAAAAATGGAGGCATTTGAACCCTCCTCATAAGAATAATAGTGTAAGAATAGAGTAATTGAAAACAGTAGATATGAATAGAGATAAAATAGTGATTTTCAGAGTGTGAAAATAATGTTAATATTGTGTTATTCATATTAGTAAAAATAATTTTTTGAATTTACATTTGAAATAGTGAATAGTAGTGACCGCCAAATAATAATGTTAAGGTAGTACTAAAGAAGATGAAAGATAGACAAGTTGAAGTGGAGTCTCAGATAAATTGTCATGATGTGAAAATTAAAGTAGTAGCTTTAATTTCATCAAATTGAAACTTTAGTAGTGAAAATCTGATAAAAAAAGTATTTTTTTTCCTCTTCACACAAATATATAGTTGTTATTCCACAATTTACAAGTAACAACATAATGGCGATGTTTGAATTGCTTTGAATCCAAACGTACACAAAATAGATTTATGCTCGACATGATAATACATGAATATGATGTTTGGGTTGGTATTTATGAGGTTGGTAATAATAATAATAATAATAATAATAATAATAATAATAATAATAATAAAAAAGAGATTATTATATTACGTTGATACACAACTATATACTATTTGATTTCTAACCAGGGTTCTAAATAGCGTGTTATAGCGTTTTTGGATCATAAAAGCTATGACGCCATCAGCGCTATAGCAGTACAATATGATAATAACGTCATTTTTTCGACTGTTCCACTATGATGCAATAAACGTTATTTAAACCTCTGCTCTAATCATCACAGATTGACAGTTATCTAGATATAACCCTGCATCCAAAATAAATTACAAACAATATATATCTTTTTTTAATCATCCGGGTTTTACAGATATACCAAAAAAAATGGCATTCTTTAACATATTTAAAAAGTTGTTCCTCATATACTAAAAGTCAGTTAAACTACCAATAAAAATGTAATTGCATATATCTTCTATACACTGGCTTCATCTAGAAAGAAGAAAACAAAAATGATAATGAAGGAAAAATATCTTCTACTTTTCTCAAAAGGAAGGGGCGAACATTATTAGGTCAAAAAGCCCCTTTTTGTTTTCTTAGCTCCATCAAAAGGCTTAAATTCTGATTTGCTTTTCGGCCCCATTTTCTGATTTGATTGATTGTGTATGCTCAAGAATCAATTTGGCTGCTCTCCAATTGCTTTAATTCACAATTTCACATTTGAAATTCTTGAATTTTCTATTGAACTATTTTTGTCACAATCCAAGAAGAATGTAGTATACCAATGTGATTGGTAAAGCAATCAACATCCCGAATATAACCCTGCAATTTTATAACAGTTAAAAAAAAAAATCCAGTGATTAATTACCGAAAATTTTATTTTTACCATCTTATATAAAACAAAAAAAAACCAAATAACCATTATTTGATAAGAATTCCATTTTTTACACGACAACAGTTTCAAACTGCGGACAAAAATGAAGTATCCGCAGTTTGAAAATGCGGGCGAATTTTTTTTTTCTTTGCTTAAAGCCGTTGCCTTGATTTTTATGGGCCCAATAATTTTTGAGCAAAAAGCAAAACGGAAATGTGTCCGCAGTTTTAAACTATAAACACTCAATTTCTGTCTGCAGTTTCAAACTGAAGCCGTCAAAAATGGAATTTATCAGAATTTGTGGTTATTCAGTTTAACTTTTTTTTAAGATGATAAAAATAAAAATTTCAACATTAATTACAAATTGATATTTCTTCTTGAAAAAAGAAAAATATAAATTCATTGCAGCATTTTATTAATGGAAAAATTATATGAAATGGAAAGTATACTTACGCAGTGCTAAGAATGGCTGGATGAACATTGTATTCCTTTGCAAAAACGAATGGCACAATGCCTTGGGGAAGAGCAGCCTAATCAAGGTAATTTTAAATGTCATAAATCAAGTTTATATCTTAATTTGAAAAGTAAAAATATAAGGAGATACATGATAGCAATTGTGTTCTGAAATATCAGATTTGAAAAAACTTAAGAAAATAATATATTTTTAAACAGATATGTAATTTAAGTTGAATAATAGATAAAATGGATATAAAAATAAAAAATATAATTCTTCAAGTGTTGTATACAATCGTTTAGACTGATTAATCAGCCGATTAGTCGTTGGCGGTGATCAAACCGTCACGGATTTTTACAAGTAATCGGCCGATTATTTCCGTTATTTACAACACTGATTTCTTCTTATAATTTAGATATGTTGTGTATCAAATTTGGTGAAATTAAAAAAAAAAAATAGTTATCCTTCAAAATAAATATAAAGTATATCTCATTCTATACCAAAAAAAAAAATTTCTCTCTTTATAATGTCTTATCTGATCCCAAAAGACACCTACAGTGGATTACATCTTTCTATGATTTAAAAAGAAAACCAAAAGACAGCAATTACTGCTATTTTAGGAAATAATCAGAAAGTCATTCATGTGATGTGATCATGTCTGAACTTCTGACCGCTAGCGCCCAAACGGTTCGCTAGCGATCACTTATAGCCACACAGCGGCTTAACAGTTACTACCACAAAATGGGGTCTATTAGTCTGATTCGAACCAACTACTCAGACTAAAATTAAATAAAAATTTGCAAAACAATTAAATGTAAAAAAAATATTTTGCATCCATCCATCCATTATTATTATTGAAAATCGTTGATTTAAAAAAAATTCTAAAAAAACAGTAAAAAAATTGTAGAATTTGTAAAATTTGGTCTCCAAGCACAATTTAATATGTAGATCAACTTCAACGGTTCAGATTGACATTTTGAACTTTGAAATTAAAGATATAGACGTGAAGTAAAATATTTGCTTTACTTCGCGAAGTACCGTAGCCCCATTATAACAAGTGCAGTTGTGTAGGTCTATAGTTCAAAGATCCATATTATATTTGTAAAAAAATTCCTATACTTAAGATGTACCGTTATTTTTTTTTTTGAAAAAGAAAAATTAGCATTTACTAGTTACTATAATACTACTTTAGAGTAGAACTAGGGTGTTCTTAAGTTCACCAAGCCCTTTGTGTACTCAATTCTAAAATCTATTATATTGACTTCAAATAACAAATTCGAACTATTAAAACCCATCTAACCTACCTTATGAATGATGCTCCTACATGTGAAAATTTTAAACTTTCAAATTAATATTGTATAGGATCAAATGGTTAAAAAAATATTTAAAAATAAATACATTAAAATTAATTTATAAACCTTTTAATTTTGACCATTTAAATTTATACTAAATTAATTTGAAAGTTTAAAATTTTCACATATAGACGTATTGTAAGGCATATGGATTTCAATAGCTCAGATTTATTATACGAAGTCACAATAAATTTTAAAATTAAGTGTATAAAAGAAAATTGATGACACCTTAGTTCTACTCCTATTTAGTAGAATTTTTTTTTTAGAAAATATAAATTAAAAAAATAGATTTTATCAAACCAACTTGATTGCTTTGTTTTTTACAAAAATCATAAGAACCAATATGCCATTTCGGTCCTTTTTTTTGAGACCGAAATAGAAATTCGGTCCGAGTCGTTTTCATAGATTTTGAGAAAAAATACGTTGAAAAATTGTGAAAAATATCTTGGACTGAATTGTCATTTTGATTCCGAAAAAAAATTAGACCGAAATGACACTTCAGTTCTTATAATTTTTATTAAAAAAAATCATGGGTTTCATAATTTTTTTTTTTTTTTTTGAATATAAAAAAAATTCTATTTAGTATCCGATATTATTTTGCAACGATATGAAATAAAAGAAGAGCTGGCCTTGCGAATAGTACAAGCTACTTAGCCCCCAACCAATAAGCTCTTGCCATGCACCGATGTACCTAAAACCTTGTCGGCTGATCCTTTGGGAATTGGGACACCTTGTAAATATATATATATTTTTTATTTTATCCTTCCTTTTTTTTTTTTCCTTAAAAGCCATTGGATGGTTTATCCGTGACCGTGGCATACAAACAAACATGTAACATAGTAATAAAATCCGTGATTTTTTAAAATTTGGTAATAAAATTTAAAATTTCTTATTTATATATAATACAATTATAATTCGGAAATTATTTGTTGTTTATAATAGTAATTACATATTAATATATAAATATGTATAAATAAATAAATTGACGAATAATATGGAACAAATATTGTATTGTTCGAACAATTTATCACATTCAGGACATAAATTTAATTATAATAAAAAAATAATAAACTATATTCTCTGAGAAAGATAGATAGAAGATCATTTAATTATAATAAACTATATTCTTTGAGAAAGAAGAGCGATTTAAATATTTGCGAGCAATATTACATGCATATAAAATATTTTTTTTAAATATTATGTATTTACCTGAACAATTGCAATATGTAGCAGCGTTCCGCGTAATCCGATAGCAAGTGAAGCTGCAGCCATGGCAGCCGGGCCGACAAAGAACCGGACTCCCATGGCAAAAGTGGCATTAGAGTTACCACACGCAATGATCTTGGGCTGAAGCGCCATAAACAATCCTACAGAAAAGGAGGGAGAAATCCAACTAATAGTTAGAGAGGTACAAAAGTTGTAAAGGGGCCAAAGGGGACCATGTGTTGAGCATTTTTTATTTTAACCTTTTATATTAGCCTTTATTCACGGATAAAGTGTGGTGTTCCACTTTTTCGCGTGGCTTAAATAAGGCGGGTAAGGGGTAATTATGGCCATGTCCGGTTAGAACTTAGAAGTGAACATGGATCATTGGAATAGAGAAACAAAATTTGGGACCCACCTAGACTGAACATGGCCATTCCAAGACCAGCGTCGGAGAGTATGGAGATAGACTTCTCAATTATCTTTGGCATTGTAATGTGCCACCTGCCCCATTTCAATCAATATTATACAATGGCATTTAATTAAATTCAAATCCAAATCCAAATCATAAAAAAAATGAAATAAATGGAGCAGTAATTTTACTAACCGGAAGGCAATGAGGGACCAGACAAGGCCAATCAAGCTGGAGTAAGTGTTGGGATTTCGGATCAGTTTACGCCAGACCATGATAAGGATGAGCCTTGTCAGTACACTGGCTGGAGGCATCTGATGCGTCCGATCCTCATCTGACGGTCCTCCTCCTCTTGGGTGTAACTCAGCGGTTGAGCTGGAGCCCAGCTTATACAGTCCCTCAGGTACATTCTCCCTGTCACCTTCCCCCGCCTCTTCTAACCTCTTATCACTTCCTCCGTTAAAACTAAAGTCACCTCCGTTTTCCTCACCGCCCGGTGCTCCCACCCCTAAACAAAAGAAAAAAGAAATGCCTCTATTAAAATTCTTAGTTATCTGACGGTTTAGTGCTTTCTCTCCCATCATATTTTATTTTTGTTACTTTTATTGGTAAATATGTTACAATGATGCTCTATATCACATCTAGATGTCGTATCATGCGACCCATGAAGGAAAAGACATTAGGCCAAAATTCCATGAAAGCCGTATCTTGTCAACAAAAGCCACCGTGAATTTCGCCAAATTGTCAAATTAATTAATTGATAAACAAATAAACAATACAAACACCATGAAAAACAATATAAAAAATTCAAATGGGCATAGTTTAATTAAGAAAAAATCGCAAAAAATGATCAACCAAATCTATGTCGCCTCACAAGTCACAACACATTTTGCAAATTGAACTAGAGAAAAAAAAATGAAGGTTATCACCTTTGTTGGAACCATTAGGAGGGAGCTCAGCCGGGACCACCATGCGGATCTCTTTTGCGCCATCTCGGCCTGACATGGCAAAATCTCGACTGCCAAAAACCGGCAATCCTCCGACTTCTGACACGGGTGAGGTGCTCGAACTCCACACAAACATGTGCAACTCCTTTGTATCATGATTTGTTGGCCCTCCTCCCGGCTTTTGATTGCTCGCAGCAGGCTCCCCCGGCTTTTTCACCGGCGTCGGTGGGCCCAGAATCTCAGGCACTTGTACTTGTTCATCAAAGTTAGATGGCCGTGGTGTGGGCCCGTGTGACGACTGCACAGAGTACAAGTCCGTTGAGCCGAAGTTCGAGTGTCTAAGTTGGCCTGTTGGTGGTGGTGGTGGGCCCCCTACCATGGCGAAAAAATCTGCATGGTTAAAATTTGACCCGCGTGGAGTTGGGTTACGTGACGAGCTTAAAGAGTAGATCTCAGCACCAGTGAGATTCGATGGCCGAGGTGTCATGAGAGAAAGAGACCGGCGTGATGCAGAGGACCGGCGCACCGTGACATGGATCTTTCCGTCGCCTGCTACCTCAGCATCTGTTTGAAGCATATCAAGACCGCCATCTAACGATACCACATCCGGGTCGATTCGAAACGATACAATGGAAGCGGCAGTGTCAGGAAACTGATCAGCTATCAGTAGCTTCGCAGCACGATACTCGAATAAAAATAACAAAAGAGTGTACCAAATAATGCATTGTAGCACCACAATTTGTACCATTAGCGTGCCGCTATACGCGCCGTACATTGCAATTAGCAACGGGATTCCCATGACGAGCGTGTTCGGTAAGGTTGAAAGAGAGAAAATTGTAATCGACCAATCAAGCGAGGTGGTGTACCGTTTCGGCGCGAGGTAGGACCATGCGACTAGACCAACCAACACCATTAGCTTTTGCAATGTGTCTGCGGCCACGAACCGGAGGTTCATAGCATACGGGTCGTTTGTCGAGATGAAATGGAAGGAGAGAAGTGGTACGGCGAATATGGCAACAAAACGGTTGATACCGGAGCATTGGTCGGGTGAGAAGATTCCCCACCACTGTACCGATCCATAAGCGAGAATCATCGCTACATATAGCGGAACCACCGCCGCAAGAACGGTGTACAAGTCGTGCCACGTGATCATTTCCTTCTATGATTGAAGAATTAATATATACTATTTCTCTTAGCTTAATTTCTTCTTCTTTTTTGCCTCTGCTCCTGTGGTGTGTTTTCTTGTGAGTTTAAATGGAGTTACACATATGCTGTAGCTATTTATACACAGAAGCTTGTTGAGAGATACAAACAGGGTTCAGACTTGAGAGTGTCTGAGTGAGTAATTGGAGTGGGGGAGGGGTGCGCCGAATGAAGAGAGAGAAAAAAATTTAACCAATCCTTGAACCGCTAGCTGTATGTATGCACCTCTGCAATTCTCTTTTAATTTCATGGATATTAAATTGGTAGACTCATATTTAAAAAAAATAAAAAAATCATGTTTGGTTGTTACTTACATCTAAATTTAGGAAGAATTATAATACTTATTTATTTAACTCTTTTTTATTTTATATCTTGTAAAGGAATGAGATATTATAAAAATGAATCTATATATATGACAGTGAAATTTACAGAAAAAATAAATATGAAATAAGTTAATCTATTTGAAAAGATGATATTATTTATTTTTGACTTTACTTCATCTTAATTACTTCTATATTACTCTTTGTTTAACAAATTAAGTATGAAGCACGAAATTTACTTCACCTGATCTTATTTCACAATCAAACATGATCTAAGTTCCAATTTATGCATTTCCCTTTATTTTCTTATTTGAATATGAACATTGCATTAACTAAAACAAACAGTACCAAATTTGAAGGTCAGAACTATTGACTTGTTACTTTTGAGATTTATTATCAAAATTTACACCAACCAAAACTTCCAATATATATAAAAAAAAATGCAGAATTCAGATCAAGTTCTACTGTTTAGATTTTGAAAAAGAAGCGGATCTGGAGTCTGAACCCAACAATAAAGAAAAAAGGAGGTGGGAATGTTTGGGCTAGAAAAGGTAAATTAATTTGGGGTCTGTAACTTAGATTCTTCATCTTTTATTGCTTTAGGTGAGATATACCTATGATAACTGGGCCCATTTTGTTCGGCTGCCGATTACACAGTAATATACAATGAATTTATATTTTTTATTTGAGAGGGATCAAGTTATAATAATTTACATTTTTTTAGATTGGTAAAAAGACACTTTAGTCAAAAAAATTTAGACCATCGGAAAGTAGTGATTTTTTACTAATTTAAAATATTTTTTTTAAACATAGAATTGGATGTCCAAGTATATTTTCATATGAAAATTAATTATGTTTAATAGTTCAAATCGACAGTTTGAATTTTACAAATAAAAAATAAATTTGTAGCACAGATCAATCCGTAATTATACAAATTACCATAGCCTCACTCACAATGCTGAGACATTATTTTTTAATCTTATTTGTATAGAAATAAGCAATTGACACTCTTTAAAGTAATTTATCAAAATAAAATCTAATGAGATATATTTACAAAGAAGCGTATATATGTATTATTTTAAGAGTAAGGCTACGGTGCTATGTTCATTTTCAAAATCCTAACGGTCGATCTAAACCGTTCATCTTGTTCCCAATATTAATATGTGTTTGGAGACCAAATTTTACATTTTTTGAAAAAAATTTACTATTTTTTTAGATAGGTAGAAAATCACTTGATCTAAAAAATTCTGCACCATTCAGATATTTGATTTTCTACCTATCTAAAAAAATAGTAATTTTTTTTCAAAAAAATGTAAAATCTATTCTCCAAACACATATCAATATGAAGAACAAGATGAATAGTTGGATCGACCATTAGGATTTTAAAAACTCGAATATTGAACTGTAGCACCGTAGCCTTACTCTTATTTTAAATAAGAAAATTCTTACTTATTGAGAGGGTCAATATTTGTTTTTTTTGAAGAAAATAAGGATATATAAATGCAAATATTCACACCTGAGGGGATCCAGCCGTTAAATATCACTTTTAGGACCCAAATACATTCGTTACCTAAATTACAGTTTTTTATAATTATTATTTATTTCATTTACTTGAATTGGACTTGTACAAAGAAATTATTAATTTTTCAATAGTAAACTCATATATTTCATTATTTTCCAATTAGAGGTGAGTAAATCGCTCATAACTCGGGACTCATTTATAACTCGGAACTCGTTCATAATTCGCTCATTAAGAACTGAGTTATATGAATCCTGCCACATTCAATCCCAAACTGTATCAAACTCAAATATATTGATGTTGTTCTAGTTTCTAGGAAGATCAGGGTGTATAGTTTTTGTGGAGAACAGGGGTTGCAGGCTCTTTTTCTTTCAATAATTTTGTGGATTTCTTTTGGGGGAATTTGTATCAGATAAACTTTATCATACTGCCTGGAATGTGAGGTATGTATAACACAAACCTGAGTTTTTTTGGGAGAATTTGTAGTCTTGTAACAACACTAAACACTCATGTATTTATTAATGATAACCTACGGTTTTTTATTGTAAAAAAAAGAAGAAGATTAAATAGTTTATGATAATTTGTTAAATTCTATAACTCATAACTCGTGACTTGCTCGCTAAAAGTTGATTAACAACTTACTCATTAACTTAATGAACCAAGCATGAGCATACCCCAATTTACTTATGCTCGCTCATTAATCACCCCTATTTCCAATGTCTAGCTTGTTAAATTAATACATGTTGTTGTCAAAACAAATGGTGTTAATTTTACTGAACTTTTGAACAGATTTACCGAAATTAGTAATGATTTTTTTTTTTTTACAAAATAGAGAATCCAACAGGTATATGAGTGCAAATTTTAACAGCTAATTTTTTACTCCAGCAGAGTTGAGGTGAGAGATTTTATTTATTTATTTAGACTATATTGACCTTGCTTCAGAAGGGAAGCTGCTTTGAATCTTTCAAATTTGGAAAATTATGTACAATAATACCAGTGAACATTAATTACTTGAAAGTTCCATTAATGATTTGACCCCATAAGGTAACATATTTGTGCATTTGTTTTGACTTTTGAGTCACAGCGTGTCAAAATCATGTAAAGATACTAACAGAGGATTTTTGGCTTAATGCAGCGCTTATAATATAGAATCAAAACAATGCTGCATATTGTTCATGAGCTGTATGAAGCCAAAACTACTCTGTTAGAATATTTACCCTCAAAATCATGGTCCATTGTTGATATTTCTGAAATAATATTTGATTTTTCTACTTTGTCATAGAAAGGTAAATTTTTGTTCACAATTTTCTTGTTATATTCCTCCTCATCTAGTGTTTAAATAGAAAAACTAGACGTGTCGTGCTGTACTCGTGTTGTGTCGCGCTCATAACCAGACGTGTTGTGTTTAAACATGTCGATTTCAGAAAAAAGTAGAGTACAATGACGAATATTACGAAAACTACACATCTAACAGATATTGTGTTGTGCCATATACTTAACCGTGCGTATTGACATATATATTCCACTACAATTTTAAGCATTTTTATCTCAAAAATTGATTGTAGACAATAAATAGGGTGCGGATTAATATTCAATGATATACGCACAATTTTTCTAATTTGAAAGATTCAAAACAGTCTCTTTATTAACCCTTCTTTTGAAAACAATAGTCTAAAAAAAAAATCTCTCATCTCAACGCTGTTTGAATAAAAAATAGCTGTTAAAATCTGCACCCAAATATATTGACCAAGATAACAAACAAAATGAAAGTTCCAATGAATTACTAGTAACTGCAATATGACCCCACAAAATTTACCGAAATGACATTGCATGAAAAATATAAATCAGGACCTTAGAAAGGCTTTGTAAGAAAATTAAAAAAAAAAAAATCAGAACCTTAGAATTGGTAATTTGTTAATATGAAAATATTTACTAATGTCCACAAAATCTAAAAAACAAAATCAAAACTTCGGAAATAAAAAAATTACACTCTGTGTATGTTTCAGTATTCTATCAAAATATTTTTAAGTATTTTTATGTTTTAACAAATTTTAGAGAATATTTGTAAGTAGTAAACAAAAACTGAAAACATAATTTTGAAAAAAAAAACATAGGAAAATTAGACGTGTCGTGCTCATAATCAGATGTGCTGTGTTTAAACATGTCGATTTCAGAAAAAAGTAGAGTAGAATACAACTAATATTATAAAAACTACAAATCTAACAGATATTGTGTTGTGCTATATACTTAACTGTGCGTGTTGACATATATATATATATGTCCCACTCGCCGTGCTCTGACAGTACACTACAATTATGTTTTAGGTATTTTTATCTCAAAAATTGATTGTAGACAATTAATGGGGATGCGGAATTGCGGATTAATATTTGATGATATGCGCACAATTTTCTTAATTTGAAAGATTCAAAACAGTCTCTTTATTATTATTTTTTTTAAATCAAAGACAATATAGTCTAAACTCTAAATAAATAAAAAATCTCTCACCTGAACGCTGCTTGAGTCAAAAACTAGTTATTAACAAAACATCCGGTCATGTCATGATTAAGATCAGTGTTGTAAATAAAAGTATGCGGTCGTTGGACGGATAGGGTACTGCCATGCGTTTAATCGGAAATAACCAGTTAATTAATTTAAAAAATCTATGACGGTTTGATTACTGCCAATGACTAATCGGCTGATTAATGGGCTTAAATAGCCCGTTTTTTACAACACTGATTAAGATAACTAACAAAATAAAAGTTCCAATGAATAATTAATAACTGCAATACGGCCCCACAAAATTTTTCGAAATGATATTGCATGAAAAATATAAATCAGGACCGCAGAAAAACTTTGTAAGAAAATAAAAAAGAAAAATAAAAAGAATGTAAATTAAGATGGCCATGCATATATAACTAGCAAATATGTTGGTTTTTTTTTTTTAAAGTAGAACTAATTTTTGCGATTTAACGGAACAAGCACGGCTCTGTTGGATTTTACAAAAAAAAACTCCACTGATTTCCTGAATTGGTAGAGGGGAAAACCAATTCATCATATTTCACAAAGATGTTGGAATTTTCTTCCTCTCTGAATCGGTGGATTTTTTTTTTTTTTTTTATAAAATCAACTGCTTTGTGCTTTGTTGTTTCGAAAACAGAACTTTTAAGCTTCCATCATCAAATTCTAACTTTGTTTTCACTTGTATCTATTAATTATAGTTAATTTCTGTATTAACTGAAAAATTATTTACCAACAATAAAACAAAATTAGAAAATTTACATAAATCTATAGCAATAAACAGTTTCATTTAATAGATAATAAATAATTATAAACTTTTCACTTAACAGTTAACTCAGACACAATTTTATTAACCAATAAAAAATAGAAAAGAAAAAAGTTTCATCCAATGCCCAAAAAACCTCAAATTCAAACTGATAATAAAATTCTCCAGAAAAAAAAAATACTGATAGTGACAGTAACAGGCTGATGTCGGATTTCTATTTTGCAAAACCTACACCCGGTTATTCACAGAAATGGTCCAAACATGCTGGTGACCAGGCCTGAATTTAATTTCTGGATTCCACTTTGGTAGAATAGAGTATGTCATTACTCAACCCAACCTGGAAAATTTGGAAAAAATACAAAATATTCCACATAACATTTCACATTTTAGTATGTTTTTTTGATGAAAAATACTCCGTGTATTATTAGAGAAAAATAATAAAAAAAAGTCAATTTAATATATTATGCATTTTGTTACATACATGAAAATATCGAGGTTTTAACACAAGGGAAAAGAGTGTCTGATGGGCTTCTATGTCGTCCGATTTGCTTCAAGATCCGTGCACATAGTTTGAAGCGAATTGGACGGCATAGGAGCCCATCAGATGCACTCTTTACACCTTAATATAAAATTGTGTTATTACAACGTTCAGGTCATTTACATTTCCTCAATATATCTCTCTTTCATTTGATTTGATTTAGTATGGCTGATGGGCTCCTCTGTCGCCTGATTTGCTTCAAACTCCGTGCGCATTGTTTCAATATTCGTGTGGATCAAACACGCATGGATCTTGAAAAGAATCGGACGACAGAGAAGCCCATCAGATGCACTCTTTACTCGATGTCATTTATATTTCCCCAGTAAATCTCTCTTTCATTTGATGTGATTTAGTACGTCTGATGGGCTCCTCTGGCGTTCAATTTGCTTCAAAATCCGTGCAAATTGCTTTAATATTCGTGCAAATCAAACACGTACGGATCTTGAAGAGAATCAGAGAGTAGAGAAGCCCATCGGATACACATTTACTATTAACATAAAATTGTGTTTTTACAACATATATACGTTGATGCTGTTTACATTTCCCCAACAAATCTCTCTTTCATTTGATTTGATTTCCGTGAACTGATAGAGAATACTAGCTACCAAATTATGATTCTCCCTTCAAATGATCTTGGGCTCCATCTTATTTTGGCAATTTCCTTTTGATCACTTCCTCATATATCAGTTTCAAAGTATGATTTGAAGCCGTATATATTATCTAAATGATTAGCAAGACAGTTATTCCATATCTTGATTGTGCATGTAACATGTGGCGCTCTGTCATTGGTTGGTTAATTAGCACTAAAAATGTTTTTTGGGGGAAGAGATATATATATATATATTGGTCGTGTAATGCTAAAGATTTCTTGCCTAGCTCGGCCACAAATTGAGATATCAGATATGTGGCATTATTGCCAATTATTTAGTTGTGTTTGGAATTGATTTAATACAGAAATTAAAGCAAGTTTGGTGGTCTATCACATGTACATCCAGACCAAACAGATATTTCTAGATTAATAATTCAAATGTTATCCAAATTTATTTTCAATTGTTACCAATAGATTTGTGTCTGTGGCTGAGACTTTTGCTAATTCTTATTTGCAACTTAGTTTTAGAAGACAATTAACTGGTATATATATGAATGAATGGTTAGCTTTGCAACATAGATCCTTTCATTTTACTCTATCTGACCAATTAGAAGATATGATTATATGGCGATGGTCCACAGATGATAACTTTACCTTTCATTCCTTTTATAAATGGTTATAATATGGGAGAATGCCTAATTATGAATATAACACTATATGAAAATCCCATATTCCATTAAAAATTAAAATATTTTTGTGACTTGTTCGAAATGACAAGATTTTGATTAAGACTAACTTAGTAAATAAATGTTGGTAAGGAGATACAAAATGTGTATTATGTGATTAAATAGAGAGTACAAATCATTTTTTTGTTCAATGTTCTTACATTTGCTTAATATGGAACTGGATAACTGAGCATAATAACTTTAGTTATAATTGTCATACTTTAGAGGATTTATGGTTGATTGATGCTTCTATTCCTTTAAAGGATAGACTATTAATTGAATTATTACGAGGGGCTGTGCTATGGATTATTTGGTTAGAACGAAATAAATTATGTTTTAACGATAGTTCCCCTTGTTCTATTAGAGTTATAGGTGCTAAGATTATTTCTTTTACTCAATTTTGTTGTCAATCTAGAGGTGATGATTATTTTCTTAAATTAAATCTTATAATGCCTTTTGATGTTAAGGATCACCCAGATCTTCTTCTGTTGGAAGAGGAAAGAAGTCCAGAACCGACCCAAGCTTTGGACCTCCTGGTACAGGGTTCTGGGGATGGCAACCCCCCATATTCAATGTCTGGAGACGAGGAGGATAAAAACTTATTAGATCTGTAGTACTTAGTTTTATGCATGTTGTGATGTTTTTGTGTTTTCTTCTGATGTTGCCTTAGTTGTGGAAATGTTATGTTGTTTTTGGTTTTTTTTTTAATTACTTTGTTTTTACTTTTGTTTTGAACAGCTGTACAGACTTGCTGTATTTGATTTTGATATCAATTTTAGGTACCAAGTCATATATGCAATGGTTTTTGATTTCAAATGAAATCGGTGGTAAATACAACTATTTTTTCAAAAAAAAAAATTTCAAATGTATTCCAATATATTTCTTTCAAGCATTATTGATCTCCGAAAAAATATTGCACATGTTAATTTTCTTGAATTTATTAATTATATTGTAAATGATAAAAAAATTTGAAAATGTATAAGTAATTTTAATACGTTTATTTTTTATCATTTTTAAAAATTTTGCATGTACATAGATCACTCGTAATGTATATCGGTTTTAATAGTTTTGGTTCGTTATTGCTAATTTTAAGATTTTTTTTCGAACCGATCTCCTTTGAACCATAGATTACAAACTTTTTTTTTAGCCCTGGTTTCAAAGATGTACCCACATATGTCCAGGAGGGCAATTTCCATCCCCTGGATTTTCAATTATATAGAAATTTATAGGTCGGGATCGACTTTGTCCCCCTTTGAATATTTTTTTTTTACCTCACTTTGAAATCCTAATTTGTAATTTAAGTTAAATTTATGATTAAAATAAAAATAAATTTTTTAATTCTGATTGATAATTAAAATTAAAAGTTAGAGCATTGTTTTTTTTTATCTAGTATTCAATTAGTTAATAGGTTGAACCCGATTAACTATTTACTTGATTCGTTATTTTTTTACCCTCCATAACGAAAATTCTAGATTTGTTCCTGCTTAGTTCTTTTATTTTTTAAATTTACATAGCCGTACGTTCATAAAACCGCACATGTTGGCAGAAGGAAGGAGAGGTTCGATGAACCTCAACCAAAAATGATAAAAGGTAACGAATAGCGATCCATGGGTCCACTTGGAATGGTGATATAATAGAAAGCTTTTTGCATATGGTATTGAACTTGGTGAGAAGATGGGGTGATAATTTAAGGCACCAAGTGAACATGGGGTTGTGGCCTAGTCTACTCATTAATACTACCACACGTGAAAATAGATCAATCACCTTTAATCTGTGCTAGCTAGTTATATCTTAGTTGGGAACTCTCATATTTCTTTTTCAAATAAAGTTGTAAGATGACATCATACAGCTTTAATTTTATAATTAGAGAAGATGCGCAAGGACACCTTTTACCTTTTATTTTAAGAGATAAAAAATTAATGATTCGGTTCCATCAAAATATTTTTTTCGGATCCGATAGCGAAGTCATGTTTTGAAAGTCAATTAATTTTAATTTTTAATTTTCTAAATTTTTGTACTTGTGTCTTATTTTTTGTATAGTTTAAAATAAAATATTATGGTAACGTAAAATTGATCTCATTCATGCGCATTTAATTGATCCTCTAGTTTGAAAGTCTGACTTCATTCCAGTTGAGATCGAATTAATTATTCAGTCTCATTCTCAATTGGGGTTGTGAAATTCACAGACCTCAACTCTAAATCCTTTTCTTTCTTCCATCTGGGCCCATTAGGGAGAGACTAATCGGTCTCATTAATTAGCTGGACTTTGTTGGAGCTGAAACCAATAGTTAAATTCCACCTATTTATATATTGATGAAAAAGAAAGTAATCAATTCCTAAAAATAATAAAATTGCAAGAAGGATTCCTTTCCACGCTACCTTTTTTCAATTAGCGAAAGGGCTTTTGCTTTTTGTATTTGAATATTGTGTAAAATTATCCAATCGGTTTTGTTATTCCATCCATAGAGCGTTATCTTGATCAAATGTACTGTAAGTTATTCTTCCACTACTATCCTCATGATTATCTTTTTTGGATAAGGCTAAGGTGCTATGGATTGCCTAGAGACCTACGGTGATACGGTTTAATATTTGAGTTTTCAAAATTCAAACAGTCTATCCGAACCGTTCATCTTGTTCTTTATATCAATATGTGTTTGGAGATCAAATTTTATATTTTTTGAAATTTTTTTTACTATTTTTTTTAGATAGGTAGAAAATCAGTTGATCTAAAATTTTTTGCACCATTCAGATATTTGATTTTCTACTTATCTAAAAAAATAGTAAACAATTTCCAAAAAATGTAAAATTTGGCATCCAAATATATATTAATATGGAGAACAAGATGAACGGTTCGGATCGACCATTTAGATTTTGAAAATTCAAATATTAAGCCGTAGCACCGTAGGTCTCTATGCAACTCATAGAACCTTAGCCTTACCCTATCTTTTTTTTATATTTTGTATCTTCCAACTTAACACGAACAGACTTATTCCATACAAAATGTTCTCTCCCTAAGTGATCAGTGATAAAATGTTCTTCTAGTTTCAGTCATATCATGCCTATCAACTACATGTATACTATTGGAGAAAGAATGTGTTTAGATTTGTAGGAGGCTACTGAGGAACATAGTGACAATTTAGTTATTCGGGAAATATTTGGTGGGATCAAAAGTTCGTAATTCAGGAATAATTTGGGTAGAATTTGAGAAAAAATCAGACATATTTGTATACTTACCTACAGTCTAGCGAGCAAAAAAAAAAAGTTTAGGAATAATTCAGAAAAAAAAATCAGATTTTTTTTGAATTATTCACTAATAATTCGGAAAAAGATTGCGAAATCAAATAATACGGGGATTACTTCGGATCGATTTAAATCCAAATTATTAGCGAGCTGAGTAATCCGCGAATCTTGTCACTATGCTAAGGAGCGATTAGTTGACAATAAAAAATGTAAGTTTAATTCGATTAACTCGACCAATCCGATATACAAATTTGTAAATTTAGAATTTAATTGGTAAATATACATAAATACACTATTTTTTTAGAAGAAATAATGATCATATATTTATTCCCTTATCTGATTGATATGGGTAAACGAGTTACAAGGGCTTGATAACTGCTAAGTTGGGGAAATTAAAGAAAGCGATGCTCACAAGTCACAACAGTTTGAGCATCAATTAATACTGAAAAGAAATAATAAGAGAAAACAAGAAGCAAGCAAATAGAAAAGTAAAATGCAAAACCCAATAGACCAGTACATATGTGTTGCCGTGTTGGACTATTGCTTAATTCTGTAGGCTGACTGAGTCTATATGTTGACTAGACAGTAGACACCATGCATTCTCTCCCTAGCTATCAGATTAGATTGTCAACAGTTAATATTCTGTTAAGAATCATCAGCCATAAAAAAAATCTAACCCTAGGTGGAACCTTGAGTGACCATATATATATAATCTACAGTAGTCAATGAGAATTAATTACCGTTGCTGACTTTGAAATTACAGCTAAGGTAGAAATTAAGATGTGGCCTCAACATGCTGTGCTGTACCTGTCTCGATCTGTAACGCCTCCTCCATTGCCTTCCACGTAACTACATAGCGACCGCGTGCTTGACAATAGTAAGAATGTAAGATAGTGACCTGAGAGAGAAAGAGAGACTGCTTTATTTCAATTTTAGTGTACAGACAAAAGCGACGATTTTTCAAGAAGTAAAATGATAATTACAGTCTCATGCCCAAATGCATGCGCATCTTTCATTTGGGCCTTTTGGAAATGTATTCCCAAGCAACTGCGGGCCCATTTGGAATCTCAAGTAGAGAAATATTTTCTCTACTTCTATTGAAATGCTTTAAACTGACTGATTTGAAAGAAAATACAAAAGAAAATAAAAGAAAAACAGATATGATAAACCCCTGTAAAGCTAAAATCAAGCCCATGAATTAGTATTTTAGAGCAGGCCGTGTTGCAATATAAATGGACTACTGCCCAAAACAGGATGTTAAATCAGTTGAGCAAAATTCTTGGGATTATCACCAATGACAGACTGACAGTAAACACAAATTGCACCCGAATTTTTTATTAATAGAAAATAAATTATTAAAATATCGAGATTCAATACCGTTTGCATTTTTTTTTTTTAAACTAAGAAGAACGGGGTAACAGAACCCGTCCTTGCGGACGGACCAACTGAACCCGTCCGGTTAACAACAATTAAAGAGCTAAACTAACCGAAAAAAAAAGCTGGACGGGGAAGTCCAACCCGTCCGAGAGAAATAGAAAACGACAAAGGCGCACCGCGCGAAAAAAAAAAAAAAACCGGGACGGGAAAGTCCAACCCGTCCGAGAGAATGAGGGACGGCTTAACGCATCCCGTCCAGTGAAAAAAAAAAATTGATGACGGGTTAAGTAATACCGTCCCACACCCTATTACAACCTTCCCCCGTCCCTCACGCCTTCCTTCTTCATTCTCAAACATTCTCAAACCAGTTCGGTTCGGTGCTTCAGTGCTGTGCTCCACTTCGCCTCTTCTCGGACGTAATAAAGCAGTCCATCCAGATTCGTGATTTCTACCTGCATGCATTGTCGACCACCTTCGTTGTCGGCCCCCTTCTCTGTCGGATTCGCCTCTCCCATCACTCAATCAAAGGTAATTTTTTAATATATAAAATTAAAATAAATTAATTGATAATAATTTCTAGTTTAATTTGTTATTAAACTGTTAATTACAGTAAATTTTATTAATTTGTTAATTGCACTTTGAAAAAATTGATAAATTAGGGTTTTTGAGTTTAGAAAATTTAATTCATTTGATATGGTATAAATTAATTTATTTAAATTAGTCCATAGCATAGAAGTGATAATGTTGATAGCATTATTGTAATTAATTTGTAGACTCTTTTGATATGGTATAAATTAATTTATTTAAATTAGTCCATACCATAGAATTGATAATGTTGATAGCATTATTGTAATTAATTTGTAGACTCATTTGATATGGTATAAATTAATTTATTTAAATTAGTCCATAGCATAGAATTGATAATGTTGATAGCATTATTGTAATTATTCTTGAGATTAACTATGTACTCGCAATTATTAGATATGAATAATTCATAGTATTATTTTGACAATATTTTAGCCTAAAGTTCATAGTTCATTCATTTTGAATTTTTTAGCAATGCAAGTAATTTAGGTAATGCAGGTACTTATTTTCGTAATCTATTACAAAAATGAATTGAATTAATTAGATCTCAGGTTTATTAGTTTGTTAAGTGTATTTTGCAAGAAGTAATAAATTAGATAATTTATTCATCTCGTATTTTATTTATTTCTTAATTTATTTATTCTTGTGAGTTTTAGAGTGTTAGTTTGTAATAATCTAGAAGTCAATAATACAATAAATTATCATAAAGCTTTGTTCATGAATTGAATGTTTATTTATATATCATTTTGTTACCTTGAGTATTATTGCATTTATGGATCATTTCGAGTTCATGACTGAAATTGTGAAACTCCATAATATAGATGATATATACTCTTAAAAAGTCACTGACCAAGGTAATTAGCAGGAACACTAATTACCGCTATAAGGTTAGTATGTGGATTAAAAGATGGTTAAGTTTTACAAACCACCTGACACAAGATGTCATTTTAATCACATAGATACATGTTCTAGGAACATGGTATTTGACAGACCCCGAATGGGACATTAAATAGAATTGTGTTCGTGTCATTTATGTTTTCATTCAGAGTCACGTTCTAAAGTATGAGGTATTTATCGTTCCCACTGAGAAATATGTATGTGTGATTGCTATCTACCGCTGTCCGTAAAAAGCAGTCATAACGGTAGCATTCCCATATGTATAGCTTAGCTGAGGAAGTGATAGTCTACCAAAAGTACTATTGTCCCTCGTATCTCTATACGAGCTATAGCATCACTGGGCCCCTTGGTAGAGTTAGATTATCTGCATGCGGTATAATTACAAGAGTAATTATATTTGATAATCTGCTCAAGATCAAGAAAAGATTAAGTTTACAAGGATGACACACATCTACCTTGAAACTAATCTGATAGCTATGAGACAAAAGAATTGACAAAAGTAAATAGTTTACTGGATCGTGATATTGTACAGTACAGCATCATCTGTGTAATTGGATGGTCATGATGTGTTGCCAGATACCACTCATGATTATAGAAGTTAAAACAGTTTTAACTCTGTTTACCAACATAACACAGATCCTATTGGGTCACACCATATAGGAGCTACTCGGAGAATCTTACTGATTAATTATAAATTGATTATAATTAATATTAAGATGGTTATAATTAATTATACGTGATATAATTAAATTATAAATGTCATTTAGAATGACAAGCAGAAACAACGGTTAATTTATAAACGTACACGTTACGTTGTATAAAAGTTACCGAACAACAACCGAAAAGAAATATAATTGTATATGACAATTATATTTATTTGATTTGGATTTTAATTTGTTAATTATGGATTTGAATTATGAGTTTAAAAGCCCAAAATAATCAAAGCCTTAATTAAAATTAAAAGCCCAAAGTCAAAGCCCAAAATCAAAGCCTTTTACTATTCATGCCTTAATGGGCCAAGGGCAAAATGGTCATTTCACACCTATGCCAGCTTGCATGACACCTTAGGGTGTAGAAGCATGGAGAAGAGTGTGGAAGGGTGTGGAAGGGGTATTTTGGTCTTTTCACATATTAAAGGATGAGGTGTCAAGGGTTTTTGGTAAATAGATTTGTTTTGAGGGGTATTTCGGTCTTTTGCGAACCTCCTCAAAACACTATAAATAGAGGGGTGAGGGTAGAGAGAAAACTTACTAATTCACATGTTAATCTGATTACTTCGTTAATCGGTTTTTCCTCTCTTCCTTGATTTCGGTTATTACGAGATTCGAAAAAATATATTTTTGCAAACTCTGCGGTATTTCTTGTTTTGCTTTTTAAGTGAAACGGAATAACTTGGAGTCTTAAATATATTTAATCTGTCCCTTTTTTGGTGAATAGTGTTTCTGCAGAATTCCGCGGTTTACGGTATTTCTGGCAGAAGAAATAAACCGCTCTCCGGTTAGTCCTGGTGGATAACCGATAGAGGTATCACACGTGTGATACTCCGAGTCGATTCCTTCCCTGGTGTAGCTCTTCTCGCTTGGTCTGCATTCCAACTGTGATTTGGAAACAAGGTATAAATTGTTATATTAATCTATTTAATTGGTAAATAGATTTAAAGCTTTAGAAAATCAATTATGGAGTAGATCTGTAAATAGGATTAAATGGATCTTCTTGATTCATTTAATCCGTAGCTTAAGGTAGATGTAAAATTTTTTTGTTTTACTCTTTCCGCACCTTAAGCTAAATCAATGGGTTTGAACCATCGAAACCCCAACATAGAGTTCATAGATAATTGCTTAATTTAGTAATTTATTTAATAATGTGAGTGGTTAGTAAATTTAGATTGTTATTAATTTTTTCAAAATGTTATGTATGCAGAATGTCAAGCAGTCGTGATCAGTGTGGCCCTTCACATGCTGTAGCTGTATATGGTGATTCTTGTCACACCCCCGGACAACCCGCCGCGCATTTATGCGCTAGGCGTTAAGCACATCACATACATCATCAATAAAAACATTCAACAAGCCACTTTATTTAAAAATAAATGGAGTTCACAAACAAACAGAAAATGGACAATATGTCAGACATGGCTAGTCAAACAGTCACTGCCATGTCCACACAATATATTGTTCATACAAATATAAAATAAACAGAGAGTGGCTATCTTAACAACTTCCGCTAATTTCCTCACCCGCGGCCTTCCTCCATGCTTTCTTCTTCGTTTCCTGGAACCCACATAACAGGTGGTACGGTGAGAGATCAAACTAACTCTCAGTGCGGGATTTAGTTCCAGCCTGGTGCTTTTACAAATCAATGCATTTAATTCCCCAAATAACATAAAAAGAAGGTTTTTGAATTTTTCCCCATGTCCCTATCAATTCGGATATGCAAATCACTTTAAAATAACCAGTTTTTATTCCCGCCCCTTTTTAACTCATTTCAAAAGGTTTTAAAATTCCACACTCTGGGAATCCATGCCCGTACATGAAAACCCGGCGAATCGCCACGCAAGGACGACCCGATTATCACACTCTAGATGGGCCATTTCGGGGACCCATCCGGCGAACCGCCGCGAATTTGGCGACCCGTTCTGTTCTGTTCTGTTCTGTTCTGTTCTGTTCTGTCCTGTCCTGTTCACACACTGGGCTGCCACACATGGACAGCCCGCTTTTCAAAAACACATGCAGAGCCGCCTCACACGGACGGCCCCAATTTAAAACGATTCATTCAAGTTCCCCATTCTCAAATTCATAATTCAATTCCTATCAATTCAATTTCATGCATCAAGAGTTCCTATCATGCAATTCTACACAAATTCAAATGATTGTTCGACATTCACAACATGCAGTTTATCCACCAGATTAAGAAAAATGACTACTTACCTCAATCCATGCATTTTTTGTATTATTTGTAAAAAGACCAGGAACCCGCACCTGTATTTTCAGTGCCTTCGTTTGAGCGGTTGTCAGGATCTCGCGTATTCTCAGCGTCTCCTAAATTCACGCGGTTTGCTCCTAAGTTTTAAACGCTTAATTAACTTCGTATTTCTTTTTAAATCCAAAGAATTTATACATAATTAAAACCCTCAATTCAGTTTCCCCCACAATTCAATTTGGTATTATTAAATTGGTATTAACCTTGATCCTCGTACTAATTTGATTGACTTTAAAGAGGGAAGGGGTTCGGTTCGGATATTGGGTTATTGGGTTTAGGTTTTGGTTTCCTTACCCCGTATATTAAATCGGCGGTTCCGCAGGAATAATTTTGGTTCATAGGATCACACTCTAGGGTTAATGGGTTTCGGGTCTAGGGTTAATGGGTTCGGGTCTAGGGTTTGGGTTCGGGTCTAGGGCTGTGGTTCGGCCAGCAGGGGTCCGGCTAGGGTAGTGGCCGGCAGCAGCGACAAGGGGAAGAAGAGAGAGAGGGAGGGGTTCGGCCAGGGGGCTGTCGGCCTAGGGGGCTGGCGGCCTTGGGGTTGCTCGGGTCAGCGGCCAAGGGTGGGGCTCGGGTCAGCGGGTCAACAGCCAAGGGAGAGAAGGGGGGCGGCGGCACAAGGGAGAACAAGAGAGAGGGAGGGCCGGCGGCATCCAAAAAGAGATGGGGGGGGCGGCCAAGAAGAGAGAAAGAGAAAGAGAAAGACTTACAGGAATAATTGAAAAGGAAACAATTGGGAATGAGAAGAGAGGAGAGACTTTGGTTGGTTATATTATTGGATGTGGGCTAAGCTTAGGATTGCATATTTCTAATTTGGGCTTACTAATTGGGCTAAGAAATGCATAATTAAAATTTATATGCAGAATTTAGATATAACTTTCATGTAAATTAATAAAACGTTTTGCTATTTATTTTCTGAACTATATATATTATTCTTATTTTTATTTTGATTCAAATTGGATTCTAAATTTAAAATATACCCGAATTCAGAAGCGTTACAATTCTGGTTTTGATTCGTCATGGTTAGCAAGTAATTTTAGCAATTTATTATGGATGCCGCATGACCAACATAAGGTCTCACGAATCCATGATGATGTAAGTTATTCCATAAATCATTTAATATTTTTTTTTATAAAACGATATAACTATTTGAATTACAATATTTTTATTTTAATCAAATTGTATAACATTGACAGGATTACAGAGATGTAGGAGTGGACTCTCGAGGTATCTGGACTGGGATTGAGTACCACGACCTTTGCAAACCATTCTTGCTTAGACTCGGTTTGTATCAGGTTTCTCAAATGGGTCACATGAAAATTGATCCATCACTCCTCGCTGGTCTCGTGGAGCGATGGAGACCAGAGACTTACAGTTTTCATCTTCCCGTGGGAGAGATGACAATTACGCTGTAGGATGTTTCTTGTCTCTAGGCGCTGCCGATCATGGGGTTACCGATGACGGGTTCTTCAGACCGTGCTTGGTATAAGGATTATTGTATTCTGTCTGAACAGACGGTGACAACTCGTTCACATTGGGATAAGGATGCAAATAAAGGTCTCGCCTCGGTGTTTGTTGTGTCGGATAGGGTTCAAAGAAACTGGGACCCGCATAGTTACCACTATATTTTGAAATTACAAGATAATAAGAAATGATTAAGTTTACCGTACCATGCCCTTGGAGATTGTTTTAATCCGTAGATTGATTTTTTTAACCTACAAACAAGGTTAGAAATTCTTTCTTTTTTGTGACGGGGGGGGGGGGGGGGGGGGGGGGGGTAAGGACATATAAACTTCCTCCTCAAGCGTCCCTTGGAAAAATGCATTTTTTACATCCATTTGGTGTAATTTCCAATTCTTATTAACCGCAATGGAAAAGAGAATTCTAACCGTATTCATTTTAGCTACGGGTGCAAAGATTTCATGATAATTGATACCATATGTTTGGGTATAACCTTTGGCTACTAATCTAGCCTTGTACCATTCTATAGTGCCATCACAATTATATTTAACTTTGTACACCCATTTGCACCCAAACGGTTTCTTATTTTTTTGGTAATTCACACAACTCCCAAGTTTGATTTTTTTCTAAGGCATGTAGTTCCTCTTTCATTGCTTTACACCAATTTGGATCCAATTTTGCTATCTCATAATTGGTTGGTTCTTCTATTTTTGACAAGGAGTTTAAAAATGCATAATGACCATGAGAAATATTATTATAGGAAATATAATTTTGTATGGGATATTGTACCGAATATGTGACAAAATCCCTCAATTTTGTTAAAGGTTGAGTTTGTCGACTAGATCTTCTTAATGATATTTCTTCCATTTGGACTGCTCCATAATTCTCATTTTCCTCGGTTTCTTCCGATGATTGCTCATCTTCTTCGGATTCTTGATTACCTATCTCAACATTTTCAAGAAGAATTTCTCTTCTTTTTGGATTAGTAACACAAGGTATAACAAATTCATTTGACAATAATTTATTAGAGTGGTTTTCTTCACTTTTATTATAAATTGATTCATTTTCTAGGAAAGTTACATCTCTTGAGATGTAGAGTTTTTTTGTTTTCGGATCATAGCACTTAAACCCCTTTTTTTTTCAAGAGAGTAACCAACGAAAAGGGTTTTTATTGAGGTGAAATTCAATTTATCTATTTTATTTTTATGAACAAAGCAAATGCAACCGAAAACTTTCAAATGATCGATATTCGGTTTTTTATTATAAAGTATTTCAATTGGACATTTAAAATCTAGAATGGCACTAGGCAACCTATTTATTAGATAAGTTGCGGTGAGAACGGCTTTCGACCAAAAAAATTTTGGAACATTATTTTGAAATAAAAGTGTTCTCGTCATCTCAAGTAGATGACGGTTTTTTCTCTCGGAAATACCATTTTGTTGGGGAGTATAAACGCAAGAAGTTTGATAAATACCATTTTGTTGGGTAGTATAGCCTTGTACCTAAAAATAAATAAATAAATTGAAGCTCCTAAAGTGTGAGCTCTTTATTTTTTCTAAAAAGTGCCTATGACGAAAATACCCTCACGGGTCTGAGGCCTTTATTTCTCAACAATGTTCCTCCAAATCATGCTAAATGCCTACTTATTAAAGTATATAGCGTTTTTTTTTTTTTTTTTTTGATAAGTGATATCTATCATTTTTCATGCTAAATGGTTATTAGAGCTGTCTTTTTATGAAAAGTCGCAGATTCAATTTTCGAAAATAGTATCTAAAAGATATCGCAGTGTGTCTCTATTTGATTTTTTTTTTTTTTTTTGCTTTCCTTTTTTGTTGGAAGCAGTAATGAACATCTCCAAATAGAAGTATAAACAACAGTTCTTAGTTACTCCAAGATAATAGTACAGAAGATCAACATAAATATCGTACGAAACCTCAAGTAAAAACCCTGGGGGTGGCTAAAGTTGATTAACTCTGCTACTTAAGCATGTTTTATTAAGAGAAAATATCCTCATAAAAAAATAACATATTTTCTTCTATACTCTTTTATTTAGCTATTTTAAAAACAAAATTGACAAATATATACGCTCATTTTAAAAAACAAAGATATGATAATGAAATAATGCAGGTCCTTCATGAAGCATAATAGCTCAACTATATATATATGCACATACGCGATTCTTTTTTTAAAAATAGAATCAATTTTAATTATTTTAATAACACAAGCACCATTAATTTGATTTTTATAGAAAACTAACTCCACCGATTCCTAAAATCGGTGGAGAGAGAATTTAAATATTATTCCAAAAAAATGCTTTGGTCAGTTTTACTTATTCCTTCCTCCATAAGCAACATGAGGAGGGGGACCCAAACAATACAAAAGAAAATAAAAGAAAAACAGAGACCGTAAACTACTAGCCAACCCCACTTTATCTAGTTTTATTCCAAAAAAAAAAAGCGTGGCCCAAATATGACAAACCCCTGTAAAGTGAAATCAAGCCCATGAATTAGTATTTCAGGGAAGGCCGTGTTGCAATATAAATGGACTACTGCCCAAAACAGGATGTTAAATCAGTTTGAGCAAAATTCTTGAGATTATCACCAATGACAGTAAACACAAATTATAAACTATAACATATGATTATCTGCTTATCAGAAAATTACAATCTTGGTACAAAATTCAAACTACGAGTTTATACGGAAAGTATACGCAGATTATAGACATAATATCTGATTACACAATATTATAAGTTAAATCATAATTTGAAAAGAGTCTACTCTTATCATCTACCACCAGATAAACCAGAGAAAGATGTCATTGTAGAGGGGTGTGATATAATATAAGAATCAAACCCTTCATTCTGAAGCATTGCAAGCATGCTAAAGTTCAATTGTATTGCTGATAACTCAGGTAGGGGTGCGTTTCCTTCCAAATATTGCACGACTTGTTGCATGCTCAGTCTGGCACTAGGCAGTGGATGTGAGCAAAGTAAACCAAGTTTTAGCACCATATCTACCTCCTCTACATTATAACATTCGTCTAATTTCGGATCCACAATATCGGCTAAGGATCCAAATTTCCAGTGTTCTAACACCTGATCAACTAGAATCGTTCGCTCACCTCCTGCACCGGGCTCTACTGGCCTCTTACTGCAAACAACCTCTAACAAGAATGCACCAAAGGCAAACACATCAGTGAGAGGTGTTGCCTTCCCAGTTCTCGCAAGCTCTGGAGCAAGATAACCCATTGTACCTACCACATGGGTTGTTTGAGGGTCAGTACCATGATCGTATAGTTTTGCAAGTCCAAAGTCACCTAATCTACCATTCAAATCACAATCTAATAAAACATTACTTGCCTTAACATCTCGGTGGATGACGACTTGCTCCCAATCCTCATGGAGGTATAAAAGACCTGATGCTACTCCTTTGATAATTTTGAATCGTTGGTTCCAATTAAGAATCGGCTTTTCATGACCATACAAATACTTGTCAAGACTCCCATTTGGCATGCAATCATATACTAAAAGGAGCTCCCCTTTACGCCGACAATAACCCAATAATTGAACAAGGTTTCTATGTCGGAGCCGGCCAATACTCACAACCTCTGCAATGAATTGCTTGATACCTTGCTTGGATTCGTGTGAGATTCGCTTGACTGCAACTTCCAATTTTGACACAGGTAAAACCCCCTTGTAAACTTTCCCAAAGCCACCACTTCCAAGCAACTCTTTTTCCTTAAACCCATTGGTTGCTCGGTACAAATCTTTGTATGAGAAGCGATGTGGACCAAACTCAACTTCCCAATCTTCAAGTAGTTCTGCATACTTGAACCGCCTCTTCATGTGGAGAAAAAGGAAAGCAACTAAAAGAACAAAGGCAGCTAAAGCGAAAGGCAGCACTATGTGTAAGACTTTCGATCTGCCTTTGGAGGTTGTACGAGGGAGCTTTGGTAACTTTGATAGGTCAATGGATGGTGCTACTCCATTTTGTTTGAAGCTCCATCCAAGAATGTAGTGAGAGCAATAGACAGAGCCAGTGGAAGAAGAGAAACCAATATACATAGAATCGTTCAAAATTGTTGAGAGATTAAATTTATAAGAGAGTAGAGGTTTTCTTGGCTTAGACATTCCAATAGGAGATAAGGCAACAGTAATTTGTGTCTCTTGGCTATCGTATTCAACCCATACTTGCTTCGGTTTACTACCGATAAGGCTCAAATTTTGAAAAGCACCTGAATCGTCAGCATAATAGCCAGCAAAAGCAAATTTGGTTGACTTCAAACTATTTATATCAATGCCAACATGGTTATCATTTATATCTTGGAACTCAGAGTTATATATAGTGTCAAGCTCAATCGCAAAAATATGATTGCTGGGATTGCCGTTGTTTTGAATATTGAGGAGGCCCAAGTATTGGCTTGGCAAGGCAGAAGAGAGATTTTTCGAGGGGGAGATGAAGAAGGCAATCCCATGGCCGCTGAGATCAAGGTCTTCCGAAGTAATTGCGAATACAAATGTGGTTGAGAAGGAAGAGGTTGTACTGCCGAAGCGAATTGGAGAGGGATAGAAGGAATGACCTTTCATTTGAGACGTGTCGTTAGTTAACCTCAAAAGGCCATTCGACTCGATGTACGCTACACCATCTAGGGTTAGATTTGCACCGGTGAATCCATTGAATGTAAATTCCACTTCTTGGCTGACTGAGAATGTGATTTTTAAGAGGAAGAGAAAAGTCAAAGAAAAGTTTTTCATGAGCATGACTAAAGAAAGAAACAAATTATTTGCTTAGAAGATGAGAAGTTGTGGATTTGAGAATATATAGTGAATGCAGAAGCTTAATTCTACTTGTACAATTCAGCTTACTTATTTCTCGTCAAGCACATGTTCTTGTGTAAATACTAATATTTGCTTGAAATTCGGAATATTCAGCATGTTCACACAGAAATATTGAATTAGAAGTAAGCTTAAGAGAGAATAAATGGGCACAGAAAACTTTCCAACATCAAACTATTTACTTTGAAGTACTGATGGAAATTGATGAGTTAATGGACAATTATTGAGTGAGATTATGTTATTTTATAACGCATAGATCAGTATATGCTATGTATTAATATTTTTATTTTTGAAGTTCAAACAGTCGATTTGAATCATTCAATATGGTTTTCTATATAATGTATTTCTAGATCAACATTTACATTTAAAAAAAAAAATTACTATTATTTTAAATGGATATAATATTACTATTTTTAGATCATCAAGAATTTTTAGATCAAGTTATAGTCTACCTATCTGAAATATAGTAAAAAACGATAAAATTTGCCTTCAAGTATTTTGTTTTTTCATATGAAAATTATGTTAAGAGCTTTAGATCGACTGATTGAACTTTCAAAGTAAATATATAAATTCATAATACAAACCGATCTGTTTATCACTAACTGTTGTAGCCTCAGTCATCCATTATAATTAAAGAAATTTCCGAATAAGAATTGGTTGAAGTTGCAAATATCAAGATGAAAAAATATGAACAAAAATGAAATAAAATCTTATATATAAACAATCAAAGTGGTTCCAAAAGTCAAAATATCTACATAATTTTGCTAATCATACATATACACAATACACACCGATTTTTTTATTAATATCCAAAAAATAAATAAAATTTTAAAAAATATCCAAATTCCGATTGAATTTCGAAAACTACCCAAACCGGTTATCCAATAACCGGATTTGGGACAAATTTCCGGTCAACAGTTGCCCGGACTCAAAAACAACAAGTCCGGTTAATGGTTAACCGAATTTGTGCATTTTGATTTAAAAAAAAACATAAATTTCTAATTTTTTTTGTATTAAAATATTAGAAATATTGAATATATTTCTTTGAAAATAGATGAAATACAATATAATTTGATTTATTAGAAAGACTGCAACAAATAACCTGAATCAATATTTTTCAGACCGAATTTTTTGCGGCGGTAAGAAAAATTAATATATTTCTTTATGTGCTATTGGAAAAAAATAAAAATAATTAGATTTTGAGTTATTGATCCCGGTTCAAAAGTCACTTCTAGGTAATCCAAAAAATATTGTGATCCTTCTAGTACATTTAATTTATAAAAAGTTGTATCTATTTTTGAAAAAAATCAAAAATTTTAATTTATTTAATGATTGTTTTTCAAAAAGAATTATAAAAATAGATACAATTTTTTATAAATTAAATGTACTAAAAAGATCACAATATTTTCTGGATTACCTAGAAGTGACTTTTGAACCGGGATCAATAACTCAAAATCTAATTATTTTTATTTTTTTCCAATAGCACATAAAGAAATATATTAATTTTTCTTACAGCCGCGAAAAATTCGGTCTGAAAAATATTGATTCAGATTATTTGTTGCAGTCTTTCTAATAAATCAAATTATATTGTATTTCATCTATTTTCAAAGAAATATATTCAATATTTCTAATATTTTAATACAAAAAAATTAGAAATTTATGTTTTTTTTTTAAATCAAAATGCACAAATTCGGTTAACCATTAACCGGACTTGTTGTTTTTGAGTCCGGGCAACTGTTGACTGGAAATTTGTCCCAAATCCGGTTATTGGATAACCGGTTTGGGTAGTTTTCGAAATTCAATCGGGATTTGGATATTTTTTAAAATTTTATTTATTTTTTGGATATTAATAAAAAAATCGGCAATACACATCACTGAAATCACAATCAATAGGTTTATAGTTTCAAGTTGCGATAAAGAAATTGTGGACTAGTCCTTTTTGAAGCTCTTTCGTTCAAGCCTACTAAAATTGACCAGTCATGCAGATAAATAAAGACTTATTGAATCGACTTTAAATGGTGAATCCAAACCGTTCAAACCGATCTACTTCATTAGTTGTGCATTTACATGCAAAATTTATAACTTTTCGAATTTATTTAGTATTAAGTCAAGTGGTCAAATGTGTGAGTTTTTAAGTTAATTTTAATACATTCATTTTTCAATATTTTTACCGCTTGATTTGATACTAAAATAACTAGAAAATATAAAAAAAAAATTGTATGTAAACACATCACTCATAATGTAAATCGGTTTGAATGGTTTGGATTAGTCGTTCGAAATCGATTTGATAAGTTTTAGAGTTGGTGTTATATAGACTAAAATGACACTGATATTATATTAGCCAAAATCCTTATTGAAATAATGAATTGAATGTACCTTATTGAAATAATTTTTGACTTATGCTGAATCGGAACAAACTGCTATCGCACACGTAATTAGCTGAAAATTTTGTACATATATTCCGTTAATTTTTTTGATGAAATGAAAATATTCTGTTAAGATTTTGGACGGAAAAGTATAGAGTGATTTCATTAGAAATGAAACAAATGATAAAGTTAAGTGACTAGAAAGGAACAAGTCAAATTTATATGATCAATTCGTGACAAGTGATAAAATTTAGTGACTCCAGCAAAATTGACCTTGCAAACCTTATACGCTTAGCCACTTAACCCTAATACCAGTAAGTAATCCTAACTTAATGTGTCTATTTAGGGATGCAGAGTTGTCAGCATTACCCCTAAAAATTGCATAAATTTGGATTCAATTGGGTTTAATATTGTTATAGACTTGATTTAGATTGTGCAGGATTTTAATTGGGTCAATTTAAGTTGGTTTGAGGTCGTTTGGACTTGATTTGGGTTCAAAATGGCTTGAAATGACCTATTTTGTGAAGGGTTTTTAGTCAACAAGGGCATATTTATAAGTTATAGGTCTAGTCTGAGTTTCATTAGATTCCAGCGCCATTTAAGAAAGTTTCGAGTTTTCAGGCGCTAGGGACCCATTTGTAAGGCTTTTTCATATTCCAGGGATCTATTTGTAAGGATTTTCTATTGATAACGTTTATAATATATCAGTTGCTCTACCTCTTTTTTCTTTTCTCTTAATTATTCAGTTTGACATAACATTCTGGGCATATTTTCTCAATCAATTCGTCAAATAATGTGAGTTTGACTGGTTTCGTCCATATTTACTGTTGAAACAAATATCTACCATTTATTGAAATAATTGTATTCCTTAATCTGAAGATTTCTTTGTGAGCTCATTTTATTTTGCTCCAGTTCCTAATTCATGCCAACTTTTGAATTCTTTGTGAAATTCTCATTGGGACAAAAGACTGATATCCACAGAAATTTACCTATTAAAATTCATGTTACTTGTATGTAATAATGATTTCAACAATATTTCTTGACAAATACTTAATATCCAGAACATCCAGTGACAAAGTTATTCCAAAAATGGCAGGTATTTCGACAGTTAAGTTTAAATCTAAAGTTCTAACTCAATTTAATATGTTTCATTATAACAACAAAACAGTTTATTTAGACCAAAAAAAGGGCCGAACTCTTCGATTCTTTCCAAAAAAAAAAAATACCGTAAGGTTTCCTATATGCGGAAATAAATGAACACTAATTAGCATTTGAGAAGCAACTATTTGCTATTAAGAGGCTTCACACTTTGTAGAACAAAATTTGAAACTAGGTACCAAACAGAGTGAACAACTCCCTTGGACATTATTTCAAACGACTCCTCAGCGGCTTTTTGATGCTTCTTTCTAACATTTTCATCACCAAGAAGCATTTTTAGGCCTTCCGCAAGTTCCTTTAGTCCTTTGACCTGAAACATAAATTTCTTAAAATTTCTCATAAGAATCAATTTTATAGGGAATGAGTACTATATGACAAAAAAGAGCGCTGACCTGTTTAACTGAAAAAGGGTTAATTTGTCGCATCTCCATTAACATGTGGTGGAAATGCCCGACATGTGGGCCTGCGCTTGGCATTTATAAAATTGCAGCTAAGTAATTGCAGAACATTTTTGCATTTATTTACATATGTAAGGTACGTTTTTGAAATTAACAAAATTTATATCATGTTTACAGTAAAACACCAACCCGTTAGACTAAAGTGATGAAAGATAGAATTAAAATTTACATCAATTCTTTATGCTATACATTTTCATGACTTTCAATTTCCTCTTTTTTTTTCTTTTTTTTTTTGAAATCCCATGACTTTCAATTTTCAATAAAAGAAAAGGGAGCAAGTCAAGCAAAGTCTAATTAGTTTTCCAAGTTTTCACGCACATGCTGTTAAGCGAATTTGTCAAATTAAAAAAAAAAGAAAAAAAAAGCACCTTAGAGGTGTTTCAGTAAATCTTTAGTTGATAAGACAAAAAAAAATTACAATTCTAGATGCTATTTTTACAACCACACAAAAGCTCTGATTTGACTGCATGAGAAATGTGGCACATAGTTGCAACAGCAGGCATAAGTTGCAGTGTACATCACCGAAGAAAGAAGAAAAAAGAAACTACTTTTTATAATTTGTTACTAAACGACAGTATATAATAATAAATGAGTGAGGCTATGGTACTATGCATAGTGCATATTAATCCATACAATAGATCAATATCTTCATTTTCAATCCAAACAGTCGATCTGAACTGTGTGAAAATGAATTTGCAGACTAAACTTAACATTTTTTTGGACCTTTTTTTACTATTTTTTTGACATAGGTAGAAAATCACTACTTTTCAATGGTCTAGAATCTTTAGATCAAGTGGTTTTCTACCTATCTAAAAAAATAGTAAAAAATTCCCAAAAAATATAAAATTTGACCTACAAGTACATTTCAATACAAAAGATCATGTTGAATGGTTTAGATCGATTGTTTGAACTTTCAAAATGGAGATATCAATCCATAGTATGGGCCAATATGCGCTATGCATAAAACAGTAGCATCACTCATAATAAATTTATGTTTATAGAATATATACACTACAGAATGAGTCTGGTGTTTAATTCATACCTGTCAAAATAGCACAAGCAGCGGCAGCTGCTTCTGAGACATTGTGACCACATAAACCAGGTAAAAACGAACCTCCTATGACAGCAACTCCACTTGCTCTGTAAAGCACTCTCAATTCCCCTGCATAAATTTCTATGTTTCAGTCATTATTCACTTTTTTTCCCATTCTTTTGGTAAAAAATAACATTAATTTGAGATAGTACAGTCAATTTGTACCAAGTGTATCGACCACATATATGCATGTGCTTGGGCTAATTGCTTCCTTCTTTGACCTAATTGCAACATTCACCTCTTGTCTTTTCAGTTCCTGCAATCTTTTTTTCACAGTTTAAAATGCATAGCATTTAACTTAGATGCAGTGAAAGAACTCAACTGTTACAACATTATTTATAAGCAACATTTTTCTTGTAATGAGTCCTGCTGAGTACCATTTAAATGTTATGAAACATATTTGATTAAACTATAAAAATATTGAAGTTTCGCAAAAGCACAGTTTTCTGCTAAAAGATTGAAATTGCCATTGCAATGCCACAATAGCACTTTATGAAAACAGAAATTTTATGTTACCCTATCTATGTTAGCTTCGCCAAAACTACAATTAAGAGTATGTAGTTATGTACTATATATTATTTCAGCTTGGTATATACACTGACATACTTAATTGAGAATAAAATATGGGAAACATGAATATAAGCAACAAAGGAGTGAGACTATGGTACTTTGCCAAGCATGGATCGTTCAGTGCTATGGATCAATATCTTCTTTTACAAAGTTTAAAAAAGCAATCTGAACTGTTCAACATGATCTCCATATGAAAATATACTTGGAAACAAATTTTTTAACTATTTTTTAGAAGGTTGAAAATCAATATTTCTGGATATCTTTAGATCATGTGATTTTCTACCTATCTAAAAAATAGTAAAAAATTTCAAAAAAAATGTAAATTTTGGACTCCAAGTACATTTTCATACGGAGATCATGTTGAACAGTTCAGATAGATTGTTTAAACTTTGTACACGGATATATTGATCCATAGCATGGACCATTCCGCGCTTTGCAAAGTACCATAGCCTCACTCAACAAAAGCAAGATAAGAAGATAGGAAGAACATACTAAACCGGTTCGGTATCCGTCTTGAGGATGCCGTGTCACAAGAAGCAAAAGCAATTCAGGGAATATCTTGATCAGCTCATTATGCGCTTGAATCATAACTAATTAATTAAACAAGACACTTCAAATTACTCAATGAAAGATGATAACAATTGAATTGAAAAAAAAAAAAAGTGGTAGGGATCTACTATGTTATGTACCTTGTTCTTCACCACTGTGGATAGATGCGGCCAACCATGTAGGCCGATTCGAAATCTGATCCATAAGATCATCCAAAATCGTTTTCCTTTCTTTCTCTTTTATTTCATAATCTCCAACAGCTGTAAGATTGCAAGCATCAGATCAAAATAATTATTACTATGACCGCCTCGACTTGAGTTGCCAGAAACTCAAAATTAGTTTTGAGTGAGGCTACGGTAATATGCATATTACACAGCGGTCCGTGCTATGGACTCGTATGACCAATTTTAAAGTCTAAACAGTCATCTGAACAGTTGAACATCTTCTGTATGAAAATATACTTGCAGACCAAATTTTACATTTTTTTAGAATTTTTTTACTATTTTTTTAGATAGGTAGTAAATCACTTGATTTGAAAATTCTAGACCATCCAAAAGCAGTGATTTTCTACATATCTAAAAAAAATAGTAATTTTTTTTTAAAATATAAAATTTGCTCTCCGAGTACATTTTCATATGGAGATCAAGTTTAACGGCTCAGATCAACTGTTTAAACTTTGAAAATGGAGATATGGATCCATAGCACGGGTCGATCCGTAATATGCATATTACCATAGTGTTACTCATTAGGTTTACCATATCAGTGATTTTCAAGAAAATGTTATGGGACCTACCATACTTGAGATCACTGGCAAAATGGATAATGGTCGGTGAAGCACCCAACAACTGATACCGCAAGGCCTCTGTATTGCTCTGCAAAATGTGCATTAAAATTTGCACTCATCTTGTTCTTTTCATTTTGAGATAAATAATTAAATATATGACATGAGTTGTTAACTCATCCCTACCAGTGGAGCAATAAGAGAGAACTTGGAAAGCATCAGAGAAATTAATGGCAGAGCAAGAGGAGTTGACCACCGCATAAACGATTTACAAGACATTCGAGCATTTAATAATCCCAATTTTATCTGTAATAATACAAGTGAATGTACGTTAAATGGCTTACAAATCACCCCACTTTGTAAAGTACATTAAAAAGGGAATAAAATAGGGAAAGAGAAGAACGCACTCCTTTCTGAGCAGCATACAAAATGAGATTAGGCCAGAGCTCGCTCTCTATTAGAAGAATAGCACATGGATCCCAATACCCTATAAATCTCTCAACTGCTGCGGGGGTGTCAATTGGCGCCATCTGAAATATAACACCATCTGGTAGAAGATCTTTGACAACTTCACTGCAATATTCAATTAATGGAATTCAATTTATCCAATGCAATTTTAGTGGATTTTTTTATAAACTATAAAAAGAAAAACGGATTTTAGGGAACCAACTTGATTGGTAGGTTTTTTACAAAATCATAAGTACCGAATAGGTTATTTCGGACCAGCCATTTACTTTTTTCTGTACCGAATAGCCTATTCGGCACGGAAAGGTTTCACAAATTTTCAGCATGACCTATAACACAAGACGTGAATAACATTTCGGTGCCGAATAGGCTATTCGGTACCCAAAAAAGTAAATGGTTGGTACCGAATAGCCTATTCGGTACTTATGGTTTTTGTAAAAAACCAACCAATCAAGGTGGTTCCCCAAAATTTTGTTTTTTATTTATGGTTTATAAATTTTTTTTTTTTCCAATTTTAGTACTTAGAGAGATAAATAAAACAATGGCATACAAGGCAGAAAAGGTGGTAGTGGTCATGAGTATTACAAAAGAGGAGGTGGGAACTGAGAGGGAGTAGTGGTGGCGTACAAGGGGCAGAGCAGCTAATGCTTCGCCCAACGACACAGCGTGAACCCAAACTAGCGGTGTACCAGGTGGGCGTACACCAGGAGCAGCGAATGGAACTTTCTCTGCGTTTCCCTGTTTACGCCACCACCTCCTCCGCCTCCTCCACTCCACCAGATAGTACAGCGCTGGCGCCGCTGCTCGCGTCACCGCCCGGTATATCTCGTACGCTAACCTCCCTCTCCATACACTATTCATCTCGCGCTTCTTTGCTTCGGCTGGAGGCGAGTCATCAGTCACTGAGGTGAAATGCAGAAGTGGTGAACATTTTTAGGTTTCTCGGCCCAAAAAGGTAAATATGGACTTTCTCTATTGAAGGCCCAATATAATTGCAGAAGCGGTTAACAATTTTAGGTTTCTCGGCCCATAAATGGAAATATGGAGTTTCTCTATTGAAGGCCCAATATATTTTGTTAGTTCGTTTCATGAACGACCAGTGGACCATTAATCCATCATACATTTTTTTTTAATATTTCATTTATGTATTTTTCTTTTTGCCTGAAGCATTCATGTTTACTCACATTTTTACGCATTCATTCAATTTAAATGGAAAGCAAAACTCTGTTTCTATTTTGATAGGGAATTTAGAATAGAAACTAACTGTTTTTCTTAGTCTAATTCTACCAGATTATGTGTTGTAATAAATTAATCCCTGGACTGTAGTTCATGAGGGCACAACGATATGTGGTTAGAATCAAAATTAATCTTAAGGACAGCAAGAATGCATACATTTAAATGATACTGGATGGAGAATAAAATGGAAGGAAAATACACTATTTTGATGGAGATCGACATCCTAATTGTCAATTAATTGCTCCTCTTTAAAAAAAAAAAAAGAAAAAAAAAAGAGAGAGACTTTTCAGATGATAAGTTTGAATTGAAGCCCCAATAAAAATAATTAACTAGAAACTTGGGAGGTACAAATCCACAATATAATAAAAAGAAATGGGAAGCACAAGTCAAAATGACAACGCAATTTTTATGTGTCTTATTACTTATTATTGTAATTATTATTTTTTGTAGAGTGTGGAAGCAATTTTCAACTCGATGGACTAGAATTTTAGGCAATATTGAAAAAAAATAAAAAAAACGAACATTACCTGACTAGGATTCAAATAATTCATATCTCATTATGTCTCACATCTTATATTTTCGGATAGTTCAAAAATAATAATTTTGTATTTATTTAAAAGATAGTGAATGTCATAAAATATAAAATTTGGTTTTCAAAAACATTTAATATGGAGATTACTTTGAACGGTTTGGATCAGCTCTTTAAATTATAAATAATAAATTTTAATATGGAGATCACTTTCACGCGTCCTAAACAAGGAATGACTTTTAATTCGATCTCTGAAATATACTTTTTTTTTTTTTTTTTGCTCAATATCTGTGAACTTGTTCTCATTATAAATTGATGCTCATATCAACCAGTGTAATTTCCCCAGAATCAAAGCCTATCACAGCTGAACTAAACCTTAGATGTCACCAATGAGTTCTAATGGGATAGCGATGGCCAATGGCTCTCCGAGAAACAACGACGAATGGAAAGGGCCGAGATAAAAGAGAGAACCACGAAAAAAAAGAAAATATTATAGGATTTGAAAGAAAAGAAAGATTTACCATAGGGGGGACAATTACTGCCTCACTAGATTGACATTGCGATACTGTGAGATTTGTAGAGGAGAAGAAAAATATTCGAGGGCGACTGGAAGGAATTCACATCCCCTCAGGTTACCGGACTGAGTACAATTGAATCAGACGGTTCAAAATAGTTATATTTAACTTGACACGAATCTCAAAGCACAAATAATACTGCTCCCTTTATCTTTCCGAGCCAGGACTGGCTGAGAATAAATCTGGACCGTCGGTTTCAATTGTGTTGAGTCAAGTACCTGGGAGGATCGGATCCGACTGGAAGACGATCCAGTGGCTCTAATCCACATATTTTATTTTAATTGAAAGTAATTGTTTATTATCCAGCCAACGTCATGCCATAACTAGAGGTGTTACTTTTATTTGATTACTCGTATCTAAACTGAAACGGATCCAAATCCAATTAATTTTGATAATATATAATTTAAAAAATATAACCGGCTAAATTATAGATACATTTACAAAATTAAAAATATCACGTTCACTTTTTGCCTTAAAATTTTTGAAGTTAATTAATTTCTTTTTTGATCACTTTGTCTACCATATATCTGCCTTTCTGCACATCATTGAAATTTATTGCTCTCTTTGTTGATTGAAAAAAATTAGTATTAATATTCTATTCATGGATTTTTGGAACCATAGAATAAAATCACCATCTCCAATATTTTAATTCCTAAAATTATCTCACATTCAATATTTTGTAGCATATTTTTATTTATATTATAATGATATATTATGTGAGATGTTTAAGAAATTATAATTATATTTCAAATGCTTGTGAGTTGCAACATGTATTCGCTCCGGATCCGGATCCGAATCAGACCTGACAATTCACAAACAAGTTATGGATATCTAGCAGCCACTGCCAAGAGTTAAAAAAAAATAATTATGGGTATCTATCTATCCATAACAAAAAAAACTGGACCCGGTATATGTATGGATAGATAGGTATCTGAATCCAAACTCTTTTATTAGATCAAAATTCAGACCTATACACTTTTAAGATACAGATCCAAATATAATAGTATCCGGACCCTATCCGACCCGATAACACATCTAATTTTAAGGCTGATTATAATTACTTCATCAATGCAAATAAGATTTCCCAGCTTGATATTCTACATCCATTTTTCTTGAGATAAGTGACTACGTACGCGCTCAAAAAAATAATTATGAAATTAACATTTCCAGTGCATTAACCACAAAAAAAATTATTTCTTATGACATGATTATTATAATTATGTACATGAATTAATATAATTAATCTTAGTATTTCTAAAACAAAGAGGAGAAATCAAATTCAAAGTTTGAATAGAATCTAAAATAATAGTGTAATACTGTTTGAGGACTGATAATTGTAATTATGTTTATGAATTATTTTTGTTTGAAAAAAATAATTTATCGAATAATAAATTAATTTTGTTACAATATCTGAATAATATCCGTATTCATGAATCATATTTGTTAATATCTGATTCGTATTCGTATTTATATTCATTTAATATTCAATCCGTATTTGTATCCATTTAATATCCAATCCATATTCATATCCATTTAATATTCTATCCGTATTTAAAAATAAATAAATTAGAATATAGTTTTACCACTCTCCGATCCGTTTGCACCAAGCAGTGTTTTAAAATGCGGCCGCATGGACCGCATATGCGTATGCGGTCGGCAGCCGTGCTCAGAATGTCCATGCGGTTTTCCATGCGGTTTTGACCATGCGGCCGCATATGCGGTCCGAATATGTGGTCATGCGGAATTTTCCATGCGGCCATGCGGATTAAAAATGCGGCCATGCAGTTTTCCATGCGGATTCAATGGTCTGAATTTGATATTTTTTGTACCCATCTTAATAAATAGTAAAAAAATTCAGAAAAATATAAAATTTGGTCTCCAAGCACATATTAATATGGAGAATAAGATGAACGGTTCGGATCGGCTGTTTTAATTTTGAAAATAAAAATATGTTCATTTTACAAATAGGTCCTTATGTCCATAGAATCCTTTGCCATATATATATACGTGAATTTTTATTTTAAAATTGATCCGCATATATAAATCCGCATGAAAATCCGCATATGCGTCCGCATACCGCATATGCGGTATGCAGTGGCCTTCCGCATGCATAAACAAAACCGCATTTTAAAACACTGGCACCAAGCATAATAATAATAAATAAATAAATACATAAACAAGGGGCTGAATGACTGTTGACTTTGTGCTTTCCAAGAAGAAGATATTTTGATTCCAGAGTGCGTGCTCAGCCAATGGCATCGGTGATCTTGTCGTCGATCATATCCGTAGTCAGCAAGCTCACAGGTTCCTCATCGTCATCATCCACTACCGCCGATGAACTGCAGGGAGACCTGAGGCATCTCAAGCGGACGTTGCTGAGAATCCAAGCTGTGATAGCCGACGCGGAGGAGAGGGAGATCAGAGACGAATCTGTAAAGCTCTGGCTACAAGAGCTCAGGTCAGTTGCTTACTTCTCAGTTCTCACTTTATTAATTATGTCTGAATTTGTTCATGAGGTTTACTAATTAATTCCTAATTTGTTTTCGAAACACTGAGACTGGATCACTGTCACTGGGACTGAGACTAATCATGAGGCCAAAATAAGATAATTCGTTTCTTGAGAATTTGGTCACTAGCTACTGACACTATTATGTCTAATTTTTTTATTTTTTTTATTTGATATTATGTCTAATTTTCATAGACCAAATCCAAATTTCCCCCAAAGAGAGGGCACAAATCCGCCCCCTGCACTTATTTTCTCCGGACAAAATTTGCTCTCGCTTTCGCATTGCGTGACATGTTTTGTTTTTGTTGTTATCGCGAGTTGGTACGAATTAAAATATATTTTGACTAATTAAAGCTGTAATAGAAGATCTTGTGGACAAAAGTTGTCTCATATGATTTTCTGTGGTCCCATCGGTGTAGTCATATATAAGAGCACAGGCATGACCTCGTGGAGAGACTTGTTTATAATAAAATATTTCGACGTTCTACATCTTATTACTACTCTTTAAGTAAATTAGAATTTAGAACAAAGTAGTTTTTAAAATGTTCGACGTATTATTTCAAGCATAACGAGTCAAATCGAGATTATTTGATAGTTGTATTTTCCTTTAACGAATTGGACCCCTGAAAGTAATAAAAGTTTGTTGGTTTAAACATTGAATAAATAGATAAATGTGTATCTTGTACTATGTAATCTTATATCTGTGTTAGAAAAATAGATATAAACTCCAATTTATATGAAATAACATGTACGTACAGGTACCTTTTTTATCTTGACAATTAGGACCATGATAATTATATTTAGATTATATTTTTTGTCTCTTTTTCTTAACAATTTGAACTGCATGAAAACAATAATTTATTGAAATTGAATCATTTTTGAAAGTTTCATCTCTTTTTGATGTAGCATGTTTTGTACATTTTTCTTCTTCTTGAAATGTCATAGAAAAAATGTATCCATTAAACTAACAACTCATGTTTATTACTATATTCATTGCGACTCATTTAAACTCTTTCGTTATACATTATATATAAAAATAAAATTTGATAATCGAAACGGGTCTAAGCAACGGGAGACTTCAATAAAATCATAGTAGAAAAGAAACTGTCCGATTATGCAAAACCTGGCATAATGCTGAATTTAGCAATTAAAGAAAAAGCTCATTTTTGTTTTAAAAGATAGATGCTATTGAACTCACGAATGGAGGCAGGTTTCAGTTTTTCTTTTGTTCATTTCTATGCTGTCAACTTGGTCAAGTGGCAGGTTTCATCTCTAGTTGGATCAACTGTGTTTTTTTTTAAGGTTGGATCAACTGGGTTTAATAAGTTACATCATATATGTAACCATCTTTACATTGATCAGATCTCCCATTGGAGAACTCATTCAGATGTTGGGTCTGAAACGGGTTATAGCCTTGCTGTTTTTCTTTAAAGGGCGTACCCAGTGCCGAAAGCCCCGCATGTGGGGTCTGGAAAAAGGAATTTCTAGGCAGCCTTTTCCTTACATTTTTGCAAGGAGGCTGATTCGAACCCAGGACCTCCAGGACACAAGTGGAGACACTCTACCACTACCCCAAGCCCGCCTTTTGGCTTGCTGTTTTTCTTTAACTTCATAAAAAATTTCTGTTCCAGAAAACTTTTTAGCAAAAAAGTCAATTTATAATTTATTCCCCTTTAAAAAAAGTGTCAATTTATTAAATTTTTATGTACTGATCTTATTTTTTCTTTTATGCTTGAGGATCTTACTCTTTGCTCAAAATAATCCTGACATTTTGATTTTGTGTATTCTAGGGACGTTGCAGTACAAGCAGATGATGTCCTCGATGATTATCACTACGAGTTGCTACGCCAGCAAGCCAGTCAGGAAATAGTCACTAGAAAGTCTGATATATTTATTGGTTCACCAGTGATGTCAGCAGATTCCTCATCATTAGAAAGCATAGAAAAAAAGATCAAAGCCATACGAAGGATGTTTGATGAGATTGAAAGGGAGAGGGATGCCCTTCACCTACGAGAGTGTGATGGTGAAAGACGACATAATGCTAGTTGGAAGCCGGTGCCAACAAGCTCTTTTCTTAGTGATTCAAAAATATATGGGAGGGAGGAAGATGAGAAGGAAATTGTCAAGTTTTTGCTAGGTGATGATTTGGGTGACAAGAAGGAGATAGTTAAAACATTGCGAGATGGTAAACCAGATTTTCGCTCAATCTCAGTTCTTCCAATATTAGGAATTGGAGGCCTCGGCAAGACAACTTTAGCACAACTTGCTTATAATAATGAATCTGTACGGGAATTTTTTGATTTCCGGGTGTGGATCTGTGTATCTGATAACTTTGATGTTGTAAGGATAACCAAACAAATGGTTGAATCTTGTACTGACCACCCCTGTGACGCCACTGAACTAGATGAGCTTCAGAAAATTCTTGCCAGATTATTGAAAAAGAAAAAGCTCTTGGTTGTGTGAGATGATGTATACAACGAGAGGCCAATTCTATGGGAGTTCCTCAAAGCCCCCTTTTCTCATGGGCATCTTACCAAGGTGTTAGCAACTACACGGAGTGAGCTAGTTGGGAGCATCATGCAAACTACATCCCCTCACAGACTAAACCACCTAAATGTGTCTCATTGCCTAGAAATATTCGGGAAATTTGCAACTCGGCCTCTATATTGGCGACAACCATTTCATCAAAGCAACAACAATAGATTTGAAACTATTGCTCGCCAGATAGCAGTGAAATGTAAAGGATTGCCTTTGGTGGCGAAAACCCTTGGAAGTCTTCTCCATAATGAGATTGATGAAGACAGATGGAGAGAAGTTGCAGAGAGTGAACTCTGGGAGTTGGAGGATCAAGGGAATGATATCTTGCCTGTTCTGAGATTGAGTTACCATAGAATGCCAGCTTATTTGAAACATTGTTTCACATACCTTTGTTTGTTTCCGAAATCATATGTTTTTCAAAGGGATTATGTTGTGAAGCTTTGGATTGCACAAGGATATGTTGTGACGAAAGGAAAACGCACTTTAGAAGATATTGCCTGTGCATATTTTGATGAACTGATTCAACGATCAATGCTTCAACCTTCACAATTTTCCAAAACTAAGAATGAGGGTTTTCTGATGCATGATCTTATCCATGACCTAGCTGTTCATATTGCTGGAAATCGTTGTCTTCCAGTGGTGGATAACAAAACAGTTAATATAGGTACTGATCTGCTCCATGCATCCTTTGTTCCATCAAGGAATAAAGTCATCCTGGATTTTTATGCCTTGAGTAAGGCTCAACATCTAAGAACACTCTTAGTACCCATGTCAAGGCAGATCCAAGGAAGTGTATATGATGTACAAGATTCTATGATTTACAAGGAGCAACTGGACAAAGGTGGTATATACAATTCTACCACTACCATAAAACGCGCACTCACCTACGTCAACAGCACTCAAAATGAAATACTGAAGAAGTATGCGGAGATACGTGATAAATGCAATCCGATGACTACCAATTTGCAACTGGACAACAATGGTGGATATGATATTTCAGATTCTATGATCCAAAATTTCCAATGTTACAACAGCAGTGGATATGAAATACCAGATTCTATGATTGATATGTTTCAACAGTTGCGTGCATTAGACCTAAGCTATACAGGTCTTCAGAAAGTTCCTAATCGGATTGGTGAACTCAAACATCTGCGCTATCTTGCTTTTAGGGAAACCAGCATTACGGGTCTTCCCGAATCTATATGCAAGCTTTACAATCTACAAGTGCTAGACTTGGATCGCTGTGAGAATCTACGCAAACTCCCAAGAGGGATGAAAAACCTTACTGAACTAAAGCACCTCAAAATACCTATTCTAGAAGATTCACATTTTTGTATGCCGAGGGGTATGGGGAACTTAACAAACCTTCAAACTCTATCAGCATTCTATATTGGAGGAGATGTATATCACTGTGGGATACACGAGTTAACGGGGTTGGTGAATCTCAAAGGGGACTTGAAGATATACGGATTGAATAGAGTTCTTGAGCAAACCTTTCCAGATTTGAGTAGACTGAGGTTGGTAAAAAAATTGTTACTTTATTGGGATGTTGGGAGCTCTGACAAATGTAACTATGGGGGCATCGAAGAGGGCCAAAACCTATACACTGATGCAGCTTCTGTACTCGGTGGTCTCAAGCCTCCAATTAACATTGAAGAATTGGTTGTAGATGCCTTTGATGGGTCACAGATACCTAGTTGGATGGGCAATTGTTACTTCTTCAATTTGTCTTCAATTAGTCTCGATTTCTGCAATAGTAGGTGCACTGACCTCCCACCACTGGGTCGGCTCCCTACTCTAAAACACCTCTCAGTTCAAGGAATGGATGCATTGAAAATAATTGGTCCTGAGTTTTGCGGATGTACTTCAACGGTTACCAGGTGCTTTCCAAGGTTGGAAACTTTGGAATTTTCAGATATGTCATCATGGGTTGAATGGTACACTTTACATAATGATAGCTTCCCTCGCCTTACTGAGCTCACTATCAGTTGTTGCATCCTACTTCTGAAACTGCCATTCTCATTATCTTCCTCAATTTGCACACTCGAGTTACAAGATTGTGATAATTTAAGCTCAATTCCCATGCTCCCTTCACTAACATCATTGATATTATGGGGGCGTTGTCCCTTCTATTTATGGTCACGTTCCTTGTGCTTACCGGAACTCAACCACCTACAGATCTCACACTTTTGTTGGCGTACTCTGGAGTTCTTTCCAAACTTGCCGATGCTCAAAACAGTTAAGTTGGAGCACTGTATGAATATTGATGAAGTAATCGGACTGAAACACCTGAAATCTCTTAAGGTTCTGAAATTGCACGCATGCCCTAATCTCAATGTTGCTCAGGAAGATGTGCAGCACTCTAATTGTTGTGTTTTTTATGAGTTTTAGAGAGTTGATTTTAATAAAAATCTTTTCAACGATCAAGCTAGCTGTAATATTTACACTATAAGCCGCATCTCTATTTATAGATTTACAAGCCTTAATAGCCGTTAGAAATAGAACTAAAAATAGAATAAAGTGAATATACCTTTTTTTCGCTGTTTCTAGTCAGCACCTGAAATCAAAGGAAAAGAGAAGATAATAGAAGAAGGGTTGTATCTCCAAAAATCCCAATAGAGTTATGCTATGTGTACTCGAGGATGGGATCTCCAACAATGTGGAATATATTATCTCCAACAGTTTTCTTTTCTCAATGTATAACAATTTGAGAAAGAGATATACTTCATCTACTGTTTTTTTTATTTTTTTTTATTTTTAATCTTCATTGTATTTACAATCACATATATATAGGCAAGCCAGTAGGCTAATCAATCACTTACAGTATGCTAATCTAACTAACACTTAACCATAGTTCTAACAGTACCATAAACTAACTATGTACCTAACAGTATCTTGTTGATCAGTTACTGTTGGTCTCCTTGTCGCTAGTCCGCATCTTCTGATGATTGTCTGTAAATGGGCCTCTCCAGTACATATCTATTACAATGGTTCTAGATTTTCTTTTGATTTTAGTTACTCTGTACCAAAGTACTTGGATGACTCAGTTTTTCTTTTCTTTTGAATGATTGTGAAATTATTTGTCAGAAACAAAATGTACCAAGCTTAAATATTTGATCATCTTATATTTACTTCTTCTTTTTCTCCATGAAGCAGGCAGTGCTGTTAGGTTTCCGAAATAATGTATGCACTGCTGAATTGGCTCCAACCCTGATTTTTATTCCGTTCTGCCATTTTAGCAGTTCCAAATTCATTTTTGCATATAGACATCTCAATAATATTCGTTATAAATTGTTGGATGTTCTTTTTTCTGCATTTGAGCTTAAAAATTATAGATCATGTTTTCCTGAATTTGAAATAATATTATACAGAATACAGATAAAGCTGCATAGGATCCTAAAATTTTATTCTAATCTGAAATTTTATGAAATACTCTTCCTTTTTAAATCAACAAACAAAATATCCCTCCCAAAATTATTAACTAAATGCTCCCATGGGCCCCAATTTTTTCTCTCTTTTACCATCGGCTAATAAGGGAAAAATCGGTGAAAAATCGTTTGAATCAGCTAAGTCACCACTGTTCAATCCGGTTTTTCTCCTAAAAAAAGGCCATTGCATAACTCGATCAGAAATCAACTCAATCTGGTCCAATTCCGCTCTGACTCAGCTGAGTTTGCCTTTTATTGTTATGAGTTAAATGACAACTATTGTGCATTCTTCAATTCGCATAGGAAATCATGTTCACGGGTCCAGTATTCGCATAGTAAAAATTTTGGGTTCTTCTGTTTGAAGTGTTCTAATAAAATGAAGAATATTTGAGATGCTATTGGCTTTGGGAGCACCAGTCGGCAACCTAGCTGGTAAGAGACCAGCAAGATTAGAAAAAGGAGAAAGATAGGTATCAGCCGATTTCACATCAACCAATTAGTCTTTAATACGTCTTTCTAATGCATCATTCTTGATTGGCTTGTAAATGCAGGAGCTAAAGAGTAGATGCATGAGATACCAATTGATTTCACATCCATGTGTATGTGTGTGTGTTAAATTATTATTTTGTCATCAATTGACTTCGAAATTTTATTTGAACTTAAACTCTAAACTCTTGTTTTACAATTTGAGTTCTATCATTGTTATTGGATGCTCTACAGTCTACATTGATTTAAAATAATAACTTTCCTCCCGTACAAACTAAAATATTGAGGTTGAGACCTTTATTAATTATTTTAAAAGAGAGGTTGAAAGATAGGAGTACTTCAAAAATTATAAAATATAAAGCAGGCAATTGCTAATTTTTAGTTTATAGGCCACTCATAATTAACACCTAGATCCATCCTTGCTAAATAAACAATGCCAAAAAATGAAAATATAAAACTCGGTTTTCATGATATTTTCATGATTATATTATATTAATCGGCTCAAATTAATTATTGACTCTCATAAATTGAAACTTAAATTTGAAATACAATTAACTCACCTCAAAATATAATCCAAAAGAACTATAAAAAAAAATGTATGGATATATTTCTTTTTTTAAGGAGCTTGAACTTTCTTAATTATTTGGAAGTTTAAGATAATCACTTGGGTTGGTAAATAACAATGTTGAATTCTTAATCAATAAAATAATTTTCAAATTAAGTTGAAAAAAATTCAACCGAGTTTAAAGCTCAGCTAATTTTTACAGGGTCATAGTTGACGCGACCCAAATTAAGCAGGCTTTTATGGGCTGCGCTTGTGGAGTTCTAATTTAGATAAAAGCCCACACACCCACATTATTTTCTGTATAAGAGTGTGGAAGCAATATTCAATTCTATATACACCGAAATTTTTACAATATTAAAAAAAATTAATTAATTTCAAAAACTACCCGCTCTACAATGATATTCGAAATCTATCCAAGCCGAACTTTTTTTTACCAGTTTCAAGTCAACTTTTCAGTAAAAAAAATCCCAGTGCTTGCCTTTCCAAAACTGATGATAATTTTTTCCGATTTCTATTACTGATAAAAAAACACCGATTTTGAAATATGCAGAATTCGTATCCTCTGCATCAACTCAAAAAATAATCTTTTGAGTTAATGCATTTGGACTGCTTAATAAGATCCGTGCGGACTAGATTCACACTAATATTAAAAAAAACCTCTAAATTATAAATTGTGGTCGGATTAGCTCCGTTTAAAATCAGACAACCGACATGTATTAACGCACAAGATGCAGACTCCAAAAGAACACCGGTTTCTATTGCCTCAGAAAAATACCGTTTCACATAAATTAAAGTACACGCATCCCATAACAGGTTTTGATGATCTCGAGGTGGAATCACTTTATTTATTTAATTCGTTTGACTTTGATTGCTAATGTTTCCCAGCTGCTAATTTGTACAAGAGGAGGGTTCAAATGCCTCCATGTTTTTGTGCCTCCATTATGCCTCTATCTCTCTTCATCATTTTCAAAGTTTAAACAGTCGATCCGAACCGCTCAACCTAACCTCTATACTAAAATATGTTTGGAGACCAAATTTTATATTTTTAGGAATTTTTTTACTATTTTTTTAGATAGGTACAAAATCAGTAAATCTGAACCATCTAAAAACAGTATTTTTGTACATATCTAAAAAAAATAGTAAAAAAATTCCTAAAAATATAAAATTTGGTCTCCAAACATATTTTAATATGGAGGTTAGGTTGAGCGGTTCGGATCGACTGTTTGAACTTTGAAAATGATAGAGAGATGGAGGCATGATAGAGGCACAAAAACATGGAGGCATTTGAACCCTCCTCTTTGTACAATTGTATCAAACATTAGGCCCTATTTGTTAGCATGGGTTTACATAGGAAATGGCAACATGTCTCTATATGTTTCCACAAGTGTTCGGCACCTTAGGATATATCCAACTAAATTCCCAACGGGTTCTCGATGGATTCATTTTTCTTCTTCAAATAGCTAGTACTGTTGTGGTGGGAAAAAGTAAATTGAGTCAAAGCTCCGTTTTTATTTCCCAATTGACGCACTTGATGCGAAAACTAATAAATTAGCTGCTTCTTGAGTGATTAAGCTATTTTATTATAATTATTAATATCAAATTGGATATAACTAATAGTTTAAAACTTTAATGCTTCTTGGCTTGTCCTTAGAACCATAGCATGTCAAAAAATAAAATATATATTATTTAATAATTATTAATATCTTAATTTTATTTGTTTATAAATATTTTCTTAATTTATTTGTACTCATTTTCTTTTTTTTCATTTAATTATGAAAGTATTTATATTTTATAAAATAATAATTTATAAGTAAAGTTATGTTATTTTTTTAATCTATTTTATGTAATTAAATTACTAATAATTTTATAAATAAAAATAATTGCATAATATCAATTATTTTAGAAATAAAATAAGGTTTTCCACAATTAATCTCACGGTACAATCGAATACTTACATTTTGTACGTACCGATATATGTGGGTTCTCACTTTTTCAAAAGTGAGTTTCCATCCCCATCAAATCTCATTCCGCATAATCCCGTGACAAACGAACACGCCCTAAAAGAATATGAAATGATACAATCAACAAAGAGTTGGAAGTTGTTGGATGGGAGAAAGATTTCCGTTTCACACTGCCAGAGAGGAATTAACAGCATACCTTACACGTGTCAACAAATGTTTTTTTCAAAAAAACTGTTCGACATACCAAAGTGCCAAAGTCTGCCTTGACATTGCTTCAATGAACATAGTTTCCGTCAATTCCCATTCTTAGTAACCGGTAAAAATATTCCCGGACCAATAGAACCGGTAAAAAAATATGGGTCCCATGTAACCGGTAATAATATCTTCGATCTTCGGTTCTAGAAACCGGTAACTTTTTCGCCGGTTTTGGAAAGACCAGAACTGGAAATAATACTACCAAAAAATTTGCTTGAAACCGTTCAATTTTTTTTACTGAATTTCGAATTCCAACGCAGTAGGATAGTTTTTAAAATTAATTAATTTTTTGGATATTAATAAAAATTTCGTCTATATATATACACGGCACGGTCAAAAGTAGAATAAATGGAATGATATACATTAGAAGTGTTAAAAGTGCTGACATTTTATTCAATTTTTTCTTTTTGCTTGTTAATTTTTCCTTCTTGTGTTAATTAAAAGTGTTAAAAGTATTAATATAAGAAGTCAATTCCTATCCTTAGTAACCGGTAAAAAAATATGGGTCCCAAACTTAGTAACCGGTAATAATACCTTCGGTTCTAGAAACCGGTAACTTTTTGGCCAGTTTTGGAAAGACTAGAACTGGAAATAATATTATCAAAAAATTGGCTTGAAACCGTTAAGGGCCTGTTCGGCCGACAAATGGGAATGGGCGCGGACACGGGATTTGAACTGAAAAACACTGTTTCCGTAGAAAAAAAAAAAATCAGTTGAATTGAATTTTTTTTTTCCATGTGAATAGTGATTCGGCCGAACAGGTCCTAAATTTTTTACTGAATTTTGAATTCCAAAGCAGAACGATAGTTTTTTAAATTAATTAATTTTTTTGGATATTAATAAAAATTTCGTCTATATATATACACGGCATGGTCAAAAGTAGAATAAATGGAATGATATACATTAGAAGTGTTAAAAGGGCTGACTTTTTATTCAATTTTTACTTTTTGCTTGTTAATTTCCCCTTCTTGTGTTAAAAGTGTTAAAAATATTAAATATTAGAAGTCAAACCAACTAACTACTAAATATTTTTTTTTTAAAAATATTTATTCAGTATTACTTCTTATTAGATGTTTTTTTTTCTACCACCCTCAAAAATCAGAATTAAATGAATACCACCCGAATAATCAAATTTCAGATTCAGCCACGTTCACACCGTGGATCTGCGGACGGATCGCCAACCCGTTCGCGAAATGGATCTGCGGACTGACCCGCTCGCGTGACCCATTCGCACCGTGGATCTGCGCACCGACCCGTGGATCTGTGCACTGACACGCTCGCATCATGACCCGCTCGAGTGACCCGTTCGCACCGTGGATCTGCGGACGGGTCAACCCATTCGCAGATCCATGGTGCGAACGTGACGGAATCTGAATTCCGATTTTTCGGATGGTATTTATTTAATTCTGATTTTTGAGGGTGGTAGGAAAAAAAAAACGGAAAAATATTTTCTTTATGCATCATCAGACTTACAAGAAAAAAAAAAAAAAAACCAAGCACTAGTATAAATTTCTTCCAGTAAACAAAACTGTTAATTAAAACTATTGAAACAAAGAAATCTTTACAGAGACAAATTAAGATCAAGACCATTATTGTTTTCTACTTCATTCTTTTCCATATTTATTGTCTCTTTGACTTTTCCTTTCCCTTTCTCCTCTCTTTCCCTTTCATCTCCTTCGACTCTATCAAAATCTTCAAGACTAAAAGTCGGTTGCCAGACGGGCTCTAACACCGGCTTCACATGTCGCTGTAGCTCTTTCATGTCTTTGATTTTTACCAGTAATCTGTAGAACTTATCCATCTTCTCTTCTAACTCCATTTCCTCTCTTTGATTAGACATTGTCTCCTCTCTGACAGATTGTCTCTTTGATCTCTTATTCTTTTCAAATTCCATGGATGTTAACTTCTCTTTTGAATGAGAAGGGGTATATATGAAAGCAATTTTGGTAGGCAATTCAAGGACCAGCAATTAATGTCTATTTATTATATGTTGAATTCAAAGACCATATGACATAAATTAATGGGTTAAAATCTCTGAAATAAATAGTTTTGACCTTAACATTTGCCTGGTCCAATTCACTGTTCAAGGAATAATATATTAAAAAATTTAATTTTGAAGGGTTTTTAATTCATATTAATTAATTCTGAGGAGTTTGCCCAAAATATTTTGGTAATTTTATTATTTAATTGGAAAAAAAAATTGTAAGTAATCACTGATCTCAGCAAGTTTTTACAAAAATTTAAAATAAAAAATAATTGACTTTTAAATATACATGCAGTGGACCTAATTAAATGATCAACTAAAAAAATAAAATGAATTCTAAATTAATGTTATTTTAACAATTAGTATCAAAATTTACTTTTAAACAAATGACCTAACAAGGACCTAACAATGCGGAACTAAATTGGTTGCATGAATTTGAAAGACAATTTATATAAGAAATCAAGTTGTATACTTGCTCTGAAAAATCATAATTGTTTATTGTAGTGTTGTAAATAACGGTATGCGGTCGTCGGACGTATAGAGTATCGTCAAACAATTAATTGAGAATCGGTTATAATTGAGAATAATCAGTTGATTAATTAAAAAAAAATATAACGGTTTGATCACCGTCAATAACTAATCAACCGATTAATTAACATAAACACATGTTTTTTAAAACACTGGTTTATTGCATAGCATTAGCATCATCGATCTTACTTTATAATTATATTTATATTTAATTCAGAAGGGTATTTCGGTCAACATTAGAAACGACAAACTCATTGTATAATATTTGATGTAACAGTCGCACGCAATTGCGTCAGCTTGATGACCTCGATGCTTTCGTGCCATCTTCCACGTCTTCAATTTGTCAATTTAGGTAAGAACATGTATATAGATAATTTTTTTAAGTTGTAATCCTGACGATTATCTTTGTCAATTAAATACATACATAAAAGGTTGTAGTAAGCAAATAGCTCTTTTCGGCCCGGATCGGCACGCAGGGTTTGCCGATTTTTTTATTTATATCCATAAATTAAATTAAATTACAAAAAATAACCGAAGCACCGTTGAATTTCGAAAACTACCCAATCCGGTTATCTAGTAACCGGATTTTTTTTTTCCGGTTACCCAATTCCCTGAATTGGAAACAATGTCCGGTTATTGGATAACCGGAAATATGGTTTTGGTCCAGTTGTCCAATAACCGGTTTTTTTTTTTTAAACTCATTTTTTTATAACCATATGTATATGTGTATGTGTATGTGTATGTGTATGTGTATGTGTATGTGTATGTGTATGTGTATGTGTATTTTTCTATAATTTTAAATTTCATATTTGATTTACAAATTTTTTTTTTGTGTAAATTTGATAAATCTAAATACGAATTTTATTTTATATGTATATGTATATGTATATGTATATGTATATGTGTATGTGTATGTGTATGTGTGTGTATATGTATACATACACATACACATACACATACACATACACATACACATACACATATACATATACATATAAATTTATTTGATAATTGACAAATTGGTTAGGTAATTATTAAATTATTATTATTATTAATTATTATTATTATTATAATTTAGATACGCTGTGTATTATATTTTAGACCACCAATTATTAATTATTATTTTTGGATTATTTTGTTTGTACCATTCTAGTAATATTTTTTTATTAGTAATATTTTTTTATTAGAAATGGTCCAACTTTTTAATATTATTATTTAATCAATTTTATTTAATTTCATTAATATAATTTTTAAAAAAATATGTTTATCAAATGTTACAATTTACAACCCATTAAAATATTAAATTTACAGTATATTATTGGTCTAAATAAATAGATGGTGGCACGACATTTTTTTTTCATTGTAATTTTATATTTAATTACTTTGTATATTAAGCTAACTTTAACATAATTGATTAAAATCAATACATAACATAACATAACGCTATACTATTCACAAAAAATAATTAAATAAAAAATCATTTATAACTAAACTAAACTAAAACAATCAAATAAATATACATATTTTAAAAATAAATAAAGATTTCCCACAATTAATCCCATGATACAAACGAACACTCATTTTTTCATATTCCCATAATTAATCCCGTGCATTCCATACCCGTGAGTTCCCACTTTTTCAAAAGTGAATTATCATTCCCATTCTTATTCCCATTCTGTAATCATGTGACATCCGAACACGCCCTTCAAGTTCTTATAACACTGTTTCACATTTTGCATATTTGAATTGTGTTTCATAATTCGTACTTGTGTTAGCACCAAGAACGCTTGAACAAGAAATACTATATATTTTTTTTTATTCTTGTTGGAATTGTTCATTATGGTTATGGTCTTAATAATCGCTAACAATATTTCTATATATTGAGATAGCCGAATAATCTAATTAACAATTTCAGTATATATATCTCAACCATAGGATTTGATTGCTAAGTTATATTCCAATGTTAAAGTCACAACTTTTTAATAAAATAATTGTGATGCAATGATCAATAATACCATGATATTATGAGCACATGAAAAAGTGATTATTCTTCTTCCAATTAATAGAAATTTCGAGGAGAAGTAATAGCAAAAGCAAAATATATATAACATTTCCAGTAAGGAATTTATGTGGAATAAAGTCAATCATTTTAAAAAGACAAAGAAAAAAGTATCAAATACCCTAATTTTCTATGAAAAACTATGCATCACCAAATTTCCCATAATTTTTTTAAATTATCCTCTTCGGTTCTCTGTTTTTTTAAATAATTACATAATAATTTGTTTAAGATTTCAAAAAAAAATTCCTTATCAGGTGATACCTTATTAATTATACACACTGATTTGATGGACGTTAATTAATAGTATTAAATTATTTCTGAGGATTTAAATTTAGTTATCAACATTATTTTTCTGAATCAGAACAACAGTTCTTAGTATGAACCTTTCAAAATTAACATCTATTAGCTAAAAAAAACACTAAATAAGTGGATCAGCTATGTAATTAAAATGACAACCAAAAAGTTTTCACCCAAACATGGATCCCCAGTCAAAATACCAGGAATTATGAAAATATTTCAAATGGCCTTCATAGTTTCATCAATCTAAACTCTAAAGTATAGAACTAGGGTGTTCTTAAGTTTATCAAGCCCGTTGGTGAACTCAAGTCTAAAATCCATCAAATTAGTTTCAAATGACGAATTCGAACCGTTGAAATCTGCCTACCTTACGAGTGATGCGTCTGCATATGAAAATTTTGAACAGTTGAATTAATTTCATATAAAGTTAATTGGTCAAAATTAGAAGGTTAATAATTAATTTTAATGCATTCATTTTTGAACATTTTTTTACCACTTGACTTTATACTAAATTAATTCGAATGCTTAAAATTTTCACACGTAGACGCATCACTTGTAAGATAGGTGGGTTTCAACGGTTCAGATTTGTCAATTAAAGCCAATTTGATGGGATTTAGACTTGAGTTTACCAAAGAACTTGATGAACTTAAGAACACCCTAATTCTACTTATATATAATTTTGGTTAATGCCTCTAATTCAAAGTACTTGCAGGTAATATTGGACCATTCCTATAGCTAAGCTTGGTAATTAAGACTTTCAAAATCTGAAGATAATCTCTTTGACAAAGTATATTTCTCCTATATATATAACCATGACTAATTAAGTTCATAAGTTCGATATGAGATTGTGACAGAAATGTCACTGGGCTTGCTTAAACTTTCGGAAATAAATCTGCTTTGGAATCACAGGGTCCTGTTATTCCGATCCCAACCATTCAACTTCATTGAGATTCGTGTACGAAAAAGTTTTTTCATTAAGATTCGCACATGAAAAACTTTGAATGTTTAAGATCGGAATAACAGGACCTGTTATCTCATTGGAATCACAGCAGATTTATTTGCTAAACTTTCACCCTTTAAGTTAGTCAATATTTGCTTGTCCCACTACAAAATTAGAATTAATATTCCTAATCTTTCTTAATTAGTAATAGTCACTCTTTTTTTAAAATTGACTCTTGAGTTCTACAGTCTTGTACTGTTATGCTGGTACGTATCGCGTGCTACTGACTGCACCTGAACCGTTACTGGTATTACACTTGGTACGTTTTTTTATCTGATCTAATGGAATTGGCAGACACTACCAAATCATTTCAAGAGGAAAAGAGAACTAGTTAATGCCATGCATGATTGCATGTTAATAATATATACTCATAAACTAATGCACTGCATAGCCAGCTGTTAAAATTTTCTTAAACTAATTAAGACACAGACCCTATATATAATTAATTATTAAGAGTCAGTACTCTTTAGCATACATTTAATTGAAGAAAAAAGAGATCAAACATGAAAATTTAATTTGATACTAATTAATTAAGAAAATAAATCTACGACTCATCGCTTCTCTCCACTGCACCGTCGTCCTCTTTCTGGACCCGCTGCTCATCGGATTTACTACCTTCTCCTTGCATGAAATCTTCTAACCTGAAGGTTGGTCTCCATGGCACCTCTTGATATCTCGTCGTTCTTTCATTATCGACCTTCATTTTCTTGCTATTTGCATTACTGCTGCCGCCTACCCATGTATGTCTCATGGCCTTGATGTTTTCGAGCAAGGCGTAAAATCTCTCCATTTGTTCATCGACCTCTTTCTCGCTTTCTGGTTTGATTTCTGTGCTTGGTTTTGGTGTAGTAGTTACTGGTTCTTCTGAGAGAACGAAGGATTTTCTTTTTGTTGAAACATTATTTCTCTTTTCTTGATCCATATTGATGCAAATTAATGGTCTCCTGGTTTGGTCCATTGATGAGGGAATGGTGAGAGTTTATATATAGTTGGGCATGCAAAGCGACCTTTGATTAATTCTCTATATTTCATTTTAGTCATTTTTATGTAAAATTAAAATGAATAGACTTTTCTTTTATAAAATATTGACTTGAATGTAGTCAAAACAGAACGCACATTTTAAATATTTTATTAATTAGTCTAATTAACAGCTGTGATGATGTTTGATTGATATTGTTTTTTATAACTCAGCATAGCCCATTTCTTATATATTATGAATAAATTAGATTTAGAAAATAGATAATCGCAACAACTATTGAAAACTTAGTTTATAGCTTGAATATTGAAAGATAAGGTTGATCTTCAGTTCTGATCAAATTAATCATCTTGGAAATGTTAAATGGTTTCAATAAATTTAGCACACATCTCTTTGTAAAATAAAATGGAGAAATTAAAAATATGTGCTGTAGAGGTCTTTTCCTAATATTACTTTTATAAAGGCTAAAGCAGGGGAAACAGTGGTTAGTTTTTTTTTTTTTTGATGTGAAACCCGTAGTGGTTAGTGACAGGTGGTTTCCTGACGCTAAATCGTGACGTCAGAAGGGACCAGAAAGGGATTTGGTTTACGACGTCATAAGCGTGAGGTCAGCACTTTGATGTGAATGATAAATCCGGAAATTTTTTATCAGTAGAAATTAAGAAAAAGGAAGAGAGAGAAAAAAAAGTACATCATATTTTTTATTACTAGAAAATTTCATAAGATTTTTAAAAATTTTAAAAATGAAAAAGTTTGAATCGATAGGAATTTTACCAATGTAAACTTAATTTTTTGTAAGTTTGATATATAGATAAAGAGAATTCTTATATTATATCTCTAGTAAAATGTAAAAAGTTTTTAAAAAAAAAAGATAAATATTTCTATTATATATAAATTTTAAGATACTCTATCTATTTTTATACAAATAGTTTTTTAAAAAATAGATGAAATATTTCTATTATATATAAATTTTAAGATACTCTATCTATTTTTATAAAAACTTTTTATATTTTACTAGAAAAAATTTAAAAGAAACAAATACAAACTAGTTTAGATCCGTATAATTCCTACTGATTCAAACTTTTTGATTTTTAGAATCAATAGAAGTTCTAATCTTTCTACTAATAAAAAATATGATGTACTATCATGTTTTTCTCTCGTTCTTTTTCTTAATTTCTACAAATAAAAATTTTCTGATAAATCGCGTAGCCATTTCATGGCTTTGATTTTTTTTTCTTTTTTTTTTAGTCTGATGCATAGATAGATGGAATTATTATATTATATCTTTAGTAAAATGTAAAAAGTTTTTTAAGAAATAGATGAAATGTTTCTATTATATATAAATTTTAAGAAACTATATCTATTTTTATGAAAACTTTTTATATTTTACTAGAAAATTTGTAAATAAAATAAATACAAACTAGTTTAGATTAGTAGAACTCCTATCAATTCAAATTTTTTGATTTTTATAATTAGTAGAAATTCTAATATTTCTATCCATTAAAAATATGATGTACTCTTTATGTTTCTCTCTTGTTCTTTTTCTTAATTTCTATAGATAAAAAATTTCCGATTAATCCCCGTAGCCCTTTCATGGCTTTGATTTTCCCCGGTAATGGGTACAACTTATCCATCCTCTCTTCTATCTACTTTTTGTCTCTTTCCTGAGACGTTGGCTCCTCTCTTTAAGCAAGCTGTGGTACTGGTATACTGGTGTACTGGTATTTGTTCTGTGAGAATGACAATACAGTGACATATTGTCTCTTTGATGTGTCTTACTCTTTTCAAATTCCATGGATAGTATTAACTTGTCTTTTGAAGGAGAAATAAAAAGCAAATTTGGTAGTCAATTCATGGTCCAATATATGTTTATTATATGTTGAATTGGACTAATTTATGGTATAATAATATAATATGTTAATTAACTAATTATTATTTTTATATGGCTTAATGGTTATGGGAGAAGTCAAATTTTTGATCTCCAGCTCCAAACCAAAAAAATCAACAAAACCATAAACATATAATTAATAGAGTACAACTAGGGTATTCTTAAGTTCACCATGTCTCTTGGGGAACTCAAGTCTAAAACTCATCGAATCGGCTTCAAATAATGAATCCGAACCGTTGAAACTTGCCTATCTTACGAGTAATGCGTCTAAGTATGAAAATTTTAAACATTCGAATTAATTTAACATAAAGTCAAGCAGTCAAAATTAGAAGGTTAATAAATTAATTTTAATGCATTCATTTTTTGAAACATTTTTTATCACTTGACTTTATGCAAAATTAATTTTAAAATTTTAAAATTTTACTTGTAGTAGACGCATCACTCGTAAGGTATGTGGATTTTAACAGTTCAAATTCGTCGTTTGAAGCCGATTCAATGGATTTTAGACTTGAGTTTACTAAGAAACTTGACGAATTTAAGAACACTTTAGTTCTACTCAAATTAATAAATAAAACAAGATCAGAACAGAAAACGTGGGGCCCCTTAATTGTACACAAAGTTGCTACTACGTTTTGCTTTCTTAAGGATTTTCTGCAATTTACAAAATTGCATTGGGTTTAAAATTAAATAAGAACCACCTTCAAAACATTATAATGGAAAATTTAAATATTGGAACTAACTTTTTTGCACGAAAATTACAAAATCTGAAACTCAATTTTCAGACATTGAAGAAATTATAATATTATATGAGTAAAGCTAGGGTGTGATGTGCTCACCAAAAAAGTTTGGTGAACACAACTTCAAAAGTATATCGGATCGACTTTAAATATCGAATCCAAACCCTTGAAATCCATATACTTCATGAGTGATGCATGTACACGCAAAATTTTGAAAGTTTCGAGTTTATTTGCTACAAGGTCAAGCGGTCAAAGAAATGATAAAAATTGAATATATAAAACAACTTATAAATTAACTTATAAAATGTTCATTTCTTTGACCGCTTGACCTTGTAGCAAATAAACTTGAAACTTTCAAAATTTTGCGTGTACGTGCATCACTCATGAAGTACATGAATTTCAACAGTTTGAATTCGATATTTGAAGTCGATCCGATATACTTTTGGAATTGTGCTCACCAAACCCTAACCACCAGGCTATAAATAAATATTTGATATTTTATGAATAAGACTAGACTATATAATTTTAAAATAAAAACAAAAATATATTAAATTTTTAATATACATAATTAAAAATTAAAAATTATAGGGTGACTTAGTCACTCTAATAATGAACCTAGAATTGCCATGTTTTAAAAAAAATATTGTGTTGTCTGAAAATTCATAGTAAAAGTAATAGGAAAAACAAATCATTCAGCGTTCGGTTTGTCATCACCCAAAAAATAAATTACTCACAAATAATTGAAAAATAATTCACCAATCTTGTGACTATAATTTGATATAAGGAATCAAGTTGTATACTTGCTGCACGGCATATAATAAGAAAATCCGCAAACTTGACAAAGAGAATTGTATAAAGTGAATGTTTGAAACAGCAAACTGACAGAGAGAATATTGTATACTGATGTGAATAGGTCACTGGTGATTGCGTCAGCTTCATGGCATCGATGCTTACCTTCAATTTCAACAAAGAACGTGATCAGGCTTCCACTTGTTCAAATTGTCAAATTAATTAAGAACATGTCGGTGGGATACATAGTTCTTTTTATTATTATTTATTAAAGTTATAATCCTGACAATTATCTTTGTCAATTAAATACATACATAAAAGATTGTTGTAAGTAAATAGCTCTTTTCAAGTTCTTATCGTACGTCATAGCATTCTTTCACATTTTACATTTTTTTTTGTATAACACCATAGTTAAAATTTAATTTTTTTTATTTTATGATATTAAGTACCAATTATTATTGGTCAATATACCATTCAAAATGATAATTATAATTAAAGAACTAAAAGTATTTTATTATATAATTTTTTTAAACAAAATATCTTTTGGCTCTAAAAAAAGGACAAAAATACTACAAATAGTTAGCAATATATATTGTTTATTGGTTGCTAAATAGTTAGCATTAATAATTTAAATCTATTGTTATAATTGATATTTGGGTGTGTATATTGTGTTGATATATGTATATTCACCGCCATCAATAAGTTGTCTTTGCAACCTTTTTCATTATGTAAAAATTAATAAGTTACTAACTTAAATATTGAAGTAATAAAATTTGTGGGCAAGATTTTCCATTAATATTCAAGTTTTAATCTTTTTTGTTGATCATGCTATTATTATTTTTTCCAATGGCGTGCTTCACAATCGCTCACAAAGAACTAAAAAAGAGTGCACAGAGAGTTCACCTTTTTCACACTTCAAATTAGGAATGAACAAAATTGCTAACTTTATATTTTTGACAGAAATACAATTGCAACTGGGTTTGCTTAAACTTTAAGTAACGGATAAAGTTTTCCCAAAAACATGCATGCATGTCATCCTTTTAAGTCAGTCAATATTTGCTTGTCCCACTACAAATTAGAATTATATTCCTATTTGTGCTTGATTAATTATAATCACTCTATTTTTTAATATTGACTCTTGACTTCTCTATCAAATTTTAGCAAAGTTCTGGACATAGTACACATTGGGGCAGGATCAGGAGCGAAGCCATACTGTTGAACTATGAGGATGAAATATATATGGTGGTCAATTATATAAAAATTTTATGCAGAGAATGGAGGTCAATTTTATAGTTTCTTGATTTTTTATTCAAAATTATATAGAAAATTATACATAAATATTAAAAAAAAAACTAAAAAATGAGGATAAGTTGACCCCATATCACCACTTTATCTTTGCCCCTGGGCAGGAATAGATGAGTGTATAATTTTTAATTTTGAAAAATCAAGCTTTTGACATTAAATTAAGCATATAGCAGACTCATATGTGTGTACGTAGTTTTTTTTGTCAATTTCAGAATTCAACTATGCGCAGTCCAGTCTTCTCTAATATCCTCTTTCTCGTGCGCGAAATAGTCCCGTGTTTTTTTTTTCCTTCGCTAATTTTCGATCCCCTTCTTTCTCTCCCGATAAAATTAATAAGTTACTAACTTAAATATTGAAGTAATAAAATTTGTGGGCAAGATTTCCCATTAATATTCAAGTTTTAATCTTTTTTGTTCACCATGCTATTTTTATTTTTTCTTATGGCGTGCTGCACAATCGCTCACAAAGAGAAAGAATTAAAAAAGAGCATACGTACAGAGAGTTCGCATTCTTCACACCCAAAATTAGGAATGAACAAAATTGCTAAAATTATAATCAGTGGTTCCCTCCGCCGCCTCTCTATCACCTCAAAATTAATTTCCAATTCCAAAACATGCAACTATGGCGCCAGCCAGCTATGGTCACGGTTCTGTCTCCTTCTCCTCCTTTTTCCCTTTACTTCTTTTAATACAATAATAGAACAGTACTCGCGAGAGATACTGTTGATATACCCTATCAAATACTATCGTTGCTAATAGAAAAGATATCTTTTTGTCGGTATACCCTCACAAAAAGTCACTTTTTATCCACGTGAATAATGTCTAAGTGAAAAAAATTAAAGTTAACTATGAAAATGTTGAATCTAATATTCTAATGCACTTCCTTTTCAATGCATGGTTTATTCCAAATTATTGTTGAAGTGATCACAACTTTTGAATATAATAATTGTGATGCAATGATCAATATATACCACAATATTATGAGCACATGAAAAAGGTGATTATTAATTAATTCTTTTTCCAATTAATAGAAATTTTGAGTAAGTGATAGCAAAAGCAAAATATATGTATTTTCAGTAAGGAATTCTTGCGGAATAAAGTCAGTCTTTTTCAAAAGACAGAAAGAAACCCAAACATGGATCCCCAGTTAAAATACCAGAAAATTACAAAATATTTCAAATAATCTTAATTTGGACCTTTATCAATCTAAACTATGCAAAGAACAACTATATATAAATTTGGTTAAATGCACATTCTCAATAAATTTATCATTATATCTTAACCAATCTTTCAATGCCTCTCTAATTCAAACTTTCCAAGTACTTAATTACAAGTAAATTGGACAATTCCCTACGTAAGTTTGGTAATTATGACTTTATCAAAAAGTGATGATCATTTCTTTGACAAAGTATATTTCTCCTATAATAGTGATCATTAAGTTAATTTATAAATTTGATCTAAGATTTTGACAGAAATACAATGAGTGAGTCTATGGTACTATGCATATCACGGGTTGTTACCGTGCTACGGCTCTATATTCGAGTTTTCAAATCCTAACGGTCGATCCAAACCGTTCATCTTGTTCTCCATATTAATATGTGTTTGGAGACCAAATTTTACATTTTTTGAAAATTTTTTACTATTTTTTTAGATATTTAGAAAATCACTTGATCTGAAAATTCTGGACCATCCAAAAACAGTGATTTTCAATAAATCTAAAAAAATAGTAAAAAATTTCAAAAAATGTAAAATTTAATCTCCAAACACATATTAATATGGAGAACAAGATGAACGGTTTGGATCGACCGTTAGGATTTGAAAACTCGAATATAGAGCCGTAGCACGGTAACAACCCGTGATATGCATAGTCCCATAGACTCACTCGAAATACAATTGCAACTGGGTTTGCTTAAACTTAAAGTAACGGATATAGTTTTAAGTCAGTCAATATTTGCCTGTCCCACTACAAATAATTAGAATTATATTCCTATTTTTGCTTGATTAATTATAATCACTCTTTTTTTTAGTATTGACTCTTGACTTCTATCAGCAGCTGTCAGTTCTTTCAAAAAAAAAAACTCTTAACGTCTCTATCAAATTTTAGCAAAGTTTTGGACAGAGTACACATTGGGGTAGGACCAAGAGCGGAGCCATACTGATGAACTATGAGAGTGAAATATATATATGGTGGTCAATTATATAAAACTTTTATGAGGAGACTGGAGTCAATTTTACAGTTTCTTGACTTTTTTTTCAAAATTATATAAAAAATTATACATAAATATTAAAAAAAAAATTAAAAATGAGAATCAGTTGACCCCATATCACCGCTTTATCTTTGCCCCGGGGCATGCGCAGGAGTAGATGAGTGTATAGTCTTGAATTTTGAAAAATCAAGCTTTTGGCATTAAATTAAGCATATAGACTCATATGTGTGCAGTAGCAGAGCCAATTCCAGGGTGCCTGGAAATTGATTTTTTTTTACCGATTATAGTTATCCAAGTTGATGCCTACCTATAATTTGTTAATTGCCCCCCTCTGCAGCCCACAAAGCAGCCCAAAAGCCTAATTCTTATTATTTCTTATAGAGAAACATCAGCGTACCTGTTTAGGAAAAGAGAGAAGCGGACCTGCTCACTGATTCAAAAAGAAAGAAGCAAACAACGTCACAAAACTCTATTTCACTTTGAGGTCCTGTTCGGCTGCGTTACTGTTTCTGTGGAAAAAAAAAAATTCAGTTTAAGTGAATTTTTTTTTTCCCACGAGAACAGTACTTTTCAGTTCAATTCCTGTGCCTATATCTATTCTCAATTGGAGGCCGAACAGGGCCTGATTGTGAAGAGTTCTGACTCAGATCCTGACTACGCCACTGTATGTGTGTAGTTTTTGTCAATTTCAGATATATTCAACTATGCGCAATCCAGTCTTATATAATCCTCTTTCTCGTGCGCGAATAGTCACACCCCCCCGTAGTGGTTAATCAAACAACTATATTTCAATTTCATAGTGGTTAATGAAACAGTCTTGCACCTCTCTGCTGGTATCACTACTGACTGCACCTGATCCACTATTCAGATCTAGATAGAGGAGAGAGACAGAGACAAGAGCTATTGTTACAATTAATAGTAACAGTTTTCAGATAGCTAGGTTTTTTCACTGGTACATGGGCAACAGGGCAAGGATGATCAAATGAAGATTTTGCTGCTATTTTTGACGTTGTAGTTTACTTTTCCAACATCCGTTCCTTTTGTTTTGTTCTTATGAGCATTAATTGATTCTTGTATACTTACATTTGGTACATTATTTAATATCTGATGTCATGCTTCATTGCATGCTAATACAATACTTAATAATATATAAGCAAATGTTAAGAAATCAGTACTAGATCTCAAAACATACATTTAATTGCAGAAGTTAAAAGAGAAAATCTTGCAAATTTAATTTGATAATAATTAAGAAGAAAATTCTACGACTCATCGCTCTTCTCCGCTCCACAGTCGTGCTCTTTCTTGACCTGCTTCTGCTCAGTGATTTTACTACCTTCTCCTTGCATGAAATCTTCTAACCTGAAGGTTGGCCTCCATGGCACCTCTTGAGCTCTCATCGTTCTTTCATTATCGACCTTCATTTTCTTGCTATTCGCATTACTGCTGCCTCCTACCCATGTATGTCGCATGGCTTTGATGTTTTCGAGCAAGGTGTAAAATCTCTCCATTTGTTCGTCGACCTCTTTCTCGCTTTCTGGTTTGATTTCTGTGCTTGGTTTTGGTGTAGTAGTTACTGGTTCTTCTGAGAGAACGAAGGATTTTCTTTTTGCTGATACAATTCTTTTTTCTTCCATTGATCTTTCGTAAATTAATTAAGCTCTTGGGTTTCAACTTTCAACTGATGAGAGAATGGTGAGAGTTTATATATATATATATTGTTGCGCATGCAAAGCGAGCTTTGATTCTCTATATATTTATTTCCCTGCCTAATCCGACAGTTGTAACCAAAGTCCTTTTAGGTCATTTTCAAATAAAATTTGAAAAATGAATATAGACTTTTCTTTTATAAAATATTGAATTAAATATAGTTAAAACTCAAAATAGAATCGCACATATAGGATATTTTAATATTTTATTAATTAGTAACTACTATGATTAACAGCTCTTATATATGATGTTTGATTGATATTTTTTTTTAAATCATCATTATTATCATTATCATAAATGGTTTCAATAAATTTAGCACACCTCTTACAACTTGGACGTTTCCATTTGTAAAATCCATTGGAGAAAATTAAAAATATGTGCTGTAGATGTCTTTTTCTAATATTAATTAGTTTATACAGGCTGCTTAAACTTAAACGGTGGTTAGTGGCACCTGGTTTGCTGACGCTAAATCACGACGTCAGCAGAGACCAGAAAGGGTTTTGTTTTATGACGTCATAAGCGTGAGGTCCCTGCACGTTACCGTGAATCCAACGCTGGTTGATTTGCAATGCCGTGATAGAGCCCTAATATAATCAAAAGAAGGCTATTTTACTTTCTTTTTTAAATCAATAAAGAAACCTCACAAACTAGAAATGCACAAAAAGTTTGTAGTTTGTAATTCGATTTGATCATTTGATTTGAAAAAAGTTTGCAATTAATTTGATTTGAAATTAATTCGTTCTGAAACAAATTAAACCAATAAGGTTCGAATTTTATTCAAATCAAACTCAAATTGGATATAATTTGTTCAAAATTGATTCGCAAACTATTTAGGTTCGAATCTCAAATAATGCAACTAATGGATTCTAACTATCAATCTTTAATAATGCAAAAACCAAATTTATATCAGAGCTCAAAAGTATTAATATAATGGTAACTTATAATAGAAAAATATTTCAGTAACGTAACATATTAACAATGGAATAAGTTTTATTTGACTAAGTTTATGACGTGGTTTTAATCAATCCAACAACGTAAAAGGTAAGAGAATCTTGAGCTGCCCATAATTCATCAGTGTGAATTTGTGAAAGGTAAAAGGAAACCGTGTGAATTTTGTTTCACGAGAATAAAACTAATGCATAAAGTACCGGTATAACTAAGGATGCCAAAAAAAAATTGTAGTTTGTAATTCAATTTATTTTGATTCGATAATATTGTAGTTCGCAATTAATTCGTTTCAAAATTAGTTCGTTCTGAAACAAATTAAACCAGTTCGATTTGAATCTTATTCAAACTCAAACTCAAACTCAGAGTGAAGTTCAATTTGGTTTAATTCTCGTGAAGGAAATAGATATACTGTTATTTTCATGGAGGAAATAGATATACTGTTATTTTCTGGGAATAACAGGAACCTGTTATTCTGATCCCAACTGTTTAAACTTTTTCATACGCAAATGTCAATAAAGTAAGTTTCTTATGTACAAACCTTATGCGCAGCCCCCAGTCGTCTCTAATCCTCTTTCTCCTGCGCGAAATTGTCCATTTTTTTTTTTTTTGCCTTCGCTAATTTCACCTCTGTTAATTCTCTCTTCGTAAAATTTTCTCTTGGCTTCGCACCTCCACTCAGTCCAGTTTTTTTTTCATTGGCTTACCCTGAATCAATTTCTGGCTACTCCCTGAAAAAGTCTTTTTTCGTGTGCCAATGTCATGATTTTCCGGATTAAGATTTAAGAACAATATCGGAATCATTGCAATCGGTACATATGGTGATGAGAACAACTATATTTTGAATTTCATATAGAGGTTAATCAAACAGTCTTACACTTCTCTGCTGGCAGCACTATTGACTGCACCTGACCCATTATGCAGATCTAGAGAGAGGGAGAGTCAGACAGACCGTGTGCACATGGAAAAGAGATGTTTCTGCACCTGAAAGAGAGGTTTGTGCTTTCCTTCAAAGCTACTGGTACAGTAGCAGCAGCTTTCAAAGAGTTCTTTTCACTGGTACAACTGTAAAAGGGCAAGGATGATCAAATGTAGATATTGCTGCTATTTTTGTTTTGTTCTTATGAGCATTAATTGATTCTTGTATACTTACACTTAGTACATTTTTTATCTGATGTCAGTCTAGTATTTTTTTATTGGCTTACCCCTGAATCAATTTCTGGCTACGCCCTGAAAAAGTCATTTTTCCTGTGCCAATATCATGATTTTCTGGATTAAGATTTAAGAACAATGTCGTAACCGTTGCAACCGGTACATACGGGGATGAGAATATATGGTGATGAGAACAACTGTATTTCAATTTCATATAGTGGTTAATCAAACAGTCTTGCACCGCTCTGCTGGCATCACCATTGACACTGCACCTGATCCATTATGCAAATCTAGAGAGAGAGACAGACAGACCGTGGGCACATGGAAAAGAGATGTTTCTGCACGTCAAAGAGAGGTTTGTGCTTTGATTCACAGCTACTGGTAGTCTGGTACAGTAGCAGCAGCTTTCAGAGAGTTCTTTTCACTGGTACAAGGGCAGGAATGATCAAATGTAGATAGTGCTGCTATTTTTGTTTTGTTCTTATGGCATTAATTGATTCTTGTATACTTACTCTTAGTACATTTTTTATCTGATGTCAAGCTTCATTGCATCCTAATACAGTAACACTTCATAATATATGATCAAACGTTAAGAAATCAGTACTCTCAAAGCATACATTTCATTGAAGAACTTAAAAGAGAAAATCTTGCAAATTTAATTTGATAATAAATAGAAGAAAATTCTACAACTCATCGCTTCTCTCTGCTCCACAGTCGTGCTCTTTCTTGACCTGCTTCTGCTCAGTGATTTTACTACCTTCTCCTTGCATGAAATCTTCTAACCTGAAGGTTGGCCTCCATGGCACCTCTTGATCTCTCGTCGTTCTTTCGTTATGGACCTTCATTTTCTTGCTATTCGCATTGCCGCTGCCTCCTACCCATGTATGTCTCATGGCCTTGATGTTTTTGAGCAAGGCGTAAAATCTCTCCATTTGTTCGTCGACCTCTTTCTCGCTTTCTCGTTTGATTTCTCTGCTTGGTTCTTCTGAGAGAACGAAGGATTTTCTTTTTGCTGATACAATTCTGTTTTCTTCCATTGTGCAATTAAAATAGTCTTCTCTCTTGGGTTTCAATTGATGATGAGAGAATGGTTGGAGTTTATATATATATTTATATAGTTGCGCATGCAAAGCGAGCTTTGATTCTCTATGTATGTATATTTCCCTGCCCAAACGGAAAGCTATAACCAAAGTCTTTAATTTTGGTCAATATCTAAATAAAATTTTAAAAATGAATATATAGTTTTCTTTTATAAAATATTGAATTGAATGTAGTCAAAACAGAATCGCACATATAGGATATTTTAATATTTTATTAATTAGTAATGACTAATTAGTATAATTAACAGCTCTTATGAAGTTTGATTGATATTGAATTTTTTTTTTAAAATCATCATTATTATCATGATAATTATAAATGGTTTTAGCACACATCTCTTACAAATTGGACTTTTCCATTTGTAAAATGCATTGGAGAAAATTAAAAATATGTGCTGTAGTGATCTGTTACGTCTGTAGAGGTCTTTTCCTAGTGTAGTAGTCTATACATACTGCTTAAACTTAAACGGTGGTTAATGGCACGAGGTATGCTGACGCTAAACCGTGACGTCAGCAGAGACCTAAATGGGATTTGTTTGATGACGTCATAAGCGTGAGGTCTGCACTTTGAATTCGTGTCCTTGCATTAACTCAAAAAGAATCTTTTGAATTAATACATCTGAACCGTCCGATCAGTTTTGAGATTCGTGTGCATTAAATTTGCACTAATATTGAAGATGTTCTATGTTTTAGACAGAACTGAATGAGCTTCGTTTACAATCAGACGGCTGATATCTGTTAACTCAAAAGTTGCTCTTTGGAGTTAATGCAGACGATACGGACTACTGCACTCTGCCGTGAATGATAAATCCTGTGATAGAGCCCTAATATAATAAAAAGAAATATTAATTGCACAGGCCAAAATGCATGACTAAGTCGACAACTCAAGAAGAGAACAGAAAACGTGGGGGCCATTAGGGTCCGGATACCCGGAAGTAATTCAACTTTTGAATTTTTGATCAAGACTGTCCGAATTGAATTCACCGTTTGAGATTGTTTCAAGATTTGGACTCATTGCTAAGGATGTGTGCGCTTCACTTCGGATAGATTATTGCGGATTCAAATTGAACGGTCTAAAAAATTGAATTACTTCACTGGATTTGAATTCCATTAATTTTACGCAAAGTTGCTACTACTTTCTACTTTCTTAATTTTCGACAATTAACAAAATTGCATACCGTTTAAATTAAATATAAGAGGAGGGATCCAATTACACCATTTTTTGGTGACACCAGATTACACCCTATGTTTACAAAGTTCAAATGGTCGATTCAAACCGTTCAACGTGATGTATATATTAAAATGTGCTTGCAGATCAAATTTTACATTTTTCTGAATTTTTTTACTATTTATTAAGATAGGCACAAAAATTCAATGGTCTAAATATAGCGATTTTGTTAAATACTTAATAAATAGTAAAAACAAATTCAAAAAATGTAAAATTTGATCTGCAAGCACATTTTAACATATCCATTTGTTGTATTAAGGGGCACCTCTAATTGCTCAAAAACTAAAATTAAATCGCAATTGAAAGTAAAGAGAAGAGTTTAGAGAAATTTGACACGCGGGATGTTAACGGAGTTCGGCAAAACAAAGGCCTACGTCTCCGGGGCTTCGCAACCTTGAGTGGTGCGCCTTTCTATTACCCAATACGAAAGGATTACAACTTGTGAACCGTTGAGCCCTTACACACCAAGCGGGAAGTCAAACGGCCAACTCAAAGAGATGAGAACAAGATCTCTTAGTTCAAGCTACTCAAGATAAACACTCAATAGATCACTCTAACCTAATCTAAGTTGAGATTAGTGAAGTGGGTTTGAGGTTGTTTGAGGGATTTTGAAGTTTTAAGCTCTCACAATAATGGAGTAGGCTAAGCTCTCAGAAAATCGTTTTTAAATTAATTAGGGTCGGCTCAGATAATGGGGGAAGAAAACCTCACTGCTTTATTTATAAAGACAGCTTAAGACTGATCAAATTGAGCTAAAACGTTTTCCAAAAACGTTACAACGTTTTAGCTTATAATGCGATTTTAGGTTTACACTTTTCTGACAGCTCAGCTAACTTATCCAAAACGTTACGTAACGTTTTGCTCTGTAAAATCTTGATCAAAAACATGAATTGTTTGAAGCTCGGATTTAATTAAAACGTTACAACGTTTTTAGAAATCGTTACAACGTTTTAAATTTGACATTAACATTGATACAGACAATCCTAAAACGTTATAACGTTTTGTAAAAACGTTACAACGTTTTTAGAAATCGTTACAACGTTTTAAATTTGACATTAACATTGATACAGACAATCCTAAAACGTTATAACGTTTTGTAAAAACGTTACAACATTTTAGGTCGTTCAGTAAGCCTGTACTTCAGCATTTTTACCATTTCTAAAACGTTACAACGTTTTAGGTTATTTCTGAGTTTGATCAACCTTTTACTTTAGCATTTTTGACAGATTTAAAACGTTACAACGTTTTATAACCGTTACAAACGTTTTACTTCTGTCCAAACATATTACATTGCAATTCCAACTCTTCTTTAACCTACATAATCTTAAAATAGAAGAAATCATAAAATTCAATAATTGTATGTTTTTGCAAATTAGTCAAATAGACGAAAATAATTATTGTACGAACAACACCATTATGTTGAACGGTTTGGATTGACTGTTTGAAATTTGAAAACTCTGAAAATTGAGAGTGTAATTCAGTGTCACTAAAGAATGGTGCAATTGGATCCCTCCTCTAAATATAATCACCTTCAAAACATTATAATGGGAAATTTAAATTAATATTGGAACTGATTTTTTGCATGAAAATTGCAAAATATGAAACTCAATTTTCAAACATTGAAAAAAATTATAATATTTGGTTGATAAACTACGTTTTTTTTTATTAGATAATGTTGTCCTTCAAATATATCCAAGTGATATCAAAACTTATCGTACATAAAAACATAAATGTGTATTTATAATTGCATCAACAAGTCCATTTTTTTTATACATGATGTCAATTACAACCTCAATTTAAATTTTAAATGAGATATAAATGAAGACTATTTTACTTTCTTTTTTTAAACAATGAACAAACCTCACACATCCAACTTCTTTATATTGTCTTTAATAGAGTTTGAAGGAAATAAATCTGTTGTTATTCTTTGGGAATAACAGGAACCTGTTATTCCGATCCCAATCGTTCAAGATTTTTCATGTGCAAATCTCAATAAAGTAAGTTTTTCATGCACGGATTTTAATAAATATCAACGATTGAAATCAGTTATGTTATTCCCAAGGAATAACAACATATTTATTTCCGAGTTTGAATCCACAATTTTTTAAATTTATTTATTTTAATATCTCATTATTAGAAATTAAAACATGGCATATGACGACACTACGTACTCCACCACCGGTTGACTAGCTCGGTTTTGTTGATAAAAACTTCTCTAAATAAATTACTTTAGAATTAATATAAAATGTTGAATTCAATACAATGCTCAAGATGTTTCTAACTCTTTTAGAATATACATTTCAAAATCCTAACTTGATTCAAGATGGAGCAAGGAAGCAAGAATCATAAAGCCGAAATTTTTATTAATATCCAAAATAATTAAAAATTTTCAAATTCTACCTTAAAAGAAGCGGGATTTCGAAAAATGACCAAATCGGTGAGAATCTCACCAGTTTCTTTTTCTAGAAAACATAATTTTTTTTTATTGAGTTGTATATATTTTGAAAAAAAAATTCTGAATAACAATCATTAAATAATTTAAAATTTGTCTTTTTTAAAAATAGATACAACTTTTTAGAAATTAAATCTACTAGAAGGATGACAATATTTTTTCTATTTACTTAGAAATGACTTTTTAACTGAGATCAATAACTCAGAATTCAAGCATTTTTGTTTTTTTTTTCTAATAACACATAAAGAAATATATTAATTTTTCTTACAATTGCGAAAATTCTAGCCTGAAAAATGTTGATCCGGATTATTTGTCATAGTATTTCTAATAAATCAAATTATATTGTATTCTATCTATTTTCAAAGAAATATATTAAATATTTCTAATATTTTAATATAAAAAAAAATTTAATTAAAAAAAATTGTTCTGTAAAAAAAAAAAAAAAAAAAGCAAAACAAAACCGGTTAGAATTCTCACCGGTTTGGGTATTTTTCGAAATTCCACTGAAAAACGGATAGAATTAGAAATTTTTTTAACTTTTTTAGATATTAATAAAAATATCGGATCATAAAGCTTTGAAGTTGAACCTATATCTGAGATAGAATGAGGTAAACAAGGGACGTGAAGAAGATCCAAGTTTATATTTGCAACAGAATTTACATAAATTAATAGGTTAAATTTAAAACATGAAATAAATAGTTCAATTGACCTCGATATTTGTTTTACCGGGTCTAATTCTAGATCTGGAGTTATTTTTTTGGGACTCCGATCCTCTGCGGATGCTACGGGACATCCTTTGGTGTGGTGAAGCGGGGCAGAACTAGTTTGCACAATGTAGTGGGTGGAATTTGAATTCAAGTCACCTCAATTACAAAATAAAACTCTAACTACCAGGTTACAGATAAATATTTGATATTTTATGAGTAAGAATAGACTATATAAATTTAAAAAATCAGGGTTCTAAATAGTGCGCTATAGCATTTTCAGACCATAAAATCCATGGCGCTATCGGCGCTATTGGGGAATAGCGCTATTTTTTCAACCAGCACGCTATGACGCGATAAAAGCTATTTAAACCTTTGTAAAAAATAAAATAAAATTATATTCAATTTTAATATGCATAATTAAAAATTAAAATGAACCTAGATCCGGCCATGTTTTAAAGCCAATGACATGTTGTATTTGCAATATTTTTGTGTTCTTGTCTGAAAATTCATAGTAAAAATAATAGGAAAAATAACTAGGATGAATGTAAGGAGTAAAATATTTTTCCTCTTGTAACTATTTTTTTGCTATGGGATCCTCATTTTTAAATTCAAATGGACAACCCTCGTATTAATAATTTATTTAGAGAGAAATCAAGTTGATTTTTGGGAGAATTTTCGTACAAATTTTTAATTAGTTGCATGAATATCATGACAGTTGATATCATAGTGACAAATGAATTATTCGGGTTTGGTTCGGAGAGGTCAAAAATTTGTGATTCGAAAATAATTTAAGTATAATTCAGGAATGATTCAGAATTATCTGAATCAAAGATCTCAGTCTTACAAGGAAGCCAAAAAAAAAATGTTCAGGGAAAAGTAGAGTAAAATTCGCGAATTATTCAGAAATAATTCAGTCAAAACTTGGTTAACCGAATAATTTAACGTTCAGTTCGTCATCAAAAAAAAAATCATTCACAAATAATTGAAAAATAATTCGCAAATTTTGTAACTATGATTTAATATAAGAAATCAAGTTGTATACTTGCTGCACGGCATATAATCAGAAAATTCGCAACCTTGACAGAGAGAATTGCATAAGATCAATGTTTGAAAAAGCAAACTGACAGAGAGATATTATTGTATACTGATGTAAATACGTCACAGGCAATTGCGTCAGCTTCATGGCACTGATGCTTACCTTCAACTTCAACAAACAACAACAGGCTTCCAGTTGTTCAAATTAATTAAGAACATGTCGGTGCCCGGTGGGAATACATAGCGTTTTTTTTTTTTTTTTTTTAAATTATTAAAGTTATGATCCTGGCAATTAGCTTTGTCAATTAATTACATACATAAAAGGTTGTTGTAAGTAAATAGCTCTTTTCAAGTTCTTATCGTACGTCATAGCATTCTTTGACATTTTACTTAATTTTTTTTTTTTTTGCTTTGTATAACACCATAGTTCAACTTTATTTTTAATTTTTGAATATTAAGTACCAATTATTATTGGTCAATATACCATTCAAAATTATAATTATATTAAAGAACTAAAAGTAATCTATAATATAACATTTTAAAACAAAATATCTCTAGGCTCTAAAAAATGGATGAAAATGCTACAAATAGTTAGCAATATATATTGGTTATTTGTTGTTGAATAGTTGTAACGCCACGTAGATTGAGAGTATTAACGTGAGAACGATCCAATTTAAATTTCAGTTTTAATTAACTTAATTAGCAGGCCATAGTATAAATGAAATTAAATTCTAAACTAAAAGAGGTCTCAGTCCAACTAAATTTCAGCAGCCCATATTTTACTCTCTATCAAAATAACTAACTTTTTAATAACCGTCTCCACTCCGGTTCAAATCAAGCGTCCCTCCAATTTAAATTCCGCTGCCTATGTACATACCTGATGACCCCCTCTTCTATTTAAATCACTCATCCTTTCTTGTTTTACTCAAACCGCACCACAACTAGATTGCATTTAATTAAGGGTAAGACTAAGGTGCTATGGGTTGCATAGTGACCTACAGTGCTACGGCTCAATATTCGAGCTTTTAAAATCCAAAAGGTTGATCCGAACCGTTCATCTTGTTGTCCATATTAATATGTATCTGGAGACCAAATTTTACATTTTTTGAAAATTTTTTACTATTTTTTTAGATAAGTAGAAAATCAAATATTTGAATGGTGCATAATTTTTTAGATCAAATAATTAAATGATATGAGTTGGGTTAACTTGGGCCAATCACATCTAGTCAGAAAAATGAAATGGGCTGAAAGTTACGGAAGAAATCATTAATCAAACGAGTCACGAGTTGTAACGAGTGAGTTGAGTCCAACTTGAACTCAACTCGCTTAACTCCCGAGTTACTCAATTCGAGTCAGACTAACTCCAATTTTAAATGAACGAGTTGTTAACGAATGCGTTACCGAGCTAAATTTGAGTAGCTCACGAGTATCCTTATAAGTACATTTGCTATATAAGCAGTCTTAAGGGAAAATGCCTAATCTAATACACTTCCTTTTCAATGCATGGTTTATTCCAATTTATTGTTAAAGTGATCACAACTTTTGAATATAATAATTGTGTGCAATGATCAATACTATAATATTATGAGCACATGAAAAAGTGATTATTCTTCTTCCAATTAATAATTTTTTTGAGTAGAAATGCTAGCAAAAGCAAAATATATGTAGCATTTTGAGCAAGGAATTTATGTGGAATAAAGTCAGTTTTTTTACAGATAGAAAGGAAAAAAAAAGAAGCATCAAATCCCCTAATATTATACAAAAAAAGAGTACAAAACCATACATCACGAAATTATCCAGAAATCGGTTAAAATTATCGTTCCTTTTCATTCGTTGTTAATAGTATTTTATTATTTGAGAGGATTTTAATTTAATTATCAACAAATTTTTTTTTTCTGAACCATAACAACAGTTCTTAGCTATGAACCTTTCAAAATTAACATCTTTTAGCTTAAAAATAAATAAATAGAATTTAAGTGGATCACCTATATATAAAATGACAACCAGCCTCGCCGAAATTTTTATTAATACCATTTAAAAAAAATAAACCAAAATACCACTGAAATTGGAGAATTCGAAAAATACAAGGGCCTCCAAGTCAATCTGCGGCCTCATTCTTGGAGAGCCTCGTCCAAATCAATCTACGGCCTGTCAAAAACCTAAATTTTACAGTGCATTTTTGGATTTTTGAGGGGCCCAGCCTCAACGTCAATCTGCGGCCCTCCAAAAATAGCACCGCATATTGACTTGGAGACCCTGTTATTTTTCGAATTACCCATAATTTGTGGGTTTTTTTTTTTTTTTACAGTGGTATTAATAAAAATATCGGCCAGCCTCGTTGAACAAGTTTTCACCCAAACATGGATCCCTAGTCAAAATACCAGAAATTATTAAAATATTCCAAATGATCTTTGAACCTTTATCAATCTAAACTATATGCAAAGAACAAGTATATATAAATTTGGTTAAATGCATATTCTCAATAAATTTATCATTATATCTTAACCAATCTTTGAATGCCTCTAATTCAAAGTACATAATTACGTAAGCTTGGTAACTATGACCTTTTCAAAATCTGATAATCATTTCTTTGACAAATGTACTTTTTGCCTATAATAATGATGACTAAGTTCAGAAATTTGATCTGAGATTTTGACAGAAATACAACTGGATTTGCTTAAATTTCCTGTAAAGTCTTGAGTTTTACCAGAAACATGCAAGTCATCCTTTTAAGTTAGTCAATATTTGCTTGTCCCACTACAAAATTAGAATTTTGTTCCTAACTTTTCTTAGTTAATTATAATTACTCTTTTTTAATATTGACTCTTGACTTATCTATTAAAAATTTACCAAGATGCTTTGGGCGAAATCACATTGGGGCAGGTGTAGATGAGTGTTTACTTCTCAATTTTAAAAATTGAATTTCTGATATATAAAAATCACATTGGGGCAGGTGTAGATGAGTGTTTACTTCTCAATTTTAAAAATTAAGTTTCCGGTATATAAAAATTAAGAGTGAAAACTCATATATATGTGTGTGTATTTTTTTTTCTCTGGTGATCTATTTCAGAATTCAATTTTTACCTATCTTGTATTTCAGCTATGCGTGGTCCATACTTCTCTAATCCTCGTTTCAATTACCTCGTATTTTTACCTACCTCGATTTTTTTTCCCCTATTCTTTCTCTCCTAATAAAATTTCCTCCTGGCTCTGCACCTCCGCTCCGCTCTATCTAGTATTTTTATTGGCCTATCCAGGATTTTGAATCACATTGGGGCAGGTGTAGAGTGTTTACTTCTGAATTATGAAAATTAAATTTCTGGTATTAAAAATTAAGCGTATAAACTCATATATATGTATGTAGTTTTTTTTTTTTGTGAATTCAATTTTTACCTATCTCGGATTTCAACTATGCGCAGTCCATACTTCTCTTATCCTCTTTCTCGTATGCGAAATAGCTCATTCTTTTTTCTTTTGCCTGCGCTAATTTTCCCCCTCTTCTTTCTCTCCTAATAAAATTTTTCTGGCTTTGCACTTCCGTTCCGCTCTATCCAGTATTTTTATTAGCCTACTATTGGATCAATTTCTGACTACGGGTTCTTTTTGGTGTGCCAATCTCATGATTTTCCGGATTAAAATAATTTGTTTGTGTAAAAATCAATGTTATAAAATGCAGTTTCAATGTGGTATGCGGAAGGTCACCACATACCGTATATACGGTATATGGCCGTATATGCGAATTTCTATGCAGACTTACATATGCGGATTTTAAAATAAGAATTCATATAAAATAGAGCATAATATGCAATTATTAATCTAACATCCTTTCTGATAATTAAATGAATGAAAGTATATAATACAAATATGCAATTAAAAGTTTATGGTGCATGGAACAATGATCATTAGTTAATGCATGGAACAAAATCATTAATAAATTAGTGATATTTACTAAATAGATTACTTTAGTGCTAAGTACGAAACTTGTAAATACACTTTCTTATTAATATATTTGTTGCCGACAATTGTCGACAACCTTAAAAAAAAAAAATCATTAATAAATTGGTACTGTACAAGGCAAATAAATATTATTATATTGTTTTCCTTTGTGGCCCAAATGGCTCAAGTGAAGTAAATTTGCATAGGACAAAGGAAGAAGCCGCGTCCTTCCGGTTTATAATCCCTTTTTAATAGTCCCACAACACTTCCGAAAAAAAAAAAGCATTGCTCTTCTCCCTATAAAACCAGTTGAAGATTGGCGTGAATAATCACTCAATTGGACTCTGCTTAGGATGAATATTTGGTTTGGATTTTGGTTATTACCGAATATCCGATCAGTTTTTATTCATAAATCTTTTTAGATCCGATTGAAGTTAGATTTTTTAATAAATAATATGCTATTTGGATAGACTGCACAAAACAATATGCGGTGTTTATGCGGCTGAATATCTGGTTCCGTATATTTGGGATCTTGGGATCGTATAAGAATTTCTATGCAGAATCCAACTACATACGCATATACGGTCGCATATGCGGCCGCATAGATCACATTTTACAACACTGGTAAAAATTGAAGGTTAACCACCTAATTATTAAATACTCTTGTTATTACAATAAATAATTTGTCTTATCGTGATTTTGAACTCAGAACTTCCTATATTAAAGATCATGTACATTTGCTACTATTAATAGATTTAAAAACAATGTTCTAGACATTGCAACTGGTACATATGGTGATCTTGCACCGCTCTGCTGGTATCACTACTGATTGCACCTGATCCATTATTCAGATCTAGATAGAGAGAGACAGAGACAGGACAGCCAGACATACAGACCATGCGCACTTGGAAAAAGAGAGGTTTCTGGCTTTCTGCGCGTGAAAGAGAGGTTTGTGCTTTGCTTCACAGCTACTGGTACAATAGCAAGTTAGCAACAGTTTTCAGATAAATTGCAAAAAAAAAAGAAAAAAAAAAAAACAGTTTTCAGATAGGTTTACTTTCCAATTTCCGTTCCTTCTGCTTTTGTTTTGTTCTTATGAGCATTAATTGATTCTTTTATACTAATTATTCTGGTACAAGGGCAAGTATGTACATATTTAATCTGATGTCATGCTTCATTGCATGCTAATACTTAATAATATATAAGCAAATGTTAAGAAATCAGTACTAGATCTCAAAGCATACATTTAATTGCAGAACTTAAAAGAGAAAATCTTGCAAATTTAATTTGATAATAATTAAGAAGAAAATTCTACGACTCATCGCTCTTCTCCGCTCCACAGTCGTGCTCTTTCTTGTCCGGCTTCTGCTTAGTGATTGTACTACCTTCTCCTTGCATGAAATCTTCTAACCTGAAGGTCGGCCTCCATGGCACCTCTTGATATCCCGTCGTTCTTTCATTATCGACCTTCATTTTCTTGCTATTTGCATTACCGCTTCCGCCTACCCATGTATGTCTCATGGCTTTCATGTTTTCGAGCAAGGCGTAAAATCTCTCCATTTGTTCGTCGACCTCTTTCTCGCTTTCTCGTTTGATTTCTTTGCTTGGTTTCGGTGTTGTAGTTGCTGGTTCTTCTGAGAGAAAGAAGGATTTTCTTTTTGCTGATACAATTCTGTTTTCTTCCATTGATACCTTTCGTAAATTAATTAAGCTCTTGGGTTTGAATTGATGAGAGAATAGTGAGTGTTTATATATATAGTTGCGCTTGCAAAGCGAGCTTTCATTCTCTATATATATTTATTTCCCTGCCCAAACGGACAGCGGTAATCAAAGTCCTTTTGAGTCATTTCTAAACAAAATTTTAAAAATAAATAGACTTTTCTTCCAAAGAATATTGAACTGAATGTATATAGTCAAAACAGAACGCACATATATAGGATATTTAAATATTTTATTAATTAGTATAATTAACAGCTCTTAGGAGGTTTGATTGATATTGGTTTTTTTTTTTAAATCATCATTATTATCATGATAATTATATATTATTATGAATAAATTAATATCATGGAAATTTTAAATGGTTTCAATACATTTAAATTGGCACACATCTCTTACAAATTGGACGTTTCCATTTCTAAAATGAATTGGAGAAAATCAGAAAATTAAAATATGTACTGTACAAGTGTTTCCTAATATTAATTAGTTTGTACATGGTATGTCTGCCACTTATTAGTCAAATTCAAATTATTTCATGAAAAACATGTTAGGTGCAGCAAATCTGTGTCCCCACGCACGTTAATTTTTGTTGTGATATTGGCATTAATTTGGGGTGACTACTAAATGGTATAGTGAAAAATGTATATATAAAACTTTGAAATCAAATTGAAATTTTTTAGTTACCATTCTGAAATTTCAAAATTCTGATACTACATACTGCTTTAATAAAATTCAAAAATTTCCACGTGCGTCAATTTTTATGCGTGCACAGATCTAGTCTGCGTACTAAATTTCTGTATTCCTTTTTTTTAGTCTGAATCTTTAGTCTGATTCTTAAAAAAAAAACAGAGATTTAATGCACAAACTAAGTCTTCGCACCCATAAAAAATAGTGTGCATACTGGATCTGCGTATATGGCAACTTTTGAATTTCTTTTAGATTGGTGGTAATGTCACTTGTCTGTGCATGCATAAAAAATAGTACACAGATTGAATTTGCGCACGTGGCAACTTTTGAAAAAAAATTTAGGTACTTGATAATGTCAGAATTATGAAATTTGAGGGTGATAATTAAAAAAGTTTCGGAAAATCAAATAATATGCTCCCTCTCTAGTCTTTATTCCATCATGAGATTAGTTTTTTTGAAGGCTATCCAATGTTTTTTATTTTGTTATGATAAACTAAAAATAAAATGAAAACTAAACAGAACTTGATCAACAATTCTTTGTTGAGAATTGTTGAGAATTCTTAATTTGAGTGTTAAATATATATATATATATATATCTGCATATATATCATAGAACGAGAAAAAGGAATTCAGATTTCGCATGCAAGTGTCCATATATATATAGTTTTACACAATTAAGGAGAATGAAATATATGCTAGTAACCATCAAAAGAAGATAATTTTAATTAGACGAGTGTTGACTGACTGGTGAGGGAGGTGTGGAAGTCTTGCCTAATTAAGAAGTAAGAAATTACTTTGTTGGGAGACTTTAAACAGTTCGGTCAATGGTTAAAACATAAGATCAATCTAGTCTAGATGCGAAGCCAGAAATTTTATCAGGAGTAGACGAACATATATAGTTGTAAAAAAAAAATTAACATAACAAAAATTACAACATTAATCAAAATAAATAAGAAGTACAAATAATATAAATCATGGCTTTGAATATTGCAATCGGTTACTTAATCATGGAATTAGGATCGGATAATTCGCTCGGAATTAGCTGAATCAATCGGAAATTCAAAATTGTTTTTGTTGAATCTTATTTTGTTTAAAAAAATAGGAAAAAATTGGTAAAAAAACAATTTGTCAAAAAATTATATTAAAATAAAATTTATGTAAAAATAAATTATTTTTATTGATAATGTATTAAAAAAACAAAGCATAATGCATAAATTAAATCTTAGAATTATTGAACTAGATGTAAATGGTGATATGAAAATAATATAAAATATAAAATTAAATCTTGGAATCATTGAAACAGATGTAAATGATGATAAGAAAATAATATAAATTATTTCAGAGATACTAAATTATTTTACTTGTATAATCCTAAAATCAATTAATATACTTTTTCTTCGCTAATTAAAATTTGTTTGATTAGGTGAAATTTGGTTGATTATTTCGATTCAGCTTTAATTTTAACAGTTTCTTGTAAAAAATTCATCCAACCGAGAAAACTCGGAAAAAAATTGACTTGTTTCCGGTCGATTCCATTCCGACTCAGGCAGTTGCCAGAGATAGGCAAGTCTGTTTTTCAAGAGCAGGCAAGTCCGAATTATAACCGAGTTCAAAAAAAAAAAAAATCTAGGGTAGCCATATTTTTAGCCTACCCCTGTACAATGCTAACTTCGCCCCTGAATCTAGACCGTCCAGATTTAATCGGACAGCTATACAGGCTAAAGCAGGGAAAACGGTGGTTAGTGGAGAGGCGAGGGGCACGTGGCTTCCTGACGATAAATTGTGAAGTCAGCAGATGCCAGAAAGCGATTTGCTTTATGACGTCATTAGCGTGAGGTCTGCCGTGAAAGATGAATCCCGTGATAGTGCTTTGGGAGTGGGACCCCAACTTACCAAGTCTTACGAGATCTGGTCTTAACTTTTTTTTTTTCTTATTGAAGGATCTGGAATTTGAATTCGTATCCTATGAGATATCTCTGCGTGACTTTATGGAAAATCCCAACAGTTTAAATAGGTTCTGCACGAATCTCAAAGCACACATAATACTGACCCCCTACATCACCCCAAATAGGCACCGGACACGTCGGTCACGCAAAAGTAGAGGTGCTACTTTTACCCGATTACCCGGATCCAATCCGGAACCGAACCGAATCCGATTAATTTGGATAGGGTGTGATTTAAAAAATATAACCGGTTAAATTATGGGTATAGTTACAAAATTAATAATTTAATATCCGACCCGGATCCGAACCGGAACTGATACTGTAATGGGTAGGATATGAGTTTCATTTAATTATCCGACCCATAACCGAACTCGACCCAATACCCGTATAAATACCCAATAAAATATATATTAATAACTATTAATATATAAAAATACAACTTTGCATATTAATTTTTGCATAAGCTGTGGTGAGCCCAGTACTTTTTTAATGTGAGAAAATGGAATGCAGTGACATATTCGCTATGTTTATACACATAGATGGATGCCAAATTTATTCCTTCCATAACAACCGCATTAATTTTTTAAATAAAATTTATTGCTATGGATACATCTTTCAATATTTGCCTTAATATCCTTTTCATAATAATGGAAATTTATTGCTCTCATTGATATGTTATTTCTACAAATTATTAGTATTTCATTAATATATTTTTTGAATCATAGACAAAAAAATCGTCATTTCTAATATTTTAATTTTTAAAAATTATATCTCTTCTTCAATAATTTTTTTTCAAAAGTTATTTTCTCTCCATCCTCCATATTTTTTTGTGACATATACCTGCTTCGGATCCGGAACTGCCCCATATCCGAATCGGACCCGATAATCTACAAACAAGTTATGGGTATATATCTACCCGGAACCGAAAGACTGGACCTGAAATATCTACGGGTAAATAGGTATCCGAATCCGAACCCGACCCGATAGCACCTCTACGCAAAAGTTGAGATATGTCAGAGTATACGCACTCCTGGAATTTAGGGTGAAAAACTGAAAATGCAACGGATAATATTAAATTTATATTTGAAAAATTAAATATAAATATTTAATATTTGTGTGGATATGAATAATGATATAGTTTTACATTTAAAATTTTTGTATTCGAATAATAGATATATAATAGATGAGGAGGGTTCAAATGCCTCCATCATGCCTCCATCTCTCTCCATCATTTTCAAAGTTCAAACAGTCGATCCAAACCGCTCAATCTAACCTCCATACTAAAATATGTTTTGAGCCCAAATTTTATATTTTTAGAAAAATTTTTACTATTTTTTTAGATAGGTACAAAAATACTGATTTTAGATGGTTCAGATTTACTGATTTTGTACCTATCTAAAAAAATAGTAAAAAAATTCCTAAATATATAAAATTTGGTCTCCAAACATATTTTAGTATGGAGGTTAAGTTGAGCGGTTCGGATCGACTGTTTGAACTTTGAAAATGATGGAGAGAGATGGAGGCACAAAAACATGGAGGCATTTGAACCCTCCTCATAATAGATATATAATATGAGGAGGGATCAAGTTACAACACTTGAAAGTTACAACAAAGTTACAACATCATTTTTTTTCATTTTCAAAGTCCAAATCGTCGATCCAAACCGTTAGATATTCAATCTATATTAAAATGTGCTTACAGACCAAATTTTACATTTTTTGAAATTTTTTTGCTATTTATTAAGATGGGTACAAAATTGCTGTTTTTAATGGTGCAGAATTTTAATAAAAACAGCGATTTTGTACCCATCTTAATAAATAGCAAAAAAATTTCAAAAAATGTAAAATTTGGTCTGCAAGCACATTTTAATATAGATTGAATATCTAACGGTTTGGATCGACGATTTGGACTTTGAAAATGAAAAAAAATGATGTTGTAACTTTGTTGTAACTTTCAAGTGTTGTAACTTGATCCCTCATCATATAATATATATTATGAAAAATTATGTTATTCACCATTATAATTAGATAAATATTATAAATTTTAGTATTTTTTAATAATTTTTTATATTATTTCAATAAATATTTCATCTGTATTCGGATCCGTTTGATATCCATTCTGTATTGTATTGAGAAAAAAAAAAAAAAGATATTGTTTTACCACTATCCACTCCATTTTCATCTCTATCTGATATGCTTCAAGACAAATGAATCTTTTTTTTTTTTATAAGAGAAACGAAGTCTCGTACTACTATATTAAGTCTCATAAATCTTTTTAGAGGAAATACTAACAATATGTCGTTCAGATTTGTATATTTGATTAATGTGAAGTATTAATTAATTAGTTGTAGCTACAGTATTGTTGGAGGATCCCTAAGCAGATCCTCTAATGTAATCAATTGTGTTAGTTTTATTTAGACTATCTGATTATAATTTATGTCGATTCGGTTTTAGATGGAATACACAGCAGGGTCTTTCAATATTTATGTTAAAATAGATCAGATGGTTCGGATCCAAATTCAAAATTTGAATTTAGATCCGGATGTTTGATTAAAATCTAAACATATATAAAAGAGACTCTGTGGATTTTATTTCGGATTAAGTTGGACTAATCAGACGGTCCAAATCTAGATAGAAATATTTTGTTACCTAAGAGAATATTGACTCATTTTTAATAAAAAAAATCATATTGATGAATTGGATTAAAAGTAAATTGTGCTTATTGAACCCCCATACTTTCCTATTGATCAAATTGTTTAAATATATCAAATAAAATATCTTTATTAAATCAGATATGATTTGGACTAATAAATTTTGATCAAACGGTTCATAATAACGATGAACAGATATTTATTATGACATTGAAATGCGAACTTTAGTTGTGAAGATTTTGTAGTTGCAATTAGTGTGGTAACGAGCTGGCTCAGTTCGACTTAGGTCTTAGCTTAGCTTGTTAATTATGAACTGAGCTACAGCTGAGTGAGTTGGGTCTAGAGCATCCGAGCTAAAACCTTAGTTTGAATTGTGATAAGCCAGCCTGAGCTAGCTTGCAAGTTGACAAGCTGGCTCCCTGGGTTTGACTGAATCTTATTTTAAGAAGAAAATAAATTGTACAAACTTTTTGGATCAAGTTGGACCAAGCTAGACAATATAAAATGCACACAAATTCATACAATTTTACAAATAGATGCCTACCTGAGCTAGCTCGCAAGTTGGCGAGCAAGTTAGATCTCAACTTGAACTCGTTAATTCTTGACCGAGCTAGTGGTGGGCTGGCTCGTTAACAGCTCGGTCCAATAACAAGCAAACTATTAGTGAATGAGGCAGGTGTGAGTCACGATCGAGTCACGAGCTACGAGATTGTTTACCACTCCTTGCAGTTAGAATTTCACTTTGTAAACCCATCTAAATTTTATAATTTTGCCTACGCGAGCAAGAATTCCATTGGCATCCAAAGCAAAAATCATAAATAATGAATGATAATATGTGAATCTAGTAGGGGTGAAAACAGAGCGGATAATGCTGATACCATATCTACATCCGTCGGATAATGAGTGGATACGAATATGAATATGAATATGGATAGTAAACAGATATTAAAATTCAAAACTAAATCCGCCTTAAACGGATACGGATACGGATACATAACAGATTGTCAACGGATACAGATATAAAATGAATAATGGTCGGATATATAATTGAGGTATATGAACTTTAAGATAAAAAATAAAATACTAATTAATAAAATTTAAATATGAAACTTTGTAAAACAAAAATATAATTTGAAGTTGATAGTTTTCATTTATAAAACTTTTCTGTTAGCCTCCGTGGATAGTTGCCACTTGCCACTTGCTTGAATGCTTTTGAAGAAGAGAATTCGTGCTTTTGAAGAAGAGACACAGAGGATTGGAAGTGCTGGGTATATGGGTGGCATGTCAAAAACTTTACCTGCCGAAGCTTTAAATTTGCACCAATGCTTTATAAAGTGAAAATTCGGATATTGAGTGATATGGGTTAGTCCCACAATTATTATTTAGACTAGAGTTGGGTTCTATATAAGGTTAGAAGCAGTTGGAGTAGCGAGAAAGTTTTTTTTTTTTTTGGATTCTATGGCGAGAAAGTCAAAGGTTGGAATCACGTGTGAGTGTGTGAGTGGGAGTGGGTTTTAAAGATAGATGAGTTGGATTTTAGAAAATGATTTTGGGTCCGAATATATCGGATATCCGCTCCGTTAAGAAATTATTTGTATTCAAATTCGAATTATTTCGCTGTATACAATATTTATCCGGAATTATCCGAATCCGTTTAATTCGGATCCAGATAATAAATCGATTCGGAGCGGATATAGAAAATGATTTTGGGTCCGGATATACGATATATCCGCTCCGTTAAGAAATTATTTGTATTCAAATTCGAATTATTTCGCTGTATACAATATTTATCCGGAATTATCCGAATCCGTTTAATTCGGATCCAGATAATAAATGGATTCGGAGCGGATATCTGTCGGATAATTCGGCTCCGTTTACACTCCTAGAATCTAGTCTATCGATCACATCATGTCATGTGCTAAAAAAATTCGGAATAAAGCCTCATTTTTTACGCTTTATTGAACAAATTAGTACAAATGGAAAACCAAACTTTAATTTAATTATTAAAAAAATGTTTTCTGTTCGAGAGGTTGTAGGTTTGAAATCAATTTTTTGTTTTTTTGCAAATATTACTCGTGAACTCAATTTTTTTTTTTTTAGGAGAACAAAATAAGAATAATTTTCAAATTAGTAAAAAAATATCATTTTCTCTTGATTATGATTCAAATTGTCATTGTCATACTAGGAATATATAAAAAAGAAAAAAAGTTATAAAGCGGAGGAGAAATCCTGCCTCTTCCGAAAAGGAAAAGGTGCAAATGATAACAAGAAATGTACTCAATTAAATAAAGAACGGTTAAATTAATATGAATTCCATGACATTTGTCACATTATATTATTATCAACCAACTTTGTTGTAGAGCCTAGTTGCAGAATATCACTAGCAAAAAAAAAAAAAAAAAATCTTGAACCAGACAACGTAACTTTTTAGTTTTCAAATTAAGCAGCAATCATGAAATATATTTATGTACCCCTTTCTCCAGTCTTCAAATTACAATGGAAATTTCTCTCAAATACTTCTTTTTTCTTAACAATTTTAGCCCCATATTTGCATCTTGTTGTCAATTTGTTGTTTTAATGAATACTTCATTACACAATTATATACTCTTTAACAAGTCACCAATTTAATTTGGATCATGTTTAAACAGTGAAAAATTGAATGGGTCATCTTGAATTTTTTATTTCCTCCAAACAAACAGTACATATGACCTATCAAGCTTTAATAATGCAAAAAAAATTTCTTTGATTCCCCACCCTCTATTGAGGATGACGTCATCCAAACTACGTCATCACATGTGACGATGTGAATGTGAGTCACACAAAAATGACCTTAATTATTTATAATTATGACTCACCAGGTCAGATGATCATATTATTTTAATTCAAATTTTCAATCCATGTGCATCACAAAGTTGCTTCAAAATATCAATCAATTTCATATGTATTAAGTATTATCAATTGGAAGGATAGAAAATATCATAAAATTAGGTCAATTGATTCTACTGAATTTTATAATTACCATGTAATTTTTTTTTAGGTTTCACAATGAACTTTATTAAGTACCTCCAAATTATGGAATCAAGAACGGTTCGATACTCGGTCAGAAATGTTCATTTTGTTTTGAGATTTGTGCGGATATTTTATATTTAAATTTGTTTTGTGAATCTAAATGGCCAAAAAAGTTATTTCTACCATTTTCTAAAAAAATAAAAATAAACAAAAAAGCCTCGATTTCGAAGGGATTTGACTTCTACCACGACCGTAGAACATCGGTGCGGACTCAAAGACTGGGGACCGCACTATGCCAATGCGTCCCAAAACAGGGATCCGCACCGATATTTTGCATCCCAACATTTTTTTTGTCTAAAGAAATTTATGTTAAATTTTTTGAAAATCACATCCTCTAAGATATGTCAAATTTTTGGGGAACACAACTTTGAATTTCAAAGTTGAAATTGGGGTGTGAAAAAAAAAAAGGTTGGGCTGCAAAACACTGGTGCGGCCTCTTTTTGGGGCCGCGTCGGCATAGTCGATCTCCAGTCTTTAAGTCTGCACCGGTGTTCTGTGGTCGTGGTAGAAGTCGAATTCTCCAGAAAAGAGGAGGATTTTTTTTTGGAGAAATGCTAGAAGTAAACATTTCGATCTAAATGGACCACACAAATTTTGATGTGAATCGATCGGCATCGGACAATATTGATCTAATAAAGTCAATATGATGCTTATCAATCCTTTTTCTCCTTTCTTTTTCGTAAATTATAACTTCTAGCCCCTATTTCTTTAGAGAAAATTTCTAGTATGCTTATCCAAACTTTTAAAATTGCCAATTCAATTTATCCATAAAAACACCATAATTTCGAAAATCTCTACAATTTTGACATGCTTTCTTCTATCCCTTTTAATTATTAAACATTTTATTTAATTATTTAAAAATTAAATTGACCAATATGTCTCTTAATTTTGAATGGGGATGACTTCTAATTGTCTTCTTCCTCTCATCTCTTCATGGCTATATATAGTGTACGAAGCAAATCAGTTGAATAAAATTTGCAAATTTGAATACACCGGTTAAATAATTAAAGATAAATGCAAACCTTAGGGATGAAAGTGTATCTTACCATAGATACACTATTGCGTTCATGCATTTATCCTGCTGTTACCAGTAATTTGGTAATACTTATTTGGAATGGACAAGCGTGACATTTGAATTATTTGTCTTTTCCAGTTTGTCAGGACTCAAGAGAGCTACTTCCAGCTTACATCAACTGAAAATTTATAAGCTATTACGTGATGTACAGTTTTTTTTAAAACGAAAGGAGAAATATCGCTTTCCAATTGTACTTATTTTTTTGGACTCGCTTGAGATTTTTTTCGAAATGGATCAAAATATACATACCATTTTAATAGATATTTGAAAGAGGGTCTCTAATCTTGTTTATTCATGTGGATTTCGGATTTTTCTTTTTTGAATATGGAGTATTCCATTTATTAACATATAGGTAAAACTTAATAGCTATTACAATTAACAAAACAATTATCAATGTTAAAGAATGTAAAATTGCATATTTGTCTTTTATCTGTGGAGCCAGAAATATTTTCGTTCAAATTTGCTACTAGATTTTTTCATTTTATGAATTTCAAGACTTTTTATATGAAAGTCATATGCCTTTACTACTAAATTAAAATCTAATTCTTTACATGATGTACAGTTAAAATAATCTTTGCAAGTGAAAAGATCTTCAGAATAATTCATTATGGGTTAGAGTGAATGCATATTGCATAGTATATATGAACATATATATATATATATATTATTATTTTTAAATAAAGTATTTATTAAAGAAATAAGGTCTCACATCTCAAGATATCATAATTTCTCTTTATTATACATGTTATGCTCTCTAAATTTTTTTTCAACGCTACTTATGTCTTGTAGGATTAATTTGTTTTTTATATATAACTAATTCACGGTGTCACTGACCACTTTTGCTAGACACAAGGCATGATTTTCAGAACAAACTGCTACCTTCATGATCAAACTGGTCTCCAATGCGGATTTGAAATAAAATCCCTGATCATCATAAAAATATGTTTGCGCGTAGGCCCAAAAAGGCCTATTTTATCTTGATTTCAAAGGAAATAGGTCGAGCTTTGTTTTCCAAAGAGAAAAGGTAAACGGAGAATATTGGGCCAGTTCGAACCGGACTTCGGCTTTTTTCGGGCACTTCTGCTAAATTTTTGTTATGAGTATGTTCCTATTCCAGCCTGTCAACTGTCAAATTTCATTTCTCAAGTTAGTTTCAGCTTGGGCCATAATAGAACCGGTAGTCTAATTTGTTGGGTATAAACCAGTGTTAAAAAAACTGAACCGGATATCGACCCGTTAAAGTTTCGGGTTAATTGTTCACTGGTTGGATCAGTGTAATTGGTTCAACAACTGACTTTTTAAATACTTGTATATTTATAAGACATGAAAAAAAAATTATATAGTAAAAATCACACGTACATATGAAATAATAATTATAGGGTAAATTTCGCTAGAGGTCACTAAACTTTGTTATTTGTCACGAATTGGTCACTCAACTTTGATTTGTCCCTTTTGAGTCACTCAACTTTGTTATTTGTCCCAATCAAGTCACTCAACGTTTTCCATCCAAATTTTTAACGGAATATTCCTATTCCGTCCAAAAAATTAACGGAATATACCCATTCCTTCCAAAATTTTAACGGAATTAGCATATTCCATCCAAAAAACTAACGGAATTAGCATATTCCGTTAAAAATTTGGATGGAAAACGTTGAGTGACTTGATTGGAACAAATAACAAAGTTGAGTGACTCAAAAGGGACAAATCAAAGTTGAGTGACCAATTCGTGACAAATAACAAAGTTTAGTGACCTCCAGCGAAATTTACCCATAATTATAAATTGATAAATTAATTGAAAGTTCACCCCCCAAAATATAATAAAAGTACTTATTTTATCAACAAATAACAAATATATATATATATATGTTTTTTAAAAATATAGCGTCCCACCATTTTAATTTTTTATATGAAAAGTTTATTATATTATAAAGATATATGAATTTAGGATTTTTCAGTACCAAATTTCATGAAAATGTAAATAATGAAATAATCATACCAATAAATTAATAATTATTCCAAGATGTGTGTATGAAATAATTGTGGTGTATAATATATTGGGTAAGGCTAAGGTGCTATGGGTTGCATAGAGGGCTACAGTGCTACGGCTCAATATTCGAGTTTTCAAAATTTAAACAGTCGATTCGAATCATTCATCTTGTCCTCCATATTAATGTGTTTGGAGACAAAATTTTACATTTTTTGGAAATTTTTTACTATTTTTTTAGAAAGGTAGAAAATCAAATATCTGAATGGTGCAGAATTTTTTAGATCAACTGTTTTTCTACCTATCTAAAAAAATAGTAAAAAATTTTCAAAAAATGTAAAATTTGGTCTCCAAACACATTAATTTGGAGAACAAGATGAATTGTTCGGATCGACCATTTAGATTTTGAAAACTCAAATATTGAGCCGTAGCACCATAGCCCTCTATGCAAGCCTTACTCTAATATATTTGATTGAATATTTTATAATATAAAAACATAAGGGTCTTTTATGAAAAATATACGAGATAAAAAAGCTGTAGTAATTTTTGGGGATAACACCCGGCTGTGAATCCCTCTTTGTTCATCGTTATGCATAAAAAAGGTAGAGGGTTCAAATGCCTCCATGTTTTTGTGTCTCCATCTCTCTCCATCATTTTCAAAGTTCAAACAGTCGATCCGAACCGCTCAACCTAAACTCCATACTAAAATATGTTTGGAGACCAAATTTTATATTTTTAGGAATTTTTTTACTATTTTTTTAGATAAGTACAAAATCAGTAAATCTGAACCATCTAAAAACAGTATTTTTTTTACCTATAAAAAAAAATAGTAAAAAAATTCCTAAAAATATAAAATTTGGTCTCCAAATATATTTTAGTATGGAGGTTAGATTGAACGGTTCGGATCGACTGTTTGAACTTTGAAAATGATGGAGAGAGATGGAGGCACAAAAACATGGAGGCATTTGAACCCTCCTCAAAAAGGTATATCAGGTTTTAAACCGGATTTTTTACAAAGGTTGGTTCTCGGTGTTTAAATAAAAACCGGTTAATTAGTTCGGTTTTCCCGATTCAACTCTGCAAGGTGGTCTTTCAAACGAACCGAACCGGATAGGTGATTGGGTTCGGTTTTTTCCTGTCCAACTGACCGGTTCAGTCCGGTTTTGATAACACTGGTATGAACAAGAACAGACAAGAGTGAGATGCGAGATCCTGAACATGGATTGTATTATATTTCATATCTTCTTTTGTATATTGTAGTTTGTTGTATCGTCTGTCAATTTGACGCACACAAAGTGTTTGACGAAATGCTCTTTATGGATGTCCCATTTGAAATGGTGGCAAAGTGCTACAATGTGAAAATAAGACAAAGTCTACGAAAGCCAAGTCAATGCTTATCGTTAGCAGCAACTACCAATCATTGAGAGAGAGAGAGAGATCAGTGAGGCAGACAGAGAGATCTGAATCAAAGAGAGAGAAGGTTAACTGAATAAATTCAAACAATAAAGAGAGAGTGAGATCTAGGAGAACCAAAAAAGGGGTGGCGACAAAAGCAGCAGCATCAATTTATTCCCGTAAGTATTTGCCACCTCCATTGTGTTTTTAATATTTATTAACTTCATGAGTTAGATTCATTTCTGGTTTATCTGGGTAATACCAAATTGAGATTTCTTGGTGAAGCTTTAATTCCTTGCAAATTGCTTTTGATTAGTTTCCTTCTTAGGTGTGTTTGTGGTGGTTCATATCGATCAAATTGCTCACACACGCCAAGCATTCAGCATAAAGCTAGATTCCTAATTAGTTGTAAGTAATTGGGATGGACAACCTACCAACAGAAACTAATCAAAGTAGTGCTAGTACCCCCAATAATTTTATTGAGTCTTGACTTGTTTGGTACAATAATAGCTATTTGGTAAAAGTCGGGTTGGAGTTGCTGTTTCAGATGTATGATACTTGAGGTTTCTTACTTGCGCCACCTACATCACTGGATCTCACCTAAACAAAACCAAATAGAAAATTTCAGAAAACTTAAACAAAATTGATATATAACTATGATTAATGAAAAAGGGCTAGAGGAAAAGTAAACCCCATGTAATTGAAACCCTCCCTTCTACCTATATTTGCCAAATGATCTGCCAACTCGTTGTGGCGTAGAGGTACATGCAAACAGTTCATTTGTGGATCTTCTTTTAACATTCTCCAATTCTCAAGAATCTCCCTCGCAGCTCTCCAATCCACCTCAGTAGGTGGCTGCAACTGTGACACATATCCTCTAGTGTGGTATTGTCAGTGCAGAAGGTGCATTGTTCATAGGAGTTCCCAGGCACATACCTGACTGCTTCTAACAAAGCTTTTGCGTCTGCTTGAAGAGGGCATGATGAGGAGTGTTGTACACTATAAACCAGCAGCTGTTCACCCAATTTGAGCACAAAACCCATACCAGTTCCCCAGTTATTTACCCGGGATGAATCAGTATAGCAGGTGAATCTGCTTGCAACCTGCGTACCAGTGGCATCAACCTGCGTACCAGTAACACTGTGTCTCCCCCAGTCCCCTTTGACAGTTCGTACCAGTTCAATTTCAGCCTGGATTTGATAAAAAAAACTTGAGAACTGCATTAAAGTCCTGCTAATGTCATAAAATTTTCGGAAATTTTTTACTATTATTTTAGAATTTTTGAAAATAGTTATTTTTTATGTTCCAGATTTTATTTTGAAAAATAACAATTTTGTACCCATCTTAAAAAATATAATAAATTTCCAAAATTATAAAATTTGGTCTCCAAGCACATTTTAATATGGAGAACATGTTGAGCACTTCAGATTGAATTTTTGGACTTTGAATCCATTGAGTTAGAGTCCTACTCCTATGCACAAGAGGGACTATACACTGCATTGTACTGTAGCCCAACTCTCTCTCTCTCTATATATACATATATATATATATATATAGAGAGAGAGAGATGGGCTATGGTGCATTGCAATGCATAGGCACCCTTGTGCATTGCACCGTAAATTATTGATTCAAAGACCAAGTGACCGAACCAAACCGTTCATCTTGTTCTCTATATTAACATGTGCTTGGAGACCAAATTTTATATTTTTTGAAATTTTTTTACTATTTTTTTAGATTTATTGAAAATCTGCAAATCCGGGTGAACAGTAAAAATTTCTGGACCACTGGATCGGCAATTTTCAAAGTGGCTTAATAAATAGTAAAAAAATTCCAAAAAATGTAAAATTTGGTCTCCAAGCACATATTAATATGGAGAACAAGATGAACGGTTTGGATCGGTCATTTGAATTTTGAATTGGTGATTTATGGTTCAATGCATAAGGGTGCCTATGCATTGCAATGCACCATAGCTCATCTCTCTCTCTCTATATATATATATGAGGAGGGATCCACTTATACTCTTTTTTTGTGACACCGAATTAGACCCTACATTTTCAAATTTTACATTTTTTGAAATTTTTTTACTATTTTTCAGAATTTTTCAAAACAGTTTGAAAAATTCTGAAAAAATAGTAAAAAAATCCTAAAAAACATAAAATTTGGTCTCAAAGCACATTATAGTATGGAGAATATGTTGAGTGTTTCAGATTAACCATTTAGACATTAAAAATGCAAAAATGACTTATAAGCATTTGCCCTCATATATTTATGGAAGTAGAGTAGCCAACTTCTCTCTCTCTCTCTATATATATATATATGATTAAGTTCAAAGCTATCATACATTGCAATGCATAGACATTTTTGTACATTGGACTATAAATCACCGGATTCAAAGTCTAAATAACCGATCCATACCGTTCATCTTGTTTGTGAGACATTAATATGGAGATATTAATATATGTTTGGAGACCAAATTTCCAAATTTCACATTTTTTGAAAATTTTTTACTATTTTTTTAGATTTATTGAAAATCATTGTTTTTCAGACAAATTTGGACCATGAAAAATAGCAATTCTCAATAAATCTAAAAAAATAGTAAAAAATTTTCAAAAAATATAAAATTTGGTCTCCAAACACATATTAATATGAAGAACAAGATAAACAGTTTGGATCGGTTATTTGGACTTTGAATCCGGTGATTTGTAGCATAGGGGGGGTCAGTCGCCCCCCCTGGATTTCGAGTTTTAGTGGTGATTTATTGGTACCGATCGACTTTGCCCCTCCCTGGAAATTATTTTGTCCTCCTTTGGGTGTTTGAGTTGTAATTCGGGTCAAATTTAGTGTTAAAATCAAAATAAATTTCTTAAATTATGATTTGTAATATTAATTATAAGTTATAAAATCAGAAATTATAAGTCTGGGTATTGAAAAAATAAGTCAAAACATTATTTTTTTTATCGAGTAATCAATTAGTTAATGAGTTTAAATCCGATTCGATATTTTTTTGCCCCTCCCTGGCGAAAATCCTGGGTCCGCCCCTGATTTATAGTCCAATGTACAAAAATGTCTATGCATTGCAATGTATGGTAGCCTTACTATATATATATATGTCATTGAATGGAAAAATTTATATTATTTAAATAAAATATTTGAAGAGATATCACTGAAATAGACAATTTTGTTGGAGTTAAAATTTGCTCAGTAGTGTCAAGTTGACTTAATGTTTGGTGGTTGTAATTCAATTTATCTTGCAATGCGAATTAAATGTTATTTTTTATATTAATACTAGGGTTGATTTCTTGTTCTTTTTACATGGCAGAAATAAAAAATAATGTTTTGACCACCAGATATGAGTATGGCGGGGATTGATTTGGGCAATTGGAGTTGCTGTGTTGTGCGTGAGGTGGGGCCGCCATTTGTTGATTTCCCACCGTATCATGTCAACACCTACATCTCTCAAATCAAGTGTCTTTTGGGTAGGAAATTCTCCGATCCAGAGCTACAATTGGAGCTTGATTTCGTTCCATTTAGAGTAACTGAAGGTACTGATGGATGTCCCTTAGTCCACGGTAGATGTAAGGGAGAAGACAGAGCATTCACCCCTGTTGAGATTCTTGCTATGTTGTTTTCCACTCCGGAATTTCTAGCAAGAGATTATTTTCGTTCTCCTCCTCGTTGTATTGGGATTCCAATCGACTTCACAGATCAACAAAAGATGGACGTGCTTCATGCTGCAGAAATTGTTGGTTTACATGAAGATTTGTCCCTCCTCGATGAAACAACAGCCATGATAATGGGACATGAAAGTATGTGCTTTACTCCAAAAGGTATTGTGGCATTTGTTGATATTGGCCATGCCAGCATGCAAGTTTGCTTTGCTGAGTCCAAACAGAACTACCCAAATACGAGTCGATTTCAAAGGGAAACGTCCGTGAATATTTTGTACAAGGGTTATTCCAGGTCATTAGGAGGAAGGGAATTTGATAAAGTGTTGTTTAAGCATTTTGCATCTAAGATTAGAAAGAAATATAATATTGATGTGTCTAAAAACAGCAGTGATTGTGTTCGCCTCAGTGAGACTTGTGAGAGGTTGAAGATCAATCTAAGCTACAACAGTGAGGCATCCTTTTGCATTAAGAAGTTTTCAGGTTCCACAGATATTAAGGGGTCAATAACGAGGAAAGAGTTTGAAATCTTGAGCATTTCGATATTGAAAAAAATTGAGGTGGCATTGAAGAATGCGTTAAGTGAATCCGGGTTGAATGTGCAGAAGGTTGACTCTTTAGAGGCCATTGGAAAGGGATGCTCCATTCCAGCAATTATTGACATATTGACTAAAATTTTTGGGAAAAAAGAAAGACATACAACTTATAGTTATGAGTACGAAAGACAGACAGGCCATAGTTATGAACACGTTGCAACTGGTTGTTATATGCATGGAGCACACCTAAATATAACGGGGATGAACAAAACAATACACAACCTGGTAACTATTTTTTATGCACATACATTCTCAGTTCTCTTAATTAATCATAATATTTGTGATACATATGAGTGTTAATTACTGTGTTTCGAAAAATATGGTTTAGAAAAATACTAAAATGAGAACATATCTTTATTGGATCTCAGTGAAAACCCATGAAAAGGAAAGAAAGAAAAAAGGAATAGCCTTGTTACTAGATCAATAAATCTATATAATATGTTATTCCTTCATGGTACTTATAATGTTGTTTTGGTGTTAGAAGACTAGAGCTCTGGAAACTTCAGAATTAGTTTCAAGTGAGTTAAATTCTCAAGAGGAAAATGCAAAAGATTCCGAAAAGTTCCTTTGGAGAAGAGCCATGGAAAAAGAAGGACATTTATTGACCTATCTAAATGACTTTCTTGAAAAGGTTAACCCCGCCCCTAGCCCTCTCATTTTGTTTATGTTTTTGCATGGTTAAGCAAATTACATATCTTCAACAGATTTGGATACGAGGTCGAATTTTTTTTATAAACTATAATTAATTAAATTAATTTTAGCAAAGTAGCATGATTACTTCTTTTTTTTTTTTTTACAAAAACCATAAGAACCGAATCCCCAATTCAGTCTCCAAATTTTACTTTTCTGAGAGATCGAATTGGGGATTTGGTCTCCACATTTTCCTCTGTTTCGGCCTGTTTCCTCCAGGGACAGCCCCTATTTTTTTTTCCACATTTTCTTCTATTTCGGTCCCTATTTCGGCTTTGTTTTTGCCTGGGACAGACCCTGTTTCGTTTAGGAACAATCTGTTTCAGCTAGAAAGAGCTCCTGTTTCTGCTGGGGACATCCCCTGTTTCAAAACAAAGAGAGGCCGAATCCCCAATTCAGTTTAGAAAAAAGTAAAATGTGGAGACCGAATTGGGGATTCGGTCCTTATGGTTTTTGTAAAAAAAAAGTAATCATGCTGCTTTGCTAAAATAAATTTAATTAATTATGGTTTATAAAAATAATTCTGTGAGGTCTACTAATTTTAAAATATATCATTGCGGGAGATAGTATGGTCTCCTCAAAAGAACTTGTTATGTGCGTTTACTGTTTTGGGAAGTTTCGAAGATGGAAGTAAATTTCTTAATTATGTTGTTTGTTTACTACCTTTTGTTTTAATTTAGTATTAGACATCATATCTTCACCAATTACTTCACTAATTTATGTCCTATGTGATTTCTATTAATTGAACCACCAGAACATGCACCATATAGAAAGATTGGAGAAAACACAGGATGAGTCATATTGTCTTTCCGAGTCACACTACTTCACTGAAAACTACTCAGCGCTCCAAGATGCAACCAACAATTTCCATGATTCATTCAAACTTGGAGAAGGTGCGACTAGCATTGTGTATAAGGGTATCCTCCACAATACTAAAACTGTTGCGATAAAGATTCTGAAAGAAGGAATCAGTCTAGGAGCAAAGGAATTCAATCAGGAGGTATGTACCTTAGTCAGTATATATATTTATACATGTTTATTTTAAATAAAACTCAAATGCCAAGGTATATAATAACCAGTGAGGAAGAGGAATCTTCTTTAATTTCAGGCCATCTACAATCACTCAGGAAAAGCTACCACTACAAATTTCGTAGTCAATTAAAATCCTTATAATGTCGGGATGGTTTTAATCTAGATGACATCTCATCCTTTCACTCTTAAGGTCAATTAACCCTTGGAATATGAAAAGACAAATAATCTGATTTCTCTCATCTAACGATATGCAATTGTTTTGGCTTTTCTTTTGATAGAGTATATTGTTAGGTAAAAATAGAAATGATAAACAACCATGGATTAAACAAATACAATGTACGCAGAATAGTACAAGAAGACTAGAACATCTAAGTATTGAACTACATACTTATTATGTACTGTAATATATTTTGGAGAAAGTTCAACCTCTGTATTGGAAATATGTATAGTTTATAAGCATTCATAACACATATCTAGGTCTAGGGAGACTATATATTACAATTAACCAGAATATACTTGATTTAAACAACATAGGTTAAAATTTTAAGCAAGGTGTGGCATCCAAACCTTGTGAACCTCGTGGGGGCATGTGTAGAGACCCGTGCATTTATTTACGAGTACCTACCAAATGGTAGCCTAGAAGACCATCTACAATGTAAAGACAACACTTTGCCCCTCTCATGGCAAGCACGAGTTCATATTGCATTTGAGATCTGCTCTGCACTAAGCTTCTTACACAGTAGAAAACCTCATGCTATTGTGCATGGTGATCTAAAACCGGACAACATCCTTCTGGATAGTAACAACACAAGTAAAATCTGCGACTCTGGCCTCTGTCGTGAACTTAACTTCACAGCCAGCGCAAGTATACCATACCATGCCTACATGGACCCGGAGTACTTGCCAACGGGGAAGACAACTCCTCAATATGATGTTTATTCATTTGGCATTATCTTGTTGCGGCTAGTGACATGCAAAGACCCACAGGGATTAAGGAACTTGGTGGAGGAGGCACAGAAGAAGGGTACATTAAAGGCATTCATCGATGCTTCGGCAGGTCCCTGGCCATTTAGGGAGGCCAAGAAAATGATCTCATTGGGCCTTAGATGCAGTGATTTAATTAGAAAAAATAGGCCTGATTTGTCGACCGAAGTGTCCAAGGAGCTGAAGTCCATGCTAGAAGTGGCAAACTACTGCGGTGAATACAGCTACTCAGAGCTCCAAAATGCGACCAACAATTTCGATGAGTCATTTAAACTTGGAGAAGGTGGGTTTGGCATTGTGTACAAGGGCAACCTCAAGAATACTCCTTGTGCAATAAAGATGTTAAAAGAGGGAAGCCACCACGGAACGGAAGACTTCAATCAGGAGGTATCCACTTTATTCAGTTTATATATTCATTTTTATTTAAATAAAAATAAATAATACAGTTGCAATAAAGATATTGATTCTGAAAAAGGAAGCAGTCGAGGAGCAGAAGAGTTTCAGCTGGAGTTATTTCCCACAACTTTTAATTATACAGAATTCGATGCAAATTTTACTTGCGTACGTAACAGCGAGAAAGAGATAATTACCATAGAAAGGAATTGAGAGCATTTTCATACTCTCATTAAAATGATGAAATTTGAACCTTTCAATACAATGTCTTGATGGATTTTTCTAGCTGCTCTTAATTTCACTCTAACATCAGTTGATCCCTCAAATATGGAAAATGAATTCTGATTTCTACCATCAAAGGATGAAACTGAAAATTTGTTAAGGATATTTTTGGACAATTTATACCATTATGCAAAAAATAAATAAACAACAACCAATCAAAACAAAGCAAAGTACGTACATAAGGACTGATTGAAGAACATGAAACTACATACGTATTTTGTACCATTATTTTTTGGTAATTATGCTTTGGTGTATGTATAAAATTTATGCATAGTTCTGTTAGCATTGACTACTCACTAGGAGATTTCATATTTGTATTTAATGAGAAATTATCTATTTAAACATCACAGATTGAAATTCTTAGCAAGGTACAGCATCCAAACCTTGTGAAACTCATAGGGGCATGTGCAGAGACCCATGCACTTATTTATGAGTACCTACCAAATGGTAGCCTAGAAGATCGTCTACGATGCAAAAACAACACTTTGCCCCTCTCATGGCAAGCACGAGTTCGTATTGCATTTGAGATTTGCTCTGCACTAAGCTTCTTACACTGTAGCGAACCTCATGGTATTGTTCATGGAGATCTAAAACCTGACAACATCCTTCTTGATGAGAACGACACAAGTAAAATCTGTGACTTTGGCCTCTGCCGTGAACTTGACTTCACAGCCAGCGCAAGTATACCATACCACTGGACAGATTGTCCTAGGGGAACACTTGCCTACATGGACCTGGAGTACATATCAATGGGGAAGATAACTCCTCAATATGATGCTTATTCTTTTGGTATTTTGTTGTTACGACTTGTTACATGCAAAAATCCGCAGGGTTTAAGGCCCTTGGTGGAGGAGGCACGGAAGAAGGGTACGTTGAAGACATTAATCGATGCTTCGGCAGGTTCCTGGCCGTTTAAGGAGGCGAAGAAAATGATCTCATTGGGTCTCAGATGCAGCGACCCAATTAGAAAAAATAGGCCTGATCTATCAACTAAAGTGTTGAAGGAGATCAAGTCTATGCTAGAAGTTGCTTCTGCACCAGCATCGTCATGGACAGCTTCCCTATTTCCACGGTATTTTGTGACTAATAGCTGAGGGACTTCCTATACTAGCTTATTTGTTGGTGCTGGTGTCTTTTATATTTGTTTCAATCAACTAGCATAGCCAAGTTGGCAAATTCATTTCAGCAATATTATGTAAACCTGTGAGCAATAATTATTTTGATTGTATGATTACAAAACCTGTTGGATGTTTTTAGTTTGATTGTATGATTACAAAACCTGTTGGATGTTCCCTACAATGCATTACAATTATGCTTTACCCTTCATGGCTATTCGTTGCTTGGCACTTTGGCAGATGCATCCTTTATCACTTCTCTTTGCTCTTGACATAGATTCCACCAGCATGGGTGGGAAACTTTGCAAGAATGAAAGCTACCATCACCATCGGCTGTACATCTCCTTTTCAAGGAATGAGCAAAAGCTGTAATTACGAGAATGTAGTGCCATGATAAAGCTGTAATTATGAGCGAAACTTTGCAAGGAATGAGCGAAAGCTGTAATTATGTCAATGTAGTGTTGGCATTAATGAAGTTGTAGAAATTAAAGATATTAGCTAGCATTAAGAATTGATGGTTTAAGAAAGCAAAATTACACGTTTCTTCTCAGATTACATCTCCTTTCTTCCCGAATATTTTCAAGCAGTCTATGTTTTATTTCAATGGAAGATACTCAATTTTCTATTGGTTTCTTATACTGTCAGTTTGTTAATTTCATTCTAAAAGAAGTACATATTATGGATATGTGTTTAATATTTTATTCTTTTTAGTGTATTACTGTAATCGCTACAAAAACTTTGCTGACACACACACGTTTCGCTAAGAAAACTTGCCCCCGCACATAATAAATATCTGGGCCTTTGATAAATCCTAATGATGAGCACTGTGAAAAAAAAATTCTTCCTGTTGGAGTCTGAATCTAAAGTTTGGGCCCATTATACTTCGGCCCATTTGAGCTTATAACTGATACTCTGCACAGCATCACTCTATATCCTTCAACTCACTTTATAATCAACATATATAACTCATCTGGATATAATTTAGTTGAATTTTTTTTGTTTAACATTTTACCCGGACAAATTTTAAAATAATATGCTCCAATCACCACTTAGACTTTTCTTTTTTTCTTTTAGATGTAATTGAATTTCTACTTTTAGTATGTAACAACTAACAATTGATGAAATTTTATTAGCACTATTTATTTATTGTTAATTGTAAACTATATAATTTAACTAAATACTTGATCAGTTCAGTTTCAATTAATACGTGACCAATTGGGGGTCCTTAAACTGGTATCAAAATAGGAACCATCGTGGGTTTAATTAATTTGTTGCAGAATCTAGACTAGTAAGTACAGAAGAGCACCAAGCATTACCAATGCTGAAATAAAGATTTGTCATAATTGTCTTCATGATAATTATTAGAAAAGTTTACACATTTTTTTTTCTCTTCCTACAGAATTAATTTTCGATTATACAAAACTTTGATGTGGCAACTGTAGATGAATGTAGATGTATGGTTATTGTGATGTTGGGTGGACTAAAGTTCAAGATATTAGTGTGGCCAGACTCATTTCGAGATACAGATATTAGTGTGGCTATTTGTGGGCCTATTTCAAGCTGGAAAAAAAAAAAAAAAAACAGAAGTAACACCGATGTCAAGTAGACTGACTCATTTAAAAATAGAGATATTGGTGTGCTCATTTGTGAGCCTATTTTGAGAGCTGAATCGAATTGGATCATGTTCGAGCTTGGAATTCAAAAGATTTCTCTATCTTCATCTTCATGATCCATTTCTTTGCGCATAGGTTCTGGTGGAAACAGAATACCACATGCTACGGTGTAAACAAGTCAAGTAATTAGTTTAGACTAGGCTCATTTCGGAACGAGCCGAGTTGAATATGATTTAAGCCGAGCTGAAAGTACTAGTTCGTTTGTGTTGTGATCAGGATATATAAATAAAAAAATTCCGCAGATTTGATGTTATAGGCCATGTATAAACTACATACAAGCCGAGAAATAATTTCATCTTTTTGTTGCAACGAGTTAAGAAACATGCCGAGCCATACTAATTAAGCTTAAACTAGACTGAGTCTAAATCAAACAAGCTAATTATAAACTTTTTTTTTAAATTAATTTTAAACGAGTCACAAACTTAATTAAAACAAGCTAGTTATTAATTTTCAAAATCTCTACAAAAATTTGACATTCTTTGTTCTATCTCCTTTTAATTATTTAAAATTTTATTTAATTATTTGAAAAATTAAATTAACCAATATGCCCCTTAATTTTAAAGGGAGATGACTTCTAATTGTCTTCTTCCTCTTATCTCTTCATGGCTATAGTGTACGAAGCAAATTAGTTGAATAAAATTTTCAAATTTGAATATATCGGAAAAATAAATAAAGATAAATGCAAACCTGAGGGGATGAAAGTGTTACGTAGCATAGATACGTCATTGCGTTATGCATGTATCCTGCTGTTACCAGTAATTTGGTAAAACATAGCGTGACATTTGAATCTGCCCCCTTTTCGTATGAATTATTTGTCCTTTCCAGTTTGTCAAGATTCAAGAGAGCTCCTTCCTCCTTACATCAACTGAAAATTTATACGCTATTACGTGATGGAAAAAAAAAGCTCGTAGCTCGTGCTTGATCATGACTCATATCTGATTCGTTCGCTAACGGTTTGTTTGTTATTAGACCGAGCTTTAATGAGACAACTCACTACTATCTCGGTTTAGAATTAACGAGTTCAAGCTGAGACCTAACTTGCTCGCTAGCTCGGCTATCCATCAATTTGTGAATTTATATGAATGTGAGTGCATTATATACTGTCTAGCTCAGTCCAGCTCAGTTTAGCTCGATCTAGCTCGGTCCAAAAAAATTGTAAAATTTATTTTCTTTTTAAAATGAGATCTAGTCAGACCCTGCGAGTTAGCTCGGTCCAGCTCGTGACAATTTCAAGCTGAGATTTCAGCTCGAATCCCTAAAGTCAGCTCGCTCGTGACTCAGACGAGCCAACTCGTTGCCACCCCTACGTGTTAAAAGTATCTTTGCTAACTAAAGATCTTGAAAATAATTCATTATGGGTTGAACTAAATGCATATTGCATAGTATGAACTATGAACATATATATATTATCTTCTTTTTTATATGAAGTCTTTTTTAAAGAAATAAGGTTTCACATCTCAAGATATCATAATTTCTCTTTATTATATATGTTATGCTCTGTGCTCTATAAATTTATTTTCTACGCTACTTATGTCTTGTAGGATAACTAAATCACGGTATCACTGGCCATTTGTGTCTCCAATGCGGATTTGAAATAAAATCCTGATCATCATCGCGTAAGCCCAAAAGGCCTTTTTTATATTGATTTCAAAGGAAATAGGTCAAGCTTTGTTTTTCAAGGAGAAAAAGTTAACGGAGAATCTTGGGCCAGTTAAAATCGGATTACGGCCCATTTTTGGGCACTTTTGGTAATTTGGTTTGGTCTGATTTCTTCCCGTTAGGACCGTTAGGCGTTATGAGTAAGTTCCCATTCGTGCCTGTTAACTGTCAAATTTCATTTCTCAAGATTGTTTGAGCTTGTACTATAATAGAATTGGTAGTGTAATTTGTTGGGTATAAACAAGAATAAAGAAAAGAGCGATATGCGAGACCATTTCTCTCTCTCTCTCTCTCTATTTATATGAATTTGGCTACGGTGCTATGGGTTGCATAAAAGACTACGGTGCTACGGCTCAATATTCGAGTTTTCAAAATCCTAACGGTCGGTCCAAACCGTTCATCTTGTTCTCCATATTAATATGTGTTTGGAGACCAAATTTTATATTTTTTTGAAAAAATTTTACTATTTTTTTAGATTTATTAAATATCATTGTTTTTTATAGCCCAGATTTGTCTGAAAAATAATGATTTTCAATAAATCTAAAAAAATAGTAAATTTTTTTCTAAAAATGTAAAATTTGGTCTCTAAATATATATTAATATGGAGAACAAGATGAACGGTTCGGATCGACCGTTAGGATTTTGAAAACTCGAATATTGAGCTGTAGCACCGTAGCTCTCTATGCAACCCATATCACCGTAGCCAAATCCTATATATATATATATAGTTTAAAGATTCTTGGAGTTATGATACCAGATGGTTTGGAATCATATACTTGGTAAACTCTTTAAGTTAATTTTTTAATGAACTCAGCGGGGTTTCCCACTAAATATGAAGAAGCAAGACGTTCTATCCTCTTAAGCCTCGAACTACCATCTTTTAGCATGGTATGTTCCATCATTTAGAGCGAAGAAGACAGAAGCCGAATTATGTCCACAGAACACAAGGTAATATCTGAACCTACTAAAAATTCAGCTCTTAACATTGTTTCAAACAATAAAGATCGCTGGGTCAAAGGAAAGGGAAGAGGGAATTCTAAATACCACTGCAATCACTGCCAGTGAGACGGGCACTCAAGAGAGAGGTGTTGGGTTCTACACCCTCACCTGCGGCCCAACAAATCCAAACCACAAGAAGTAAATTTATGTGGACCAGTAGACAGTGCAACAGAAGCTGATCCTAAAGGTGCTAATGGCAATTCGACAACACATATGTGGAATTGCCATTAGCACCTTTAGGATCTAAAGGTTGCAACCAAACAAACCATGGTGGATGCACATAATTGACACTGCACTCAGACCATGGGAGCTGCCTTCTGCAACACACATGTGGAAATCAGTGGCTGACATCATGCAGATCATGCACATCTCTCTCACACATGTGCTGGGTAAGGGGACACATATTATATTTTGGCAGGAAAATTGGAATGGCACACCATTCAGATGGATATATAGCAATCTATACCAGCAGGCTGTTCATCAGTTCATTACAGTGGCACAAGCAAACCAGCAGGGGCAATGGGTAATCACACTGCACCCACACCTGACAGAAGAGGCACAGCAGGAATATAATCAACTCATGCAAATGCTGGACTCTCAAATGCTTCAACAGCATGAGGAAGATTCTATTGTTTGGAGATGGTCAACAACTGGGCAGTTTACTGTCAAAAGCTTCTATAACATCATCATGCAGCATCCAACTGTGATAGATCATAGATCACTTTCATGGAAAATCAAGGCCCCACCTAGAGTGCAAATATTCATATGGTTGGTCCTCAGGAACAGGATATTAACAGTAGACAATTTAGTCAAAAGAGGATGGCACTTACCTAACAGATGTGTCATGTGCACTCAGTGAGGAGACAGTGGACCACTTATTCCAATTTTGCCCCTTCACAATTGAACTAATCCTTAGGCTGCAGACTGCAATCCCTAACCTACCACAGTGCCATCATCTAAGAACTTCAAGCTTTACTCAAACAATTTTGGAGTCACGGCATTTGATCATCAAACAATTGATGACAACAGTGTGTTTTGTTGTTTGGAGAGAGAGATGCCGTAGGATTTTTAGAGAAGAATCCAAAACAGTTGGATTGCTGGCATTATGCTTTCATGCATGTTGTTTACAACTAGATTTGTATGCTTGTGTTTGCAACTTAAATAGCAACTTAATATAGAGATGTTGTATGGCTGTTTTATGCTTGTTGTTTGCAAGCTTTATGCAATAGCAATTATTGGTACTCTCCTTGCACTAATTAAAGAATTGTTTATGCTTATTACCATAGAAGGAAATATCATAATCGGCATCAGGATCAGTCCTGGACGATACCGATCCGGGATCGGTGGATCGGCCGGAATCGGCCAATTCGGCTCGAAAAATCAGACTTTTTATTTATCAAAAGCTTGTTTTACACTAAAAAAATAGGAAAAAAATTGATAAAAAAATAATTTATCAATAATTTATGTTTAGATAAATTATTACAATCAAATAATCCACTAATATAATATAATACAAGCATTAAAACTATAAACACACTCTTTCACTGCCAGAAACTATGTCATGCTGGATGGATCACTTCATCGTCGTCTGTATTATGATAAAAATGAGAATATTGTGGTCCGGAACAAAAAAAAAAGAATTGTTAACATCTTCATATCCATATCCATATGCATATCGTGGATGATTATACCTATGGTGGTTGATAGTTAACTTCTCCTCTATTTAATCGCGAGTTCTCCTCTATTTAATCACGGGTACACAATGGATGTGCATAGTTTATTCTATTTGAGCCGAATAATGACCAGAATCGGATCAGAATGGCAGAAACTGGACGAAAAACACAAAACCCTTGTTAATTGGCAACGTATCGGATCAGTCACGGCCGATATTGATCAGTATCGGCCGATCCGGATCGGTATTGGCCGATACTTTCTTCCATGCTTATTACATCATTTTTTTTTGTAGATAAATGGATGCTTTGGAGGTGGATGAAATGACTGGTTTGGAAGGAGATTTAATGGATTCTTTGGAATCTGTCGTACTTGAAACAGATGAGTGTGGAGTCCGAGAAGTGTGTAACCTTATGAAATCTGTTGTACCTTTAGAAGAGGAAAATGTGTAACCTTATGTTGGGTTGGAATTCTTCAATAAAAAGATGGCTTATAATATTTTTACAACACTAGTCGTACAAATACCTTCTACAAGAATGTGCAAGGGGTAGTAACTTCAGTTAGAATGGTTGTTCAAAAGAAGGGTTTGCTCAAGGAAAGAAGAAGCAAATGGAACAACCATTAATTGGAGACGGTTGGTACTGATGCAATTGTGAAAACACATGAAAAGCAAACATCGATAAAGAGATGCAGTTGCAAGGTTTTGTGCACCATGAGGTTGCAGGAGGATAGGAAATGGAGGGTATGTAGAGACGACAATGCATATGAATGTTTTCAGAGAAGGAAAGAAGCTTTCTTCTTCCTTCATTTTGATCATGATTCTAAGTTCTAACAATTCAGGGACAATAAAAAAATGAAGACTACAAGAGTAAGGGAGGCAATCTTCTCTTTCCAATGAGATTCATTTTGCATGAGATATATCATCCGTCATGCTTCCCTCTTTGTTTATTTTTTCAGTTTGGTTCTTAAGTCGTCATTAATATTGACTGTGCTTGTTGGATGAGCTCGTCAGACGGGCTGGTGGGCATTTTGCTCGTCGGAGAAGCATTACTCTTCAATTGGAAGAGAAGGATCGAGTGAGTCTCAAGTTAGAGCCTAACTGGAAGGTCCAATTGTTCATTAATAGTTTTGCTAGAAATCTTGAATTAAATGAAACTGGTGGGCATTTTCAACAGCTTTGTATAAGAAGAAGACTGATTTGCACTTCAGACAAGAGGCGAGTGACAGAAAACGAAAGAGTAGACATTTTGCTATTTTAATCTGACATTTTTTTTTCCTAAAGATATTAATTTTATTTTTACAGATTCAGGGTGCTGAAAATTAAATAAAGTTAATTTTATAATAGCTGTAATTAATTTCAATCTAATTTAAAGGACGCAAATGCTCTAACTTCACCGTACCAAAAAGAAAAAAAAAACATTGAATCCATTCTAATTAATGTCATATATGTAAATATTTCTTCATAACAACAACAACAACAACATTAGTTACTACATAGTATCAGTTGAAAGCCAATGCTATTACTACATAATATCAGCTGAAAAAGCCAAACAAAAAGCAAAGATTTAATACAAGCACTCAATAAAAAAATAAAAAATGTGCTTACTGATATTCCAGGAACAGCAAATTGCTATAAATAAACAGCGGAGATTTAGAATTGAAAACTACGAACTGAAAACATTTACCCTCCTAGGGAATGCTCTTCGAAAAAAACCAATTCCTTTGGGCTCTCCATCAAAGCTTTAAGAGAGCTTGGTATAGGCGGTGGGCTAACTTCCAAAACACCCTCAAAAATTTGCACCACTTGACTCATGGTGGGACGGTGGTACTCTTCATTTTGAATGCACCAGCAAGCAACTCTACACATTCTCTCAACCTCTTCTAAGTTGGCATCTCCATTCAAAATGGGATCCAATAATGTGAGCATATTTCCTTCGTTTAATTCTTTAGCAGCCAGCAGAGGGAAGAAATCAACATTTTCCCCTTCTAGTTCTGAATTTCTTCTTCCTGATATCAGTTCAAAAAGAACCATGCCATAGCTGTAAACATCTGCTTTTGCACTAATTGGCACTCCATCTATCCATTCTGGAGCTAGATATCCAATTGTCCCTCTTAGAGTGGTCAAAACCCTACTAAATTCTCTCCCAATAAGTTTCGCCATGCCAAAATCGGCTACCTTTGGAACATAGAGTTCATCCAATAAGATATTCTCAGGCTTAACATCACAATGAATAATGCAATCTCTACAACTCTCATGGAGATATGCCAATCCCCGTGCTGCGCCAAGCGCAATTTTGTATCGTCTATTCCAATTTAAAATAGTAGATTTTTCTCGGAATAGTAGTTTATCTAATGATCCGTTTTCCATGTAATCATAAACCAGTAGCCTTTTGTCCCCCTCACAACAGAACCCCCTCAACCGAACTAGATTTACATGTTGAATAATGCCAATTGTGCTTACTTCATTTCGGAATTGTTTTTCCCCTAATTGGAGAATCCCATTTAGCCTTTTCACTGCAACAAAAAAAGAATTTGGTAATGTTCCCTTAAACACTGAACCAAAACTACCCCCACCAATCCTTTCTAAAAATTTATTTGTAATTCTCTGCAGATCACCATATCTAAATGCAACCAAGCCACTTTCTAATCCACTGGTGGCTAAAACAAACCTTCTCCTTTGGTACCTCGAGACCAAATAAAAAATAATAATTGCACAAGCTAAAAGACCCAAGAGAGATCCAAATATAACCCAAATTATCTCCTTTTTCATGTGGCTGGGCTTCTTGAACTCAAATGCTGACAAACGAAGAAATAGTGTGTCTCATATGGACCCATCTGTCTCTTGATGCATATTAAGAAAACTACCGTACCAAATCGAGCAATTGTTACTATTATATGCATATGCATTACAAGAACAATGTTGCAGACATGCTCTTTCACAATCTTATACACTAACATTGTTTAACATATGTGGCTTATCTGGTAGGCTTACACCTGATATTTCAAAAAAACGATCGTTTTCTTGATTTGGTGATGAACCATTTGGCAAGTCACATTGCAGGGGAATGTTCCTTTGGCAACCTTCACTTAGATCCCCAAGGTCCCAATCTATGGAACTTACTTCTTTAAAACCTTTCACACAACTGCAGTACGGTAAGCTTTTTGCATCACAATTCCCGAAGGGACCGCATAGACCATAGACATCACACTGTTCTTGTGGTTGACTCCATAAATACATCCATTGTTGTGATTCCTCCCGCCATTTCATATGCTTTAGTTGCCCCCCTATATCTAGCACTAACATATGGTTATCATTGCTTCCATCCTTCAATGAGTATGTGAAATAGGATTCGTTTTCATTTGTGACATACTCAAAGTTGAATATTTTGTAATTTACATACATTTCTGGTAAGTTACTAAATATTTTACCATCCCACTCTTTGGTTGTCCAATAATGTTTCGATCTGTTCCAGGAAAGGAAATATTGATTAGATCCATTTGGGTCTATCTCCAATGAGAAGATCCCTTCTGCCGGGTCATCATGACTCTTCCATGAAACCAACCTCTGTCGGCCCAATGCTTTGCTTCTCCCAAATTTAGCACCAGGTAACCATGTATTGGTCGGGTGATCCATGCTTTGCCATAAGAATGAGGCAGTTTGATTGGAACTATAAATTAACACAAGGTTCCCAGTATCTAACAATGTACAAATTGTGAAGTTTGAGCTTAGAGAGGTCACATTCGTAGACCAAATATGGGTTTTGTTTTGATCTAAAAGAGCCATATTTCCGCTAGGTAAAATTCTTAGCTCACTAGTGTTTGGATCAGAGATAGGTGCATTTCTGTTTGCAATCCAAACGGGAGTTGACTTGGACACATTCTTGTACCGAATACCAAGGTAGTAATTTGGAGACATTGATTTGTTACCTAACTGGAAGAAACCGAGCACAAACTTTCCACCTTGAGAGCTTATAATTTTGTTTCCTGAGAGAGAATTGTCGATGGAGATGTGATCAGAAGCAAACAAGATAGAAGGTGTACTAAGACAGAGGAAGAAGAGAAAGGGGAGAAAGCTATCAGGTTTTGGAGAAGCCATGGCTAATGAAAGAAAAATGATAAAATTTGAACTTCTGAGGAGTACACTCAACTTTTTGTAGGAGGAAACTAAATTGACAGTAATAATAAGTGAAATACAGGCATTTGTTGAATATATATTTGTTTTTGCACTTTATTGTGGTTAATAAAAACTGGTTGGTCGTCTCTGTCATAATTTTATCAATCTGACATTCCTTCTCTGTTGCTATAGCAATTTTCTTTGCTTTTTGACTCTTTCTTATACATTAAGTTGGAATTCCACGGAGAAAGACATTTTTTCTCATCATATTGATTGGTTTGTTTATTTTTATAAGTCGTCGAAAATTAGGTTGTCACTATTAGGGTCAGACAGAGAGACATTAATTGACCTCGAGTCTCTTCATTTAAATCCACCAATTCTTTTGAATAGGACAAAATAATGTTTTTGAGTAATTAGCGATTGTAGAGTGAAAAAAACGTGTCGTGCCGTGCTGTGACCAAAATGTCTAGAGGTGGTCACGGCACGCAAATAGTCATAACACGCGAGTTACTGTACGGAACAGTAACACGTGCCATGCTGTTCCGTGACAGAGCTGGCTCCGCCGTGCCATTTTCCCCACTCTAAGCGATTGTAACAAAAATCTCAAGTTCAGAGTTTACAACAATTGTCGTTGTGGCAGAGATTAATGTAGCCTTTTATTATTTTTAAACGACTATACATCGATCTCAGCCTTCTGATGTACTTGTGCTCTTTCAAAAGAAGGATTCATGTGGGTTTAAAAGGGGCAAGCAAGTAGCATTTGCAACGGGTGTCCACTGTTGTATATAATGGTATGCATTTGTCAGACAGATGGAGCACCGTTAAGCGATTAATCGAAATTTAACGGATAGTTTTGTGTTTTTATTAAAGTTATTTGCATATACTTATAATTATTAAAAATAATTAATTTAATTCATCAAACTTATCAAATAAACTTTAACTTCGTTTTATTGTTAATAATAAGTTTTATGAAATTGTCATTTAGAAAAACTCAAATCAAACAAGACAAAGGATAATACATATAACTGATAAATGCAAAAAAAAAAAAAATGACCAACTAATTAGCTGTACTAACACAAACAAACAATAAATTTGTAATGGTTGTTCACCTCCAACAACTAATCAGCTGATTAGTCTGACTAAACGACTATTTTTTACAACACTGTGCGTGTCACTTGTTAAATTATTGGATTTCGAGATGTGAAAATTATTGGGGATGCATTTCCGAGGCTATTAGATCATCATTTTTGAATGGTTTGGATTAATGCAAGGTGCATCCAATGATCAAAAAGTAAAAGCAGATCAAATAGGCATTGAAACATTGCTTGAGGTAGAGATGGATGCGGGTAGCCCGCAGGGACAGCTGCCAAGTGCGTTTACAGTGTGCCAGTCCCAGTTGTATCATTTTCTATGTTTAATATGTTTTCTTTGCAGTATGACTTATTTTTTAATTTCTTACACAAATGAGCAATAACTTAGTGAATTTTTTTCTCGTCCAGCTCTTGATATAATTTGACTTGGAGCTCACGAATTTTCTTGTCAAAATTTCAGATGGAGTTTTGCTCTTTTTGGGTCTTCTTTTATGGGTTTTGAGAAGAGACAGAAGTAACAGCAGCGGTTTTTTTATGTGATATATAAATCGATCTATTGTTCCTCTGAAAGACAAATCACCAATTGATGAAAAGGGCACAAAGCCGGAATTCCTTTTAATTTTTTGAGCAAGTTCAGTATAAGTTCTCGCTCTGATCCAGAATGCGTTAACCTTGATAATCATTAATCAATCACGCAGAGAAAAGGTATCCAAGGTGGATTAATTTCATTGGAGCTGTTCAGCAATAAGGGATTAAGTCTCCTTAAGACTTAATTCACTTTTTTTAACTTCTTTAGTCGCTTAATCTTATCAAACACTGATTCTTTAGCACGAATTAAAATCACCTTCTCTAACCTTCTTTTGCTCGAAACTTAAGACACTTCTATCCCTTTATTTAGCTTCCTTAGCTTTTATTCACGGATTAAAACAACTAAACATCAGGTCATTGGCGCTCATTAAGCTCTTAATCCTCAACTCTTAATCCCTTGTTGTCGAACGGTCCCTTTGTACATAAGGTGACTAGGTATTTTTTTTTTTTTTCAATCAGTTACTTCTGTTATTTCTAAGTTAGATTACTTAAAACTTGATATTTAGTCTGTTGCCGATTGGTCAAGTGGTTAATTAGTAATGAAGTTGGAATCAATATGTTGCTCCTCAATTTAAATTTTCCGTGTGCATAATCTGGATGTTTCCCTGTTTCCTCTTTTCTTTACTATATTGCAAATTGGAAAAAAAAAAAAAAAGTTGCACAATTAATGTAGTGTGATTTTGAGTTTTTGATACTGTTTTAAATTTTATTTTTCTATTTATTTGCGGCTGTTATGGCTTCGTCTATAGTGGTCGACTGGTAGAAGATATAGTGGTAGACTGGCTTTGTCTATAATGGTAGACTGGTAAAAGATATAGTGGTAGACTGGTAGACTGGTAGAAGATATAATCAGGTGATAAAATCTTTCAATAGTTAATGGTCTATAATATCTTGAGGGGAGAATTTCATGTATCCCCCTATAGCGTCTCTAGCGTCGACTATAGTGGTAGACTGGCTTCGTCTATACTGGTCCCACCACTTGACCACTAGAAGATATAGTGGTCCCACCACTTCTCGTCTCTAGCGTCAAGTGGTGGGACCCAATGACGTTTGAATTGGTCAAAGGTGGGCCATTAGAAGACTTACACGACAGTTACATTTTGACAAGACAGTCAACGGTTAACGACAAGTGCCCCTTAGGCCCTTAGTTCACCACTATATATCATTATGTTATTTGATAATACGAAGGCAATAAATTATTGTGTAACCTTATTCAAACTAAATAATTAATTTATAAGTTATATAAATATAAATCTCAATTTGCAAGTGTTTACACTTAATACATAAATATATATATTATTTTTCCTTTTGAATAATTATAAATAAATTTAAGTAAAAGACTTTATTAAATAACATCAGTGGTACGTGCCACCAATTTTAAAAGTTATCATATATGGTTTCAACAACAAATCTAAACCCGTTCAAACATATTTACATTATGAGTGATATGTTTTCATACAAAATTTATAATTTTTTGAATTATTTTAGTATGAAGTCAAGGCAGTCAAAAAATAATGAAAAATTAATGCATTAAAATTAACTTTAAAAACTTTCAAATTTGACCGCTTAATACTAAATAAAACTCGGAAAATTATAGATTTGGCATGTAAACGCACCATCCATAAAATATATCAGTTTGAAGCCATTGTGAGGTATTTATCGGATAATGATAATTATATAATTTAGGTGGTCATAATGTTATTCTAGAAACCGCTTATGATCATTTGTGTGCTGAAATTTTTCTTTTTTAACTCACTGTCAACATAGTATGAACCTACAATTGTCACAAACAAGAACATATTGAAAACATATTTAAATCCATATGTTAATTTCCGGCATATGGATATTATTGGAAATATCACAGGCAGAATATTATGAGCTAAAGTTAATAATTAATTTATGAAATTAATATTGATTAAACCAATAAGGCCGCATAATTATGAACCATAAGATTTGATCTCTCTCTCAATAAACGTTTCTGATTAGATGCAGCCGAATAAGTGCATATAAATGGGTTCATCTAGCACGTGTATCCAAATTTGTGTGTTTGAATATACAGGTGCAGCCAAATGGTGAGCATAATCAGAAAAAAGACACCAATTTGATGAAAAAAAAATCTAAATTAAGAAGTTATGACAGGAATATTTTTAATTTTCTTTTTCATTTTAATACAATTGTTGGTGAGCGGAAAATATATAATAACAGATAAGAATAAAAAATAAAATCATTTCTTATTGATTATTCTATATAATAACTAATAAAAATAAAATTGTATATATACTTGTATGGAGATGATACATGATACGATCAAGTATAGTACTTTACTAAATTTTAATAATACAAATTAGTTGTATTCATTATTGGTTTTTCTTTTGAAAAATATTTTATCAAAAGCATAAATCGGTATGTCAATGACACTTTTTATTCGTTTATCTAACTTGTACCATATTCGATAATACAAATAAGGATATAAAATTTAAGTTTAAATATCTCTTGTTAACGGAACAATTTGGATCCGGCGTTTTAGTCTCATGAGTTTTGCATCCCTCCGAACTGCTTTAAAATATGTGTGCGTCACTTTAATATTCATGCGTGTTTGTGTTAATATTTGCACATACAGATCTTTCATTTTGAGTTCGATGAGCATCGGACCTAAATTGTTTCCCTCATTAACTCGAGACAGAGTGTATAAGAAAAAACAAAAAGGTTGCTCTTGAGTTTGAGCACACTCTCGTTCTTTCGTTATATTAATTGGAGTCACATAAGCATATCTTTCATTTTATTTTTGTGAAATTATAAACTGAACGTCATATCCTCTCTTTTATATATGAAGTCTTTTTAAAACATGTCCTCTCTTTCAAGATATAATAATTTCTCTTTATTCTATATCTTGTCTCTGATGCCTTCTAAACTGTAATTCCTCCAATTTTCAACGCTACTTATATCTTGCAGGATTTAATTTATTTTTCTCCAACTAAATCACGGGATCACCATGATTTCTCCAATGCAGATTTGAAATAAAAGCCGACCACAAAATGTATTTGCTTGTGGGCTTCTATTGGGCTTATGTTAATTTCAAAAGTAAATAGGCCGACCTTTGTTTATGTGGGTGCGAATTAGGTAAACGGTCAATTTTGGGCCAGTTCTAATCGGATTTCGGCCTTTTAAACAATTCAGGTAAATTTTTTATTGTGCAAATTTTTGTCAAGTTTCATTTCTCAGTTTGGTTTGAGCTTGGGCCATAAATGGACTTTGTATTCTGATATGTTGTGTACAAAGCAAGAACACAGAAAAGACTATACCTACAAGTTTTGAGTGGAAAAAAATAAGGTTTTTGAATAATAGTGAAAGAATCCATCGATTTTTAATAAAGCCATCACACAGTATACAAGTACTTGAATTGTGAGATAATGAATATTGATTGTAGAAATCGGAGCGGTTTGATATTTGACCGTAGCTGTTCAATTTGTATTAAGTCATGTGTACGATTTTAACATTTGTACAGATTAAGTGTGCATAATTTTTGTATGAGAACAAAACTTTGATTGTATGTGAGAAAATCAGAGATATGAAGAAACCAATAACTCGGTGTTGAGAATGATGATATATCAGTATTAGACATTTATTTTCTACTAAGGGAGTTTGCAGTTAATTAATTATTCATTTATGTTCTCTTGTTTATGATTGTCGAGTAGGTTTGATGTCCATCAGATTTATTTAGATTCTATGTCCTTGTTTTATTTGCTTTAAGATTCGTGCATTCCGTTTTAATATTTATATTGTACGCATCATTTTCTATTAACACAGATTTTAAAGCTCATCAAATTCCAAAGTAGATTTGCTATTCGTCGGACCAACTACTCCTCTTTGTTTGTACGGAAATTGATTGTGCTGTTTTAAGTTGTAAGTTGTAACACTACTGACGAATGCCGATTTTTTTATAAATACCCAAAAGAAATATAAAATTACGAAATTTATCTACTGTCTGATTGAAATTCGAAAAATACCCAATCCGGTTAACCAATAACCGGATTTGGGAAAAACTTCCGGTTAACCATTAACCGGTTACCCATTAACCATTCAAAACAATATATCTGGTTAATGGTTAACCGGAAAGATGTTGGTTTTTTTTTTTTTTTTTTTTTTAAACAGAAAATTTTAAAATTTTTTATTTTTTGTATTGAAATATTAGAAATGTTGAATATATTTCTTTGAAAATAGATGAAATACAATATAATTTGATTTATTAGAAAGACTACAACAAATAACCGGATCAATATTTTTCAGGCCTGATTTTTCGCGGCTGTAAGAAAAATTAATATATTTCTTTATGTATTATTGGAAAAAAATAAAAATGCTTAAATTCTGAGTTATTGATCCCGGTTCAAAAGTCACTTCTTTGTAATCTAGAAAATATTATAATCCTTATAGGGCATTTAATTTATAAAAAGTTGTATCTATTTTTGAAAAAAAAATATAAACTTTAAGTTATTGAATAATTGTTATTAAAAAAGAATTATCAAAATAGATATAACTTTTTATAAATTAAATGTCCTAGAAGGATTACAATATTTTCTGGATTACATAGAAGTGACTTTTGAACCGGGATCAATAACTCAGAATTTAAGCATTTTTATTTTTTTCCAATAACACATAAAGAAATATATTAATTTTTCTTACAGCAGCGAAAAATCCGACCTGAAAAATATTGATCCGGTTATTTGTTGCAGTCTTTCTAATAAATCAAATTATATTGTATTTCATCTATTTTCAAAGAAATATATTCAACATTTCTAATATTTCAATACAAAAAATAAAAAAATTTAAATTTTTCTGTTTAAAAAAAAAAATAAAAAATAAAAAAATAAAAATAAAAAAAAACCAACAACTTTCCGGTTAACCATTAACCGGATATATTGTTTTGAATGGTTAATGGGTAACCGGTTAATGGTTAACCGGAAGTTTTTCCCAAATCCGGTTATTGGTTAACCGGATTGGGTATTTTTCGAATTTCAATCAGACAGTGGATAAATTTTGTAATTTTATATTTCTTTTGGGTATTTATAAAAAAATCGGGACGAATGTATGCGCGGTACATTTAAAAAATAAATTAAATATCCAAGTTCATTAATTGGTTTGGAAGCTGTAACAGACCAAACTTTCGTCGGTAGTGTTACAGCAGCACAATCAATTAATTATTCATCAATGTCCTCTTGTTACAAATGACGAAGCCAAGAGTGAGTCTATGGTACTATGCATATCACGGGTTGTTACCGTACTACGGCTCTATATTCGAGTTTTCAAATCTTAACGGTCGATCCGAACCGTTCATCTTGTTCTCCATATTAATATGTGTTTGGAGACCAAATTTTACATTTTTTGAAAAAATTTTACTATTTTTTTAGATATTTAGAAAATCACTTGATCTGAAAATTCTGGACCATCCAAAAACAGTGATTTTCAATAAATCTAAAAAATAGTAAAAAAATTTCAAAAAATATAAAATTTGGTCTCCAAACACATATTAATATGGAGAACAAGATGAACGGTTCGCATCGACCGTTACGATTTAAAAACTCAAATATAGAGCCGTAGCACGGTAACAAATCGTAATATGCATAGTACCATAGACTCACTCCGAAACCAATAAGAGAATGATTATTCATCAGTATTAGACATATATATCCTACTAATGGAGTTTGCAGTTTGAATTTATTTTAAGTTTTATGTTCTGATTTTATCTGCTTTAAGATTCGTATATTCTGTTTTAATATTTATATTGTACGCATCATTTTTTATTAGCACATATTTTAAAGTGAATTGAACAGTCTTACAGGCTAGAGCTCAAGCTCATCAAATTCAAAAGTAGCTCTGATATTCATCGGACCAACTCTTTCTCCTTATTTATACAGAGATTGATTGTACTATTGTAACACACTAAGGCTCTGTTCGACCTCCAATTGAAAATGAGAATGGGCACAGAAATTGAACTAAAAAGTATTGTTCCCGTGGGAAAAAAAAATTCAATTGAACTGATTTTTTTTTTTCTTACGAGAACAGTAACGCGGCCGAACAAGACCTAACACTACTGACGATTGTATGCGCGGTACTTTTACTTTTTAAAGAATAAATTAAATGTCCAAGTTCATTAATTGGTTTGGAAGCCTTAATGTTTGTTTATTTTGTACTGGATAAGGTTGTATCCACTGAAAATCTTTTATAGTAACAAATTTGAGGATCAAACTGAAAATTACAATTTCTTACTTGTAGTCTTGTAGACAATTGTGCCAAGTACTATCATTTATTCCATAATGATTTCTTACTATGACACTTTTTTAAGCACGGTAAATAAATTATAAAGATATCTCCGTTTCTGTTTAAAAAATTATTTATGGTTTTTATCTCTCTCGGGGTCTCTGACCCTCTCTCGAAAAATAAAACCAGTGCACCAATTTCTTTTTAATTTCAATCTCCAGCTCTTTCTCTGTTTTGTATCCGAGAAAGAAATAAATAAAAAGTTTGAGTTTTTTTTTTCATTTTTTTTCTAATTTTTTATATTAATCATTGATTATATATTCCTTTCTTTCTATATTTCTATATTTCTATATCATTTAAAAAATATTGTTTGTCATTTAATATATTATTTTGTATGAGATTTTTATAAAAATATATTAAAAGACAAAAAGACAAATATGTCATTTAATATTTAATATGTTATTTAGAAAATACCACGGTTCTAAATAGTGTTTATCGCGTCATAGCGGGGAGCCTCCAAAAAAAGCTATAGCGAATAGCGTCGCTATAGCGAAAGCTATGCCACATAGCGTTTTTTTTTTTATTTTTATAAAAATTATATTATATATTTGTACTAAATATCAACATTATTTAGTCTCATAGAACAATAAATAATACCAAATTGATTAAAAAATTATAATATTCATATTGAACCAATACAAAGTCTAAATTGCGACTCAAAATATCCATAGTAATACTAATATCATAAACTATCGATCTTTTTCTATTCAAAATATCTTCAACATCATAACATAATTTATCTTTTTTCTATTTAAATTTCAAAATAACCTAGAAATTGGAAAGAAAAAAAATTCATACTTCTAGTAGAATAAACAGATGATCCTTGAAGAAATTCTTGTTAGTCCCTAAAATTTTCATAATTTAGAAATTCTTTATTTGATTTATCATTAGTTAAAAAAATCAAGGGTAACATGAAAAATTTATTATAGCAGACCTAAATTTGATATAATGTAATATTCATCAAAATTAAACAATATTTTCACCATTTATTTATTTTAAAGCCCATATAAATTGAAAAAAAAAAAAAAACAACTCATGTTGCATAGCACGTGCTATTTGCGCTACATGCTATGCGCTATAGCGGACCGCTATTACCGCTATAGCGTTCGTAGCTCAAATAGCGTGTGTTGATGCTATAGCTTAGCGTTTAGAAACCAAAAACGCTATAGCGCCGCTATTTAGAACACTGAAAAATACTATTTATACGTAGATGTCATTTATCATATCATTTAAAAAATATTATTTGTTATTTATAAATTTATTTATTTTGATGAAAATATGTCATTTTTTGTATAAATTTATTTTTATTCTTTTATAATACGTTCCTGTTATAACGTATAAATACAGTGATATTTATTTATGATTTCAGGAGTTTTGAGACAACAAGTACAAGTGCTGTTTGACATGTGTGACCAGGCTTAAGCCCAGAACATTGGATTGTGCTCGTCACAGGCTATGGACTGGGAAATGTTGGGAACCCATTTTTACAGGAGGAGGGTTCAAATGCCTCCATGTTTTTGTGCCTCCATCATTACTCCATTTCTCTTCATCATTTTCAAACTTCAAACAGTCGATTCAAACCGCTCAACCTAATCTCCATACTAAAATATGTTTGGAGACCAAATTTTATATTTTTAGGAATTTTTTTACTATTTTTTTAGAGAGGTACAAAATCAGTAAATCTGAACCATCTAAAAACAGTATTTTTGTACCTATCTAAAAAAATAATAAAAAAATTTCTAAAAATATAAAATTTGGTCTCCAAACATATTTTAGTATGGAGGTTAGATTGAGCGGTTTGGATCGACTGTTTGAACTTTGAAAATAATGGAGAGAGATGGAGGCATGATGGAGGCACAAAAACATGGAGGCATTTGAACCCTCCTCTTTTTACAGAGTAATTTTTTATGAGTACAGTGTTCGATTTTTTGATGGACCAAAAGGCTTCTATTCAGCTCATCTCCTGTCCTGTTTTCTCTTTTTCTATTACTTCGTTGTAGGGATATTTTGGTCTGTGAAAAATTCAAACATTGTACGCACCAAAAATCACGCTGTAAAAATGAGTTCCCGAAATGTTGTAACTAGGTGTAAACTGTAAAACAACAATAACATAAATATGGCAATCATGGTCCAAATATTTTTATGAACTATCTTAATAAAATAAAATTTTAGTTTTTTCTTCAATTTCGGAAAAAGTCTAAATTTAAATTTAGTAATTTACCATCCATGCACTCTAAAGCTGCACAGAGTTATGAAACCGGCATAATTAGAATTGCAAAAAAATATCATTTAATGTCTCAAGTTTCAGTTGATTTTAATGCCTCAAGATTTCAGTTGATTTTTCTGATCTTCGAGTTTACTTTTATTTCAAACAAAAACGACCCGTTATGAAATAAGAAATTTAATTTGAGAATAACCAACATTCTAAAATTAAATACTAATATTAGAAAAAAAGAAAATCTAATTGTATTTCCCTCATTCTATATATATCATACCCGGTATATAGCCTATTGGCTCTGTGCAGCTTTAGGGCCTGTTCGGCGTTTTTACTATTTCTGTGGGAAAATAAAAATTCAGTTCAACTGAATTTTTTTTTTTCCTATAAAAACAGTAAAAATCAGTTCAAATCCTGTGCCGATGCCCATTCCCGATGGTGCGCCGAACAGGCCCTTAGAGTTCGTGGATGGTAAGTTTGGACTTTTTCGTAAAACTATGGTAAAATTGAAATTTTGATTTAAGATTAGGGGCGGAATTAGAAAATTGAAATTGGAGACTGAAGAATCATTTTTTGTGTAATTTATTTTTTAAAAATATTAACACATATATAAAAGTTACAAAATTTAATGAATCAAATTAAAAATAAAATTTTCAGTTTATAGGAAGACTTTAACAAAATCCAAACCTTCGTGCATTTTTCAAATTTTAAATTTTTTTTGTGTTAATTCGGTGCTACAATTTGGCTGTTCAATTTTCATAAGATAGAATCTTATAGAATTGATCTTCCTCGAAATGCAAAAAATAATATCTTAGAATTAGACTGAAGCAGATTTAGGAGGGGCTGGTTGATTAAGTCTTCGAAATTAACAAATTTTATTTAGAAAGCTTTGGGTTGACTAGTATTAATTTTTTAAAAGCATCGGAAATTAAATTTTTTTATTAATCATACTTTAATTTTTTTTTAATACTAATAATTTTTAGCTCCTTGTAAAATTTACTCTATAATAATGAGTCTGACTGGTATATCATTAGAATCATTTTAACCTATATATCATCAACTTCAAAACCTATCGAATCGATTTTACAAGACGAATCCAATATGGTGAAATCGATCCACTTCATTAGTTGTGCGTTTATAGATAAAATTTATAATAATGGTTCGAATTTATTATCAAGTTAAGTGCTCAAATGTGTGGGTTTTTAAGTTAATTTTAATGCATTTATTTTTTAACTATTTTTTATCACTTTACATGGTACTAAAATAACTCAAAAAATATAAATTTTACATATAAACGCATCCCTTATAAAGTAAATTGATTTTAACAGTTTGAATTTATCATTACAAGTCTGTCCAATAAATTTCAAAATTAATGTCATGTGACATCAAAATCATAATAGCCAGATTCTATAATAATTATTCAATTTTGAACCTCAAAAGTTTTAATTCTACATGTAAAATTTGAATTCCGTTAGAATTATTTTGTTTTAATTTCAACTAACCACTCTGTCTCCCTATCTAAAATCTTTACACAAGAACAGCTATTGAAATATTATATCAATGATATTTTTCTGTTTTGATGAAATTATATCAATGATATCTTCGTACAACGCTAACATCCAAAAATTTCCTCAGTAAATCACAGGAAAAGTGGAGACAGCAGTGGTCTAGACGTGTCGTGTTGCACTAAAGACACGGCAATAATGACAAACAGTTAACTTTTTCTTTTTCTTTTAGAGCCAGATAGCAGCTACCATGAGAACAGTTAACTTTTTCATTACTAGATAAGACAGAAATAGTTGAAATTTAGAAGCAGATATATACAATACAAAAATACGCTACATTGATATTTATTTCATGAATAGATTAAGGAGATTCCGGTCCAAACAGCAACGCGACAAACGGAGACTCGGTCTTCAAGACAACCTCCTGCGCCGCGTCCATTTCGTACAGTATTTAACCTTCATTCAGGAGCTCAGCGATCAGGGATCAGGGTATATATAATTATTATAGCTTCAGTTACTTGGGATTCTCTACATTGATTTGTCCCATGCCAGTATTTTTTTATTTAAGATGGTTCCTTTTTAAATTAACAGTTCTGAATTTTACGAGATCATTGGTGTTTTATAAACCATAAATAAAAAAAAACAGAATTTTAAAGAACTAAGAGCATCTATATCCCTGTACCATGAGAGTTTCTAATCTGATGTGGCAGTTTCTAATTCAATTTCAGTAATGTGAGAGAGTTTCATATTTAGAAACTATGTAGAAGAGTTTCTTATTAAAAAACTGTTATAAACTCTATGCTGACGTGGTTATCAATTATTAAACCACGTCAGTAATTATTATTGCCCTAAAATTTGTTTTCTATTTACGATTTATAATAAAATTCCATTCACTATGCCGTTTTTTTCTTCTTCAGAAACGTTATCTTTTAGGTCATGTTTGGTTGTGGAGTAAAGTTAAACCGGATTAAATTTCTTACTCCAAGCTAAACCGGAGTAAGTTAATCATGTTTGGTGGAGTAAGCTAAACCACCTCTCTAGGTGGTGTAAGTTACTCCGGTTTAGCTCAAATCTTACTCCATCTTAAACCGCCTATGTTACTCCTCGTTTGGCTCCTTAAGCGTGGAGTAAGGGGTTTACTCCACCTCTTACTCCACAACCAAACATGGCCTTATTGTTTAAATTTAGAACAATACAAGATTTTTTATTTTAACTTTATTAGTTTACCCTTACATTTTTTTTCTAAAAATTTTAAAATGTCATATAATTAGCAATCTTTTTGTAATTTTTTTTATTGTTTATGTTGGCAAATTATGAATTCTTATTATTTGTTCACTGTTAATGGTTAATTTTACATTGGACTTTTAGTTCTAATTTGTCATCCAACTTGATAATTTTTCATTAAATATAGAAAAGAAAATGATCTTAGTTAACTTTTATTATTTCTATGACAACTATTATATTTACTTTAAAATAATTTTATTGATACATTTGTTCTTAGATTATTCTTTTATTTATCGCCACGCCCAAACAACTAGATGCAAACAAAAGATAGTACATTTGGACACAAGCGAGATTACGTGCCAAACATCTATTTGCAGTGAATTTGACATTCTCATGAAATATGTAATACAAATATACAATATGTTGAGGGTGGCTCAAATATTTCATTGTTTCATATTTTAATTATATCTTAATATTTTATTTTTTATTTTAAAATTCAAACAAACAATTCGAACTGTTAAACATAATATTTATACGTTAAAATATAATTAGAGATCAAATTTTATATGTTTTAAAAAAAATTACTATTTTTTAAAATAAGTACAATATCATTGTTTTTAGATGGTCTACAATTTTCTGGAAAACGATGATTTGTATCTATCTTAAAAAATAGTAAATAATTTCTAAATAATATAAAATTTGACCTCTAAGCACATTTTAATGTGAATAATATGTTAAGCAGTTTCGATCTTTTGTTTGAACTTTGAAATTGAAGATAAAGATATTGAAGCATAATTGGGGCACGAAGCAATGGAGCATTTGAGCCCTCCAATATATTTTATTTATAATTTACATACTATTTATATCTATATGAAAATTCAGAAGTGCATATAGCAAACTAAATACTCCATGTATACCGACAAAATTAAAAATTTAATTAGTAGATAAAACTAATTAATGATTCTTTGTTAAATTAAAGAAATTAATAATTAAGTTAATAAAACTCCGAATTAACAAATCAAATGACCCACAAAAAATTAATATATTTTTTTCATAAAGATAGCATCTATTTCAATTATTTTAGCAAATGGGGAAAAAAACAATAAATTAATCAATTTTTCTTTTAAGTATTTGCATGTACACTTGCCATATTTAATAAATTATATATGATGGGAACTTAAATGTGCTGCTTAGTGCATGCATGCGTTACTGAAATATAAATTACTATGAATGTATAGTCATGTCATGTTATTGATTTATTTTTTGTGAAAATAAATACCGTTCTTTTAATAACATCACTGTAATAATTCACTACATATGTAAACTTTCAGTTTTGTTTAACATCTGGATTAGTTAGAATTAAGATATTTTATTCTTGTTATCGTTGTCAAACAACCAACCAGTTTTGTAAAAAATGTCCGTTTAGGTCGATTAATCAACCGATTAGTCGTTAGCAGTGATCAAACTGTCACGAATTTTTACGAATAATCTCCCAATTATTTCTGATTATTCCCGAATAATAACTTGGTGATACTATATCCGTCCGACAAATACATACCGTTATTTACAACACTGCAACCCACCGAATGTATAACAAATTTAAGCGAGTTTAATTTGGCTAGAACAAGCATGACCCTTGTTTTAGAAACATGAAATATTCATATTTGACAGACGACGGTACATAGATATTTTGGTATTAATTCAATAGCATCTGATTTGCATGTTACTCTACTGGTAATTCGAAACTGTAGATTCGTGCCATGTTAAAAAGAACGATTCAGATCTAGTAATGCATCACCATAGGAGCAGTATTTTTGGACTTTGAGATTCGTGCCACGTTAAAAAGAACGATTCAGATCTAGTAATGGTAAAAGATTCCCTTATAAGGTATTGGAGAGGATGTGAATTCAACCAAACACGGGCTACACAATAAAGAATTCGCATCCTCTGAGATATCTCTTATTTTGCGTGACTTTCTGGAAAATCTCAACCGTTTAAATACGTTCTGCACAAATCTTAAAGCTTTAATAATAGGCCCCCTGCACTATCCCCGAATAGGCATCGTACACGTGGGTCACGCAAAATATGAGATATCTGGACACGTACTCTGCCAATCCTGCCAAATTTACCAGCTTTAATTTGTTAATGCAAAAGGAAAAATAAAAAGATTGTCAGTGGGACCCTGATGTTTTGAATTTACCCGAGCAGGTTAAATCCGGTCCGGTCCGCCCGTGACCCGTATCCGCTCAGTCCGGACAGTGCCCGGGTTTGATACGGGTTCACGGGTAATCCGGGTACGGGTTGAAAAGGGCCGGATCCGGTTTCTTGGAAGTTAACCCGTGATAATTTGGTCCGTTTCAAATCCGGACCGTCTACCCGCCGAACCTGCCCGGACCGTGCCCCCCTACCCGCGTACCCTTACCCACCTATTTGGACCTCTCGTATCCGCCTACTCACCTTACTCGTACCCTCAAACCCGTATACCCAGATCCAAATTTAAATTTTTGCCCCCCAAATTTTTTCTGGAAATCAATCGTTAACAGAGCAGTTTAATTTAAAATATTAATTAATAAATTTTGAGACAGAAGTGAAATTAGTTTTACTTGTAACTTTAAGAATTATAATTTTTCATTATGTAAAATTTTCAAGATATTTAATAACTATGTTTATTATTTTAATTCGGATTTTTAGATGTAGTTAGTATTTTATTGTTGTAATTAATTAAATATGATTGAAATTATATATGGTATAATTTGTAATTGTTTGTTAATTATGGAATGGAAATTTAATATAACGTAAATAACAAATTTATAGTGTTATCGTAAAAAAATTGAATAGTTATTAGAACTAACATCATGTCTAATTAGTGATTTACAACTAGTGTAAATTAAGAAGAAAATAAGCTAATTCAAAATTAGTTATAAAAAGTAATTAATTTGGAAATGATATTAATGAATTTTATGAGATTACAAAATGCTATGACATTTTTGTTGTATTAGTAAATGATTTTGACAAATAAAATTCATATCATTACATGCATGTTGCATCAACGAAATTTAGGCAATTGACGAACAATTATGACGCTAAATTTAGTAAAAAAAATAAATTGCAAACAAAATTAACGAAGTTAACATGATGATAAATGAAAGAACATGTTTTGTGAATTACTAAATGATTTGTAAAAAAAAAAATTACATAGCATAACATGCTTGTTGCATAAATAACTCACACCCTTCAAGTATCAACATAAAACATGAACTCTTGTAGTGTGAGTTAATGAAGACCCATAAGTATACGTTGTTTGACGGTTGATCAGAACCGTTTAAATTGAATAACATCACATTCATTTTGTTATAGTGAAGTTAGATGAAATTTTATGTTCATTTACATATCTATCAAGCCGACGGAATATACAAATATCGTAGGACCACAAACACTTCGCATTGGATCGAAACTTAATTTTTTTTTTGCTGGCTATGTTCAATGTTTTATCTTGATCATTTAAAAACTAAGAGAAAATTTCTAGTGTACCCATTCAAACTTTCAAAATAGCCAATTTACCCATCAAAACATTGAAATTTCTGATTTTCCCATATATTGATTAAATCTGAAAATATAAGCTTAATTTATAATTTAATTTTCTTTTGAGGTTTAAATGTCTATTTACCCTTCTTCTAAAACTGAGTTCTCTTCTCCTTTTCATTTAATTGCTACAGTAACTGTGAAACTAAATCACATAAAAAAGAACCAATGGTCTCCTCCAAAAAAATCCCTTCCCGGTCCTTAACCCGTCGCACTTGGCAGATGGCTCCACAGCTCCGGAGCTATCCCTTCGGCCACCAAGGATGTGCTCTACAAACTGAGAGTAAAATCTCATTAAAGGAAAGAGAAGGGAGGAGACAGGGTGAAAACTCCCCTTCAAACAGTAATCTGTACACTCCGATTTTAAAGGTAACAATTTCGTCAAAACTGAACATGGAGCTCACTTCCGAACAGCGTTTTCTCCCCTCCGCTCCCTCTCCAATTCTCTCCTTCTGAAACAAGTAAACTCATCCGGTTAGATCCAGTCTGATGTGCGTTCACCTCCACACAGTGATTTCGCCCTTCCCCTCCCTCCGTGTACCCCAGTCTGGAGCACGCCCTAAGGGGTAGCACTGCTGGATAAAGTTTACTTCTTCCAACTGCTCCGTAGCAACTGTGAAATATTAATTTGTTACTTTTGTAATATATGTCCAAACTCATAAGATGGCAGTCCAATTTGTCATAAATTAACCTTTATTACTCCAATTCACTTTAAATATTGTCCGTCCAACCGATATTGGATTTTGACGGAATCAGAAAAAAAAATTAAAGTGATTGAGCCTTTAAGGGTCAGATTGTGCCATCGTGCTATCTAGGTCTTTGAGATGAACTACAAAAGTAACAAATTCATACTCCATTTTCCTTTTCTGCTGCAGTTTGTACAATGATTCTTGGTATATTGAAATCTGCTACAGAGGAGACAAAGGCAAAAAAATTGCCAAATGGTTTATACATTTTTAAGAAATGCTTTGCTGGACTGAGAAGGGTTTCTTTGGTGACATCGTTAGTTTTCTTGATGTGACTTTAGGTTTCGAGTAACAACAGCAATGGAGGGAAGAGAAGAAATGGGATCTCACTTTAAAGAGGAGTAAAATAGACATTTAAATTTCAAAGCAAAATTAAATTATAAATTAAGCTTACATTTTCATATTTAATCAATATAGTCATGTTTAGTTGTGGAGTAAAGTTAAATCGGATTAAATTTCTTACTTCAAGCTAAACTGGAGTAAGTTAATCATGTTTGGTGGAATAAGCTAAACCACCTCTCTAGGTGGTGTAAGTTACTCCGGTTTAGCTCAAATCTTACTTCATCTTAAACCGCCTATGTTACTCCTCGTTTGACTCCTTAAGCGTGGAGTAAGGGGTTTACTCCACCTCTTACTCCACAACCAAACATGGCGAACTTAGAATGGAGAAATAAGAAATTTCAATATTTTGATAGAGAAATTGACTATTTTGAAAGTTTGAATAGATACACTAGAAATTTTCCCAAAAGATAATTTCAAATTATTTCATTGCAGATCCACCATTGATTGATTATACAAAAATGAATAGTCTGTAATTATTGGCTCAATTTTAAAGAGCAAATACTGATGAAATTATATGTAATTGATAATTACAAGCATTATCTGGTCAAAGGGTATGTATAAATGTCAAATTTTTTTAGAAATTTATTCATATTATTTAGGAAATATTTTTCATGTTGTTCAAATACAACAGTAAGAATTTAAGTTTAATTAATATCAAATTTGTTCATTAATTAGTTAAATTTCATTAATCACGTAAATTACCAATCATATATAATGCCTAAATTTTAATATTTTTTCCTTTTTTCCTTTACAACCTTTATATATTCTTGTAAAAATAATTTTAGTTAATTTTCACACGAGTCTAACTAATTATAAATATTAATCACGGACAATTAAAAATGGTCACATTATATCTGAAATTTCATCTGAACGCTTGAATAAGATATTTTAAAGTAATTGATTTAAGCAACATTGTTTTAAAATAATTGATAATTTTGATTTATATTTTATTATAACAAAAATTATTAAATTCAAATATTGCAATCAAGTCAAATGAATTTTGATTTATATTTTGTTGGTTTAAAAAAAAAAAACAGAAAAAAAACAGCAAAAAAAACAAAAAAAACCCGATCCGGACTGGACCGGACCCGTGTAACCTGCCTATCCGTGTTACTCGGGGGTTAAGCCGAGCCGGGTAGGATTTTTGAAAACAAAACCCGTGCTGCCCTACCTGTGTCGACCGTGCTCGTGCCCGCCACGGGTTTAACCCGGACCGGACCGTCTGGCCCTTTTTCAATACACTTGTCCCCTCAACGGCCAATTGCTTTAGTCGTGGGGTGCTGTACGAATGACTATTCTGTGACAGTGACAAAAGATCTGCCCATTAAAAAGAACGCTGAATTTGTCCTCTTTGCAGAAAGGTCCGTCCAGCTTTTGATCCCAAGTTCCCAACTCATCGTACAATGACATCACCTATCTCTGAATCCTGTCGAAAACATTTCAAACAAATTTGTATCATTATTTTACATTATTCTACATATCAGCTGACGTGGTTGTTTCACAGGTATGGAATATGTGGCGTCTTTAGTAGAAAACCGTAGACATTTATCAGTGAACAAACAGTTTCCTGCTTTTGCTGCGATCGGATGATATCTACTGGCTCAGCTTTAGATTCATTTATAATATCAAGGAAAATGAATGGATGAAACTTGAAAGCATCCCTGCAAAGTCTCATTATTTTGACCAAGTTGACTGAATTGTTTGGCTTCAATTTTATTTTACTAATTATAAAAAATTTATTATAAAAATAACAATAATATGGTTGCTGTGTTGCAAGATGCTCTTCTTTTTTATAATTATTACAAAAATTTGTAGGGCGTTAGATTGTTAGAAGCTAATTTGCCCTGTTTGGTACATTTTTTTTTTCTAGTCTTTCTATTCAGAAAATAAAAAAAATGCAGGGGGTTTTTGCACCAAAAAAGTTACTTTAATATTTATTATAAAACCGCTTATTTCATGACAAATAAAAATCAGAAATCAGAAGAAAATAACAGCGATTGAATAAAGTAAAATTAACCAAAAAAATAGAGCTCTGTATCAAAAGAATCTCCTCTAAAACAATCACACTTAATCTTACAAGAGATTCTACCCATACAAAGCCTACAAGACATATACTTTCTAGTCGACTATATTCACATTGGTCCCCAAAAAATAACAAAATAACAGATGAATCCGCTGTGAGGTCTTAGATCAAACTTCATTACAAGATTGAAGTGACAACTAAAAACCTATACAGACCGTCCGATCTGAGACAGACAGTCCAGATCACCCAACAGCATACAACAATTCCCGTACAATCGCAGAGGAGCGGATCGCATTCTGATGCAGCTCGATCGCATTTTGATGCGAGGGATTCAAAACGACAGTTGAAGATTACCGATTGTGAAGGAGATCAGGGCAGCTAGGGATGAGGCGCTTGTTATTTTGAAACCTTTTGGTCGCATCAGGCGGGATCGGCCTCTTTCCTAGAAGGGGAACCGAAGTTTGATCGTGACTGGAGATCTGACGAGTCACTGCACAGAGAGAGAAGCTCGCAACAAGTAGCAGAACCAAGCATAGAGTGGGGAAGAGATGCTCTCTGGTGGCGTAGACCAGCGACATGGCCGGAGTCTGACGTGTCACGGTGGGACAGCAGCGCCCCACCTCTGCATTGTTTTTTCTCTATGTATTGGGAGAGAGAGAAAGGGAGGCAATGTGTACTGTGAAATGAGATGGAGGTTCACTTTGGATGGAAGCAGCAAATGATAACACGTGATGTGATGGGGTTGTACTGTTGTAGTAAGTAGCATTCTACCAATTAAAATATCAATATTTTTGTATTTTGTAGGGTGGCAAAAAAAAAAAAAAAAAATAGTAGCCACTAGCCAGTAGCTCGATCGTTTAATAATTCCTTTGTTAGTGTATCGAATAATTCGTTTGTTACCATATCAACCTGTTAACGAAAGCCAGTGTGGCACTGGTTTGGTCCAGATCAAACAGTTTGATCTGAGATTACGTTCGGGAGCTAGTTTAGTTAGGTATGAATTTGTAAATTTGTATGTGTTATCTTTAATTTAATTTAGTCTTAAAAGTACGCTTGGGAGCTAGTTCAGTTAGATATGAATTTATAAATTTGTATGTGTTATCTTCGATTTAATTCGGTCTTCAAAGTTTGTAGAATTTACTTTCTTCTTAAAATAAAGTACAGTAAAATCTAATAAATCAACTCACCAGTTCGGCACAGATCGCGAACTGACTCTTGATAATTATAATATGATATTTAAACTCAAACTTCTAAAATTGGCTCGGTCCAACTCGTTTAATTGTAAAAAGGGGTGTTCATCGATTCGGTTGGTTGAATCGAACTAGGCAATCCAAAGTTATAATTCAGTTTCAAAAATAGAACCGAATCGATTTTGCATTGTAATCGAACCAAAATTTTATTTCGGTTTGTTTGGTTTAAACCGAAATATATTAATTTTTTGTTTAAAACAATTGATTTATAATAAACCAAAGTATATTAAGAAATAAACCGGAATATTAAGAAATAAACGGAAGTATTTAAAACAATTGATTAAGAAATAAACAGAAGTATTCTGGACCAAATTCATAATATATATAAAAGTTCGGTCGGTTCAGTTATTTTGGTTTTAAAAATTTTAAACGGAACTGAACCAAAGTTGTAATTCAGTTTTAAAAAACAAATCGAACCGAACCATTAAACTGAAAAAACTTAACCATTTGATCCAAGCTAATCTGGTTCAGATAAAAACTAACTAAACCGAACCCAATGAACACTCCTAGTAAGGACCCATTCAGCGGACGCCCGAAAAAAAAAAATAAATAAATGAAATTGCAAAATTTTTGAGTGAATTTTTATTTTCCCACGTTACTGCAGACTGCAGTCCAACAGGCCTAAACGAATCAATTATAAGCTGGACCAGTTTGTTGCCACCCCGTGTATGTACGTGTCCCTACAAAAAAATTCATTAAAATCATAACCATAAGAAGTTATGAAAAGTTTGTAAAGTATATGAACTTTTCCTAGGAAGCATTGAAACGGTTAGGTTTGGCCGTTTGGCTATTTTGATGTAAATGGGGCAACTTGCTGAGAAAGCTTTCTGCTTTTTGATCGGTGAATGAATTTAATTATGAGAGGAGGATGTGATGTGAATGCAATTGTATTGGATTTGATGATGCCATGAAATGAATGAATGAAGACTGAAGAGACTGATCGTTCTGTCTTTTCTCACAACCCAAAAAGGAGCACATTCAAAGCAGGAAAAGCGGCTTATGGTTTCGTGTTGGATTCATCGCCGAAAGAGAGAATAAAATTTGATATAAATTGTACTGGTTATTAATTAGTGATATGAAATCTTCATTCAGTTTGACTTACTTTTGGTCGCAGGTACTAACCTTAAAAAAAGTTAACTTTTCTATTTATATATATTGATTTTTTTTTAATAAAAATGTTTTTAATTTTTTAACGGAACAATCACCGTTTATAATAAAGTTATTAAAAAAGAAAGACTCCACTGATTCTGGTGGATGCAAAAAATCATTTTCTCCACGATCCTATTATTTTTAGATCACCGAGAGTGCTAATTTTAAATAAATGTGAAGCTTTTTGCTCTACTGATCTTAGAAATCGGTGGAGAAAATATATTTTTTTTCCTCCACTGATTCTAAGAAAATATGAATTTTTGTTTTCATCGATCTATTTCTAGAATTGGTGGTCTTTTTTAATAGCTTCACGTATAGTGCTTGTTCCGTTAAATTTAAAAAAAAAAATGATATATATTGATATTGTGAGGAAAAAATATAGAACTTTTCTTGCAAGACAAAAGAAAAAAAAAATAGAGTTATTTATAAATTTCGAATAGTTAGAAAAATTAACTAAAATAAATCAATTTGAAACAGCATTATCAGGATTGCGTGAAATGATGTCCTTAAGCATATTTCATTATTATTTTATAATATTTCAAACTGCGACCAATAATCTGAGATCATAGCTACTTAGGCATGACCGTAATCCATCATTATCGTGTAATATTTTGAACTGCAGCCAATAATTCGAGATAGTCGCTTTTTAAGCATGACAGTTAAAGTGACTAACAATAAATCCGTAATATTATTGATTGAAATTTAATCAATCGGTGACCAAATTGAAAAAAATAAAATAAATAAAAATAGACTCATTATGTGGGAGCCAATAAAAAAAAAGGTTTATTTTATTTATTTATTTCTCGGATACAAAACAGAGAAAGAGCTAGAGATTGGAAAAAGGAATTGATGCGCTGGTTTTATTTTCGAGAGAGAGGCCCCCGAGAGAAAGATAAAGACCATATATAATGATTCAAAACAGAAATATCTTTATAATTAATTTACTGTGTTTAAAAAAGTGCAACAGGAAACAGTTTTCATTTAAAAAAAGAGAAAATCATTAAGGAATAAATGATAGTACTCTTAGCACAATTGTCTACAAGTGAGAGAATGAAATTTTCAGTTTGATCGTCATATTTACTATAAAAGATTTTAAGTAGATATAGTGAAATATAATTTTGAGTTTTTAGAATTTAAAATTTCAACATTATGTATACCAATTACCCATCGATAGGTATGTTTGGCTAGAGTAAGAATAGGCTATTCTTATAACAAGGTTATTCATAATAACTTGTTCTTTGTTTGAAAATGGTTAAATAGCTAGAATTGTGAATTCAATTCTTTTGTCTTATTAGAATAACCTATTCTTACAAAATGTTGAATTTGACTATTCTAATAAGACAAATGACAAAAGAGTTATTCTTGTTTTGTAACCAAACACACCAACACTTTGAGAATTGGAAAAATTGACGTTTATACTTGAAATTAAAATATGGGGGAATTTTATGTATATCTCTCAAAAACTTCAAAATGACGTATTTTCCCTCTTTTAAACTTCATAATATCATATTTATCCTTCCAAACTTTAAAAACTTACAAATTTATTCCTTTTATTATCTTTTCTAGTTAAACTCATTTTAAATTTATAAAATATCAATTATGTGCTTCCCCTTATCCTTTCCTTCTCCTTTTCCCCTGCAATATATTCTCACCTTCACTGAAGTAAAGAAAAGCGTCAAATGCGTACAATACTTCTATTTTAAATTACTTGGTATTGTACAATAGTTCTCACATTATTATTAGCTCACACGTAGTTGTCCAGTTCTTTTTTCAGCATTTATTCGATATATATATATTTTAGAGGAGAAATGTAGAAGTCTGGTCTCCAAATTTCATATATGTGACACAAGATGTGTCTAAAAATACATTGTTTTTAGTTGTTGAAAAAAAGAAAAAAAATATTATGATTACAAAACGAGGAGCTATTTTAAACAAGGAGCGATTCGATATTGAAATTCATGAAAAAGAATGAATAATGAAACAAGTAAAAACATTAAAATATTTACTATCATAAGCCCAAGAACTAAAGTTTTTCTTTAAAAAATGATTAAAGATTGACGGTGCTTAAACATTACAACATTTCTAATTATGTAAAACCTCGTAATATTTGAAAGAGACCGAATTGTCTGTCCCCGGGGGCAGGAAATTCCTGCTCCCAGAGTCACTGCGGGTGGGCCCTCATTTAAAAACAGTAACAGTAGTTAAACCCTTTAACAGTAACCGGTCCTACCCTGCAGTGACTCTGAGGGCAGGAATTTCCTGCATCCCGGGGGGCAGGAAATCCGGTTCCTATTTGAAACAAGACAAACAGGAACCGAATTCTCTGCCCCCCCAGAGGGCAGGATTTTCCTGCCCCCATTCATTTTGACCAATCTCCAATTGACACGAGGCATACTTTTTAATTAAATTATTTTTCTAATAAAAGCTGTAGCTTGTATATTTCTTTCTCCGATGTCTTCAACTTCCAAATTCAGAAAAAATTAAGGATCTATTTGTAAATTTCCTCCTTCAATTTAGTCTATTTCTAATTGAGACATCATATACCTTTTCAATTAATTTTTTTTTTTATAGAAAGTTGTAGCATGCACATTTTTTTTACCATGTCTCTTTCACCTTTCTAATTCACCTTCCAAATTCAGCAGTGAGAAATTTTTTCCAAAGCTTAAGCAATCTATGACAAATTTTTTTGAGTTGAATCAATTTGCAAAATATTTTACTTGTAAGTTATTTTTTTATTTTTTTGGTTGTAAATTCTAGATTTTAAAATTTGGCTATATTTTGTGTTGCAAAACTAGAAGTAGAACCAATTAGGTGAAAACTAAAAGTAACCAAAAAAATAAATATTTAAAAAAAAAATAGCAGCTCAAGCTATAAATTGTCATATTTCCAGAAACCTGAAAAATCATGAAAAACAAGTAAAAATATAAAAAGAAAAAAAATATGGTCTCACCAGCTTGTAATGAAACTATAAAAAATTAAAACATGTACTTCCTTCTTACATTACAATATTACAAAACTGAAAATCAGTCTACATTACAATATTACAAAAAACTAAATGCTGGATGCGTTTGGATGCTCAGAGAATAGAGCTATTCTCAGAATAGCGGAGCTATTCTCAGAAGAGGGTCATCCAAACGTGAAACGAAGATTAAGAATAGCTCCGGATTAGCTCTATTCCGCTATTCCGTGAAAACGTTGGGGTAGCGATTTAGCACCCGCAAGAATAGCGATTTAGCACCCGCTGGCCTTTGCTATTCCTAACATACAATCCAAACAACATTTCTACTAATCCGGAATAGCCAAAGTTAGTGCTATTCTTGAATCTCTTGGGTTAGCACTATTCTCAATCACTAACTCAAAAATCGCTATTCTTGCACTAATCCTTGCACGATCCAAACGCACCCGTGAACCTGTTTTGTTCAAAATCTTCTACTCTTTTTCAAGGCCCGTTTCTATCCCTTTCCTGTTTTGTTCAAAATCAAATAAAGTAGGGGCTAAGCAACATATTTCCTCCATGCTTCTGAAAAATATGCCACGTGTCAATTGGAGATTGGTCAAAATGAATGGGGGCAGGAAAATCCTGCCCTCTGGGGGCAGATGATTCGGTTCCAGACAAACATATCTAAGATAACGAACCTAATATAAATATGCTTCAGATTTTGAAGAAAAAATTACAAGGGTACATATTAAGAATTAGATCTGTTGTAATGTTTAGAAGCGTCAAATTTACCCATTTTGAATTACTTTTCTTCTTTTTCTGTAGTTTTTATTTGACCTAATTCTAATTTCTAATGAAGGTGAGGGGAAGAGCAGAAGTAATGTTATGAAATGCAGTTTTTATGCGGTATTGGGAAGGCCATCGCATACTGCATATGTAAATTTTTATGCTGATTTTAAAATGAGAATTCATATATATAAAAATAAAAATAAAAATAAATATGCAATAATATGTAGTAAAATGCGGTAATATTCGGTAATATTTGGTATCATGCAAAGAAGTATGCAATAATATGCGGCTAAATATGTGGTCGCATATATTGACCACATACAGATTTCTATGCGAATTACAACTGAATATGAATATACTGCATTTTATTACACTGAAAAGAAGAGAAGAAGAAGAGGAAGAGTATAACTGATATTTTATAAATTTAAAATCTATTTTAATAGAACAAGTAATAAAATGGGTAATTTTGGAGTTTTTGAAGTTTAGAAGGTTAAATATGATATTCTAAAGTTTATAAGAATAAATACATAATTTTAAAATTTTTGAGGGGTATACTTGAAATTCCCCCTTAAAATATAACCCCACGCAGTACAATAAGAAGCACATCGTGTTAAAAATCGATAAAAAGTTTGGTCTGTACGGCTTCCAAAACAATTAATGAACTTGGAGATATTTAATTTATTTTTAAAAAAGTAACAGTACTGCGCATCCATTGGTCCGTAGTGTTACGAGAGCACAGTTAATCTCCGTATAAACAGGAGGATATAGATGAATAATAATTAATTAAATGCAAACTCCCTTAATAGAAAATAAAATATCTAATACGGATGAATAATAATTCTCAACAATGAGATATTGGTTTCGCCGTATCTCTGACTTTTTCTCATGCGATCAAATATTATTCTCATAAAAAATTATGCGCACTTGATCCGTACGGATATTAAAGTCGCACACATGACTTGATACAAATTGATATGGCTTTAATAAAAGTCGGTAGAATTCTCCACTATTATTCAAGAACCTTATTTATTTACTTTTCTTTTTACTGAAAACTCGTGAGCATAGTGTTTTCTGTGTTCTTGCATTTACACAACATATCAGATTACAAAGTCATTTGTGGGCCAAGTTCAAACCAACCTGAGAAATGAAACTTGACAAAATATTTACAATCCAAAATTTACCTGAATTGCTTTAAAGGCCGAAATCTGATTCGAACTGGCCCAAAATTTTCCGCTTACCTTCTCTCCCTCGGAAACAAAGCTCGGCCTATTTACCTTTGAAATTAACAAAAGCCCAATAGAAGCCCACAAGCAAATACATTTTGTGGTGATCAGGGATTTTATTTCCAATCCGCATTGGAGGCTAGTTTTATCACTGCAGCAATCTGTTCTGTTCTGGAAATCATGGTGATCCCGTGATTTAGATGGAGAAAAATAAATTAAATCCTGCAAGATATAAGTAGCGTTGAAAATAGTAGGACTCGAAATGAAAGATATGTACGTGCAAATATTAAAACAGACATTCACGTATATTGGAGTGGTACACACAGATTTTAAAGTGGTTCAGACGAATGCAAAACTCATTGGTAGTGTTCAGCAACCATGGCTAAGAGTTCTTTAGTGCTCCAAGGAGTCTTAAGCTCGGTGCTCCTTTATCAAGCTTAAAACTACTTTTTTAGTGCTCCTTTTGCTCACTTTTTTTAAGCAATTTGTCAAGCTTAAGGTCTTTTTAAGAAAGTGATTCTTCAACTTTATTGCCGAACGGTTGCTTCTTAGTGCAGCTTAAATTTTAAGCTTGCGACTCTTGCTAAACACCCTCATTGGACTTAAACATTGACCCACATTGTTCCGTTAACAAGTGATATATAAACTTACAAAAAGGGTTTCTCTTATCCATTTTATTGAATACAGTACGAGTTAGATAAATAGATAAAAAAAGTCCCATTAACATCCCGATTTGTGCTTTCAATAAAATGTTTTTCAAAACAAGGAAAAAAATAAAAAATAATAATGAATACAACTAATTTGTATTATGAAAGTTGAGTTAAATATAAAACTTTATCGTATCATGTATCATCTCCATACATATATATAATTTTATTTTTAAAAATTATCATATAAAATAATCAGTAAAAAATAATTTTTATCCGTATCGTTACTCTTCTATAGGTTAACCATTATTTTTTTTAAAGATATTTAGATAATTTTCTATCAAAACTTAAAAACTAATTATTTTCATGTCTAAACTCTTTCATTTTATTAATATATCCATTTCTTAATTTAATAAATAAAAAATAAAAGATTAATATTGATAAAAAAAGTTTAAAGGACAACTTTTCCATTAGATATGTAGTGTTTGACTTGATCGTTTCACCTCAAACAATTTGGTACAGATTCAAAACCCAGCTTTTTCTTCAACGAATCAAATTAGATTCAACAAACTTTGGGCAACAATATCGTGTAGAGGGGGAGAAGACAGAGCCGTCAGAAATATTGAGTCGGGGAAATCTTGAGATTTCGGATAGAATATAGTTGTAATAATTTAATTTAATTTAGTTAATTAATTACTATTTAAAATAGAATTCAAATATAAATTTAATTTTAAATAGAGTTTATCACTAAACGCCTAGCGGAAATTAAAAGTATAGCAGTAATCTTCTTTATTTCGTTGATCTTGTGTCAGATTTACTCAACAACAATAACAACCACATCTTTATCGATATCTACACAAACATCTTAACAATAACAAACAACTGTGAATCAGAATGTTAGAGCCGACTGACAACCCTCTTCTTTACTCTCTTTCTTTCTTTCGGTTTCTGAAACAGTGTAAAACATAATAGCCAATTGAAAAATAAATTGTGCATGTATATTTATAATACTTCGGGCCAGTTGGTTGCACCATTTGGCTGCACCTATATATTCAAACACCAATTCAGCTGCACCTGCCATATGAACTCATTATTATGCGACCTAATTAGTTTAATCTATATTAATTTCTTTTTTTTAGTAAGATATCTATATTAATTTCACAAATTAATTATTAACTTTGACCCATAATATTTTGGTCTGTAGGGCATTTTCCAACAATCTCCTACTTGTACTAAAGTAAAATATTTTATGTATCTCGTACAAATGCCATAAATTAACATATGGATTTAAATATGTTTTTAACTTGTTCTATATTTTTATTCCTGTGTGTGACACAATAAATGCATATAAATTGACAACTTGGCAGTGAGTTAAAAATATCATTTTCAGCATACAAATCATAAGCGGTCTCTAGGAGAACATTAGAACTATTCAAATTGTATGAATGTCAATTTTTGAGAAATATCTCACGATGGCTTCAATTGACAAATCTAATCTGTTCAAATTAACCAATATATTTCATAGATGGTGTGTTTACATGCAAAATCTATAGTTTTTTTAGTTTTATTTAATATCAAGTCAAGCAGTTAAATCTAGAAGTTTTTTAAGTCAATTTTAATGCATTAATTTTTCATTATTAATTTTTTGACTGCTTTGACTTAATACTAAAATAATTCGAAAATTATAAATTTTACATGAAAACATATCACTCATAAAGTAAATCGGTTTAAACGATTTAGATTCGTCGTTTAAATCATATCTATTAAACCATATCTTATAAGTTTTAAAATTAATGGCACATGCCACCTTTAAATCATATCTATTAAACCATATCTTATAAGTTTTAAAATTAATGGCACATACCACCACTGATGTTATTTAATAAAGTATTTTACTTAAATTTATTTATAATTATTTAAAAAGGAAAGGTATTATATATTTATATATTAAGTGCTTGCAAATTGAGATTTATATTTATGTAACTTATATATTAATTATTTAGTTGCAATAAGCGTTGCGCAATAATTTCTTGTCTTCGTATTATCAAATAACAGAATGATAGTGGTGAACTAAGGAGCGCGTATCCTCTGAGATATCTCATATTTTGCCTGACCGACGTGCCCTGTGCCTATTCGGGGATAGTGCAGGGCCAGTATTATTCGGCTTTGAGATTTTCTGGAAGGTCACGCAAAATATGAGATTGAGAGGATGTGAATTCTGAACTGGGGGCACTTGATGTTAACCGTTGATTGTCGTACGTGGAAGTATTTTAATGGTCCATCTTTGACCAATTCAAACCGTTGCTATTCACCGGGTCCCACCACTTCGACCATTCCAGGGCTAGAGACGAGAAGTGAAACCGTCCAGATATTACAGACCATTAACTATTGAAAGATTTTATCACCTGATTATTACTTCTACCACTATGTACGAAGCCATAACAACCACAAACAAATAGAAAAATAAAATTAAAAGGGGACGACTTGACCCAAATCAGTTGTCCTCCACGGCTCCACCTATGAATTCCACAATATTTCCACAATTCAAAATGCGGTGCCAAAGCTTCTTGGCTGGAAAATGACCCTATCATACGAAAAGCACAATCACACCAGTGTTATTGGTACTGGCATACTGGCACCTAATAGCACAATCCCACTAGTACTATGCATAGCACAATCACTCCAATGCTATTGGTACTGGCATACTGTCTCTCTACTGTCTACACAAGAAGTTAAGTTAGTTAGGATTGAATTGTAACAGAAAGTTAGTTATAGGATTAGTCATTAATTAGTCATTAGATAGTTAGGATTGAATTGTAACAGAAAGTTAGTTATAGGATTAGTCATTAATTACAGCTTTGTCCAAAGCATTATCTATATATAAATGCTTGATATAATCCGATTGATCGACTAATGAAAAAAGAGGAGGGTTCCAATGCGTCATGCCCTTTATACCTCATCATACCTCATATTTTGTATCTTTATTTTCAAAGTTTAACTTGTCGATAACCGTTCAATACAATATCCATACTAAAATATGATTAGGGATGAAATTTTATAATTTTTGAAATTTTTTTACTATTTTTTAAGATGAGTAGAAAACCACTGTTTTTGAACAGTAAAAAAACAGTGATTTTGTATCTATCTTAAAAAATAGTAAAAAAATTTCAAAAATTATAAAATTTCATCTCCAAGCATATTTTAGTATAAATATTATGTTGAGCTATTTGGATCAACAATTTAGACTTTGAAAACGAAGATATAAAATATGAGGTATGATGAGGTATGAAAAGTATGAGGTATTAGAATCCTCATGAAAAAATATAATTCATTCTTCATCTCTCTTCTCTGTACAACTCTCTATAAACCCCAAATTTGCATAAACAAATAAACTTCATTTTCAATTATAATGATAGGTGGTTTGCAACTGTACTTTGTAACAGAAACGAAGATATTAATTGATGCAAGTTAATTAGGCTTGGTAAAAAAAAATGATTTATCAAAGAAACATTCCAAAAAAATATGGACGGTTCTTTTACTTTATATAAAACAATATCAAAAGCTCAAAATCACAGTACAATAATTAATCGTGCAACTTCTCTTTTCCAATTTGCAATATAGTAAAGAAAAGAGGAAACAGGGAAGCCTCAAAAGAAACACATCCAGATAATAATTATGCACACGGAAAATTTTTAATTGAGGAGCAACATATTGATTGCAACTTCATTACTAACCACTTAACCAATCAGCAACAGACTAATTATCAAGTTCTTCGTAATCTAACTTAGAAATAACAGAAGTAACTGATTGAATATAAAAAAGAACAAAACAAAACTAGCCACCAAGCACTAGGTGCATCATGACCGATCTTCCACCATTTGCTGATGCAGTTCATTAAAATTAAGAGAATTATTTGATAATCAGTACATATCAACTAAATTTTGTACAAAAGTAAACATCCAAATAATAAATATCACCGTCCCTTCGGGTTCACGATCTCAGAGAAAACAGCCTTGTCAGAATCTATACTCGCAATGCTCCTCCCTCCCATGCTTATAGTAGTGTTTGTAGTGCTAGTCGATTCGGAAGTAGGTTCATCATCTAGCTCTTTCTTTCTGAGAATGACAACCGGCGTCTCCTCTCCAGAGGAGGTCCCGTCAACCACACTCCCGCTTTCTTCTGCATTTATTTGCAATTGCAGTGCAAATTCTAAATCCCAAAGTACATCTCCGATGGTTGGCCTGTCAATACCTTGATCAGCTAAACACTTTTTGGCTGTCTCAGCATATTTTTTTAAGCATTGTTGTGCAATTTTGCCTCTCAGGTATGGGTCTATGATCTCTTCTAGAACACCTTTGCTCTGACAAAATAGGGCCCACTCTGCCAGGTTCACCTGTTCTTCCGGTACATCATTGTTTATTATCGGTGGCCTTGCACACAATACTTCAAACAAAACTACACCGAAGGAGTACACATCAGATTTTTTGGACAATTGTTGCCTTCTAAAGTACTCGGGATCAAGGTACCCGAAGCTCCCTTTGACTACTGTGCTCACATGCGTGTGGTCTACTGTGGCTCCTGTTTTCGACAATCCAAAATCTGACACCTTCGCAACCCATTTTTCATCTAAAAGAATATTGGTAGTTTTCACATCACGGTGAATTACAGTATGTTCTGTACCTGTATGGAGGTAGTGCAGCCCACGGGCAGCACCTATGCAAATTTCGAGCCTCTGTTTCCATGTAAGTGGTGCATTTTGGGTTTTATAGAGGTGCTCCCGGAGCGTTCCATGGGCCATATAGTCGTATACTAATATCATTTCATTTTTCTCTTCACAGTAACCAATAAGTGAGACAAGGTGGCGATGACGAAGCTTGGACAACAACTCAATCTCGGTTTGAAATTCGTGTACCCCTTGCCCGGATAACAGGTTGCCCCGCTTAATTGCAACCTTGGTTGATCCATTATCAATTTCTCCCTTGTAAACTTTTCCAAACCCTCCAACACCAAGAACTAAGGCTTCATCGAATCTATTCGTGGCAGCCAAAATCTCGTTAAAAGAAAAATATTTTAACGAGTCATCTTTCCCACTTACCTTTCCCACTTGAGACACCTTATCTTTCTTTTTCTGCTGTTTGTAAATCATAAACATGCAAATACAAACAATGAAGGAGAGGAGCAAAACACTGCCAACTACACCCGCAATAATTGCAGTGACCTTTCCTTTTGATTCTTTATGCTTGTTGTTAAAAACCTGGGTTGGATCCACTATGTTTTGTGGCGGGGGTACTGGGTTCAAATCTGCAAGGTTGTTTTCAGCCATGCTCATCTTAAACACCTCAAGACCGTTCAATATTGCACCAAAATACTTAGTTTCTGTTGAAAGATCCGGGTGAAGTGCAACCCACATATCCATTTGACCCGACCCAGTAGTGATAACCACATAATCCATGTATATGGGTACACCGATTCCTCCACTCAATAATATAATATCGAATTGGCTTTGTGCCGTCTGGTTATTAATGTAAATAAGGAATACCCGTGGGTCATCGTTGGTTATCGCGTAAGTTATCTCGCAAAAATGGAATCTGAGGAAGTAATTGAACCCAGCATCTACATTTAGGAGCCAAGTGAGATTGTAATTCTTGTGTTTTGGGTTCGGATTCATTGATCGTGCAGTCTCGTACACTACAACTGGTGCAATATATTGTGACATAGTTGGTGGATATTCAATTGTCACATTAGAGTCCTTTTGAAGGGAGACACCAAAATCAACACCGAATATATAGTTTTTGTCTTCATCCCACGAGCGGTACAAGCCCGAGTCTTCAAACGGGTTCAAGGATTGGCCGCCTACATTGAGCCTGTACATTGTTTGAAAAGCCATACCTGGGTCATATGGAAACACGGTATTATAACCATCAGCATAGTATGCTGTCGTAGTACTAAAAATATCAGGAGACGACATGATCTCGATTCCATTTATAAATGCATATGCCTTTGGTTGCTTCGTTGATGGTGCAAATGTTAAATTTAGAGTAGTTGAGGTGACATTGATTGAGAACTCCTCAACAAGGTAATCATATTTATAGTTCAATGCGGTCACGGTTATCCAAGCACTGAAGTTGGAGAGAAGAGTGTAGGGGCCAGCAGTGACAGCGAAATACGAGTCGGATGCAATGAGGTTCGAATAGTTGGTAGGATAGAAGTAGAGGCGGAGGAAGTAGCGGCCGGGCGAGAGAGGGAAATTGTAGGTATAATTTGAGGTGAAGATACGGCAGGTATTGTACGGTATGGTCGGTACCAATGGGTTTCTGTATGGGATAGCTGAAGTTTGACTAGCTTTTTGAGAGATGTAATTTGTTTTACTGTCTCCAATCCATGTGAGGTTGTTTACATCGTCTGTACTGTTTTCTGATGTGCCACAACTTATTAGGATGTGAGTGGAATTGGAAGTGGAGTTGGCAGCAAGAGCCGGGACGGTGAAATAGAATGACAAAAGAGGAGTTCCAAATATTAAGAGGAGAGAGAGAGAGGTTGCGTAATTCATTTTACATGAATTGGGGTCTTGGTTAGCTGTGGAATTGATGCATGGTTTGAAGTAATGGAGGATTTTAGTGAAGATTTGCTCAATTCAGGAGGGGATATATTTCTCAGTGGAGTAGAAGAATCATCTGTAAAAGGTATAGCATTAGAAACGAGAAATTAAGCAGAGAACGAGAAAGAGAGAGGTAGACAAAAAGATTCCTCAGAGAGGTAGACAAAAAGATTCCTCCTGCGCCTAGTGGAAAGGACACTTTATAGATTTTTTTTTTCTATTCTTAATGCCTGTGCGAGTTTCAAGTGGACTTGTGGTGTGTCCAACCATGTAACGAGTTCTTATTGATTATAATGCGTGCATATAAACGAGAGAGAAGCATAATGGTCCTGATGATTTAAGAAATTATTTAATCAAACTACAGACGGATATTCTCATGATTTAAAAAAGAAAAAGGGAGCACACAGGCCACAGCCTTGTTCTCTGCTGAAGCTTATCTTCTAGCTCTTATCCTTCTTTCACTAGAGATAAGCCTAAGGCTGTGCTCTACAAACTCAAATAGAAATGGAAGGGAGGGGATGGAAAGGAAAGAGAGGTTGAGGCTTCGAGGGAGGGAAGATTTTAATAGAGTTACTTGCTCCACAAGTGCATAGAGTGTTACAACCAGTTACAACATTCTTAAAACATAATTCTTAAAGCAAAATTACAACCCATAACAAGCCTTAACAGTGTTACACTTCTGCCAAGAAAAAAAAAAAAAAAAAATACAAACTTCCAATCCAGATCCCCAACCCACAACAAACACAAGTCATGTATAACCCTAGTCAGACAAGCAAAGATTGATAGGACGGTGATCAGGGGCGGATTTAGGATTTCTATTAGGGTAGGGCACTAATCGGATTCAAATAGTTAATCGGGTTGAAACCCATTAACTTATCAGGTACACAATTACAACTCAATCCCTATAACTATGTTTATTATAAAATATGTTATAATCATAAAATCGATTGACATAGCATTGAAATATTTTTAGTAAGCTAATTAAAAATTCGTTTGGCACAATTCAAAGTGGGGCTGTTCTTAGTCAATTAATAAATTAAAGTCAAAATATAGACAAAAATTTAACCAAAATATAAGTGTTGAATAAATAAAGGCACAAAAAGATCGGCCAACCTATTTCTTAGAATTGTAATAATATGTCCTTCTGTCAGATCTTTTTTCTTCTCTTACTCTATTTCATTCTATTTACGAAATAGATTATCACACATTAAAAAAAAAACGAAATACACATAATCAACCAAAACTCAGAAGGAATCGGTTTAAGAATCAGACTAACTCGAATCAAAGGTAGGTACTACATCAGACCAAGGATAGACACATTGAACAATTAGTACTGAATCGAAATAAAAAATTCAAATTCAAGGGTAGGCACTTGCCTACCCCAATTTGTACATGGGTCCGCCCATGACAGTGATACAAGTTATGCTCAAAGCAGCACCAACAATATTTATTTAATTTATACAAGTCAAAATTGCACGAATCAGTTCTTAAGTTTTGTTTGTATTAAAAATCTGAAAAGACTGATGAGTACAATTCTCCCCATAATGGATAATTGATTCGCTACCCATTCCGCTAATCTTTTGTTGAATTTTTGTATTGAAGGTAGATATGCCGCCTCCTTTTTTAAAACTCTTGATGCTTAAGTGAATTGAAAATTTGACGGTCCGAAATTAAAATTCATTGATGCATCATCAAACAATGTTTAAATTGTATGAAATTTCATTGTTACGGTGCTATCATAGGTATATCCAGCATGTCATAAACTACTATGACATGCCGGATTGCCGGCTGAGATCAAAAACTATCTGCACAGAAACGACCCTGTTGGATTTGAAGCATCTGTTGCAAGAGGCAAAGCACAAAGCAGAGGATACCGCCTGTGCTGGCAGTAGAGTTGAACGACCCAATGGAAGAAGATGAGGAGGCACAAGAGCAATTGGAGTCAAGGGTTAACCTATTGTGGTGGTCTGGCACAGGATCAAGGATTGTCCCAAATTGGAGCACCAGAAATCAATGGCAATTGCCTGCTCAAGGAGGGATTATTTTGATTCTGGTGGTTATCGTCGAGAAATTTGAATTTCTCTAAATCTTCCTCTTATATATATTTGTTTGGTTCATGTTGTGCTTCTGTACTTTATTTGTTTTTTCAGTCAGTTTTGTCTGTAAATGAACAAGGTAGGTGGCTTTTGATGCCATCTAAATTTGGATCAATATATATATATGGTAATTAATGCAGCTTCAGGAGATGGAGAAATTTTGTACTATGTCTTTTACAATACCAAGGCAACTCATTTTTTTCTTTAGCTCTGGACAATTTGTGATTTACATCTCATCAAGTACAGGAAATGAGAGCATTGCTTCTCCTTCATGCCGTCTTTCTACCTTCTTCAAACCAACCAATACCAGTTTCTTGAGGCTTGGGAAAACCTCCCCGCTATTTTTCTCATCTATAAAAGGGGAAGAAACGAAGTTGTAGATACAAGTCAGATTGATCATATATTTTTAACAAAGAACTCGAAGGGATCACACCTTCCACACTGCAGAAATGGTGCTACATTGTGAGCAACCAATCAAATGAAGTTCAACCAAATTCTGGAGGCCCACTGGATCAGTAAGCCAATTTGAAAATTCATTGCCCCCATACTGTTGTATTTTCAACACCTTCAATCCACTGTGAGGTTGCAGAGCCTCAAGTACTTCCGAATCATTATTTTCTTTTGACATAACCAGTTGTTGTTTGCCCCAACATAATTAAACTCAGCCTCTCCAAATTCGTTTCCGAAAATATATCAGTCTCTTTGGCATTTGTTACATCCTTCACCTTACGCATGTCATATAGCTCCAGCAAGCCACTGAGATTCAGGCACTTTATTTCATCAATGCTGTTGCTGGTAGTTTCTTCGACAATATAAGTTGTAATGGTCTTTAGACAACTCAGCTGCCCGAGATGTACCGGCATTTTCTTCAGTTTGGGGCATTTTCTTACACTCTTTCCTCCATTCCTGATTCCCGGCATCAACCTGGGCTGTTGCAGGACAGGTATCAGGCCTGAGATCAGCACGCTCGCCATTGCTTAATTGCTACCGTTAATTATTCGAGTTTGAAAGAGAAGCTAATTATAAGAACAATAGATCAAGAAAAAACGCTTGAAAACAACAGTAGGAAGGAAACTACACATCATCTTCATGCGCATAGGGAAAGGGATCATAATCAATGCAAGAAAAGCACAAATCCAATTTTGGTGGAATATAGTTTCCACGTTACACCAATTATTAAAGGTCCTATTTGGAACCACCTTCGAAAAAAGCATAAAAGAGAGAAAGAGAGAGAAAGGAGATTATAATCAGTGCAAGCAAAACACATATCCAATTTTGGTGGAATATAGTTTCCACTTTGCATCAATTATTAAAGATTTAAAGGTCCAATTTCGAACCACCTTTGAAAAAAACATAACAGAAAGAGACAAAGGAATTTATTTATTCTCTGCTATTCGGGTCTGGATAGCAGAGTTGTTCCACTGGAGTTCGGACCGTGCCATCTAACAGCTCATATTGAATCAAGTTGGACCGATCAATCAAATCGGATGGCCCAGATAGAATGCAACAATTGCTGGCTATGCATGAAAAATCGCATAAGAAAATCAGGAGTCGAAAACTTACAGCTCAAAAGCAACTACGAACCAATTTTACCGAGACCTAGAAGTTGACACAATTTTTTATTCGTATCCTTACAATTTCTAAATGTAATTTGGGACAATTAGTACATAATTATTCCAACTTTAACATTCTTGAAAGAGAAAACTCTATAATGCGTACCTAATTGCTACACAACATATCAAGAGATGCAAAATATACCCAATGCCAAGCCTTATGAACTACATCAATGGAGAAAATTGTAGCACCGAATTTGCACAGAGAAATTCAAATATAAAATTTCACAAATCCATTTTGTAATTATTAAAATTCTGATTAAATTTTTCACTTTTGGTTATTATTTTTGTAACGTCCATGGTTATTATTTGATTTGTTGCTTTTAACCGAGCCTCAAAATTCTAAGCCCATAACCAATTACGAACCAAGTCATATATTATGGGCTCGGGCCTTTTCACAAATGTAAAACAACACTAAACCAAATTTGCAATATTGGGCTTGTACTCCAAAAAACCTCAATAAATATAAATTGGGCTTGAGCCCGTAATTACTAAAGCAAATTGGCAACATTGGGCTTGAGCCCATAATCTCAATCACGTTTATACTCCTAAAATATACTTCTCAAGAAATATAAAAAAAAAAGTTGGGCTAGAGCCCATAATCTGTAAAGCAAATTGGTAACATTGGGCTTATGTTTTCATTTTGAGGATTATCATGACAACCAAAGTTCTCCCAAAATCATATTGATCCAAGCCAAGAGTTAGGTCCCGTTTGTTAGAAACCCCATTTATTTTTCTGATATTATTATTATTATTTTATTTTATTTTTCCAATTTTTCCCTAGGCTTTCAAAATCATAAAAAGTCAGATTACATTGATAACATATTAAATTTCCCCATATTTACAAGATTGCATAAACAAAAGTATAAGTAGTATATTTATTTGATACTCACACTTTATATAGAAATGATTTAAGACTGCCTCCATATTCTATGAAAAAAAATTAGTATAAATTTTTTGTATATATATGGACTCTTATTTCAAAGTTTCATCTCAATTTAGAAGTCATAATTGCACCTTTTTTTTTAAGTGTCTGCCTCTACTGGCAGTAATAATGTGTGCAAAATAAATAATGTTGCAATAATCAGGAAAAATGACATCGTAATGGCTTTAACCATTTATAAATCACTTTATTAATTTTCTGAATTTGTTGCAAGTGCCAAAAGTTCAGATGTAGATAATAATTTGCAAAATACCCTATTGTTGCAATAATCCGAAAAAATGATGTCGTAATGACTTAAAAGTCTTATAATATATTATTTATCATTGAATTTCGTAGTCGTAGTCAGGTCATCTAAAATTATGTTATTTTGTTGCAATTTGTGCACAGAAGAATTATTTATTTGTTCACGGTATTTTTGTTTCGCGTTTCTCATCCAGGGGCGAACCCAGTATAGAATCAGGGGGGCAGCTCCTCCTCCTGAATTTTGAGTTTTAGTGTTGATCTATCGGTACCGATAGACTTTGCTTCTTCCTGGAATTTTTTTTGTTCCTTTCTAAATGTTTGATTTGTAATTCGAGTTAAATTTAGTATTAAAATCAAAATAAATTTCTTGAAATATGATTGGTAATTAGAACTATAAGTTAAAGCATTAGAAATTATAAGTCAGAGCATTAGAAAATATAAGTCGGAGCATTGGAAAACATAAGTCAAAACATTATTTTTTTATCGAGTACCCAATTAGTTAATGAATTTAAATCTGATAAGTTATTTAAACCTGATTTGATATTTTTTTTTGCCTCCTCCCCGACAAAAATCTTGAGTCCGCTCCTATCCTCATCGAAACTTAGATTGCGATGTCTACATTTTGTTCACTATTTTTCAGCGTTTCAGACAGCTTTAGTTCACTTATGCAGGCTACTCTCCAACCTAACTTCTGTGGAAGAGATATGCCAATAATATTATTTAAATAACTTAAGATGAGATGAATGTCGCTATTAGTACTAATTGAATGATATTTATTGTCATAAATAATTATATAAGTTGTCATTTTATTGTTATTTAATAGAAAATAATTCCCGGCCAACATCAGACTCAACCCCTTTGAAAAATATACTATGCAAAACACTAACGGCTTTTCCAATTTTGTCCATGTTGCACAGCCCCTCTATAAGAGGGTTATAAGTCACGGCTACACGAATCTATATGTATTGCAGAGGATCACCTCACTTTAAGGTTTAAGATTAAATCTCAACCGATTTGAGATTCGGGTCACTATAGGAGGCTGTGGTTTTGGGCTTTCAAATTCGTACCAAGTTAAAAATAACGGTTCAGATCTAGTAATTGTGAAAGAATCCCTTATCGGGTATTGGAGAGGATGTAAATTCACAGCTACACACGAGCACATTAATTTTTGGAATTTTTCAAAAATCAATTTCTGAAATTTTTTGTAAATAACACAAATCATATTTTTAATTCTTTTAAAAATTTAAATTATTATTTTGGTCGATTAAAATTTTATTTTGTCAATTTAATCCAACATTTAAAATTCACTATAAATGATTTTTCCATTATTGAAATTAGTGCATATGTATTCGCTTAAATGATAAATAAAATGATAACTAATATAAGTATTTTATGACAATAATATCAATTAAATTAGTACTAGAATTGACATTAATCTGATCGTAAGTTATTCAAATAATATTTATATATATCTTAAAATAATTCAATAACAGTATGACATTTGATGCAAACGAGGTTGATAATTTAGTTTTTAACGATAAATTAAAATTATTGTGAACACTAAAGGTTTTAAGTTTTAACAATAATAATAATAACAAACATGTCTTCATATCTAACTCTATTTATTTAATACTAGTATTGTGCCCGTGCGTTGCGACGGAGATTGAATAGAATATGAAAAGAGTTTTTTATTTGGCATTCACATAAAATAAAATAAAAATGAAAATAAAAGACAAATTGAAAAAAAACATAAATCCAAATAATAAATCTCCATTCTTATATTATTCACGTAGTTGTCCTGATACAACAAATGAAAAAAAAAAAGATCAAATATAACATGATTTTTTTTTTGAAATATCATTACGATTTAAGATCTCATTTTCTCCACAAGCGAGACAGGTCATTAAACGATTTAGAGGAGATCATATGTAAAGAAACAAATTTGAAAAATATATAATTAAATAATTCAAATAAGGATTTTCTCTACATATATATTCTTCATGAAAATTATTTTAACAATAGAAATTTTCTCTACAAATCATTTCTATACACGAAAGTTATAGATATTATTCATTTTCTCTTCAGATCAAAAATATTAATTGCTTTTGTCAGCACAAGATCTGATATTCATCTATTCACAAAAATACAATAGCCCTAAACAAAATACAAAAAAAAATATGATTATTTCCATTTTCATTATCGAAACTATAGAGGAAGAGGAGAAATGAAGGAACCAAATTCTTTGCCCACTGGTGGAGAAATCTTTTTTCTACCATCTATGAAAACTAACCAACCCTGTTCTTTCACGTTTTGGACCTCTCAATGATGGTTTTCACAATTATTAAATACTTGGTCTATCATTAATATTTCTAAGTATAGAAAATTTGACTCACATAGTAAACAAATATAGAAAAAACAAGCCAATTTGTCTTCGTGAAATCTCTATTTTTATATTATAATACCACAAGTAAAATAAATTTATAACAAATTACGAGAAGATATTTTTTTATGAAAAAAAGTAAGTTATAAAGAAGAGAGTTCCAATACAATAATTTTTATGTGCAATTTGAGTTATAAATTTTCAAATATGAATGAAAAAGTAAACTTTGAACATTTTATAGCACAAAAATTTTGTCAGAGAATTTTGAATTTTAAAAATTATTATTAAATAATAAAGGAAAATTAATTGAGTACGTCAAATTTTCAAAGGTCTAGAAAGCTCTGAGTTAGTGGTTTGAATTAAAACTTTTGAACTAGGTTAATAGTTCAGATTCAAACTTTGAAGCCGAATTAGTGGTTTTGACTTAAACTTTGGACCCAAACTACTAATTCAATTCCAAAATTTAAATCCGAGTTATCCACTCAGTGCCTGCTAAGCCATAAAAAAATTCACGTACTAAATCTATATTCTTATATTATTTAATAATAATTTCTAAAAATAAAAATTCTTTATAATTCTATGACATTTTGTAGCAAAATTTATTTTTTGTTTATATTTGAAATTTTTAAACCCATTTTGCACATTAAATTGGTTATATTGAAACTCTTATCTGCATAAGTTCACATAAAGAATACCTTGTGATATTCTTATTATTAATTGTTTTTATATTAATTTATATTCATTATAATGATTATTCTCTAGATAAATTGTGGTATTATTAATTATTTCATAAAAGACATTGGATTATATTTTTTCTATCTTTGTTCATTATGTGAGTTAATTTTTCGGCATTTAAAAAACTTTCTATATAAGGTAGTCTACACATATTAATGACAATTGATTATTGTAAAAACCTTCATTTGAAAGTTAACAAAAGCGTGACATACACATATTAATTAGTTTTTATAGATGACAGGGAAATGAAATGGAGGAAATGAAAAAATAAGGAAATAATTTAATTGGAAGAATAGAAGATAGCTAAGAATTTATTCAATTTTAATGTGATAAACCATGTAGCAGTCTGTGTAGCAAGTATGTTTTTAACTAAATTTAAACTTCTACATATAAGATAGATATATATAATCAAAAGAAGACAGATTATGTGATTGAAGGGTTGATATTTAATTTGAAAATTCATCTTTCAATTTCACCCGTTGGAGAATCAGGACAACTACGTGCATAATATAATAATGAAGATAATGGAGATATTATCAACGCTCTTCAAATTTAATTGGTTGCGATACAATTATTCTCGACGATTGGTCGTAATCTAATGTCTATTTAAATAATGTCATGTTTCTTAGTATGGTAGAAAGATTCTCAAAGAAACCAGGGACGGCAGCTGGAAAGAAAAAGAAAGAAAATGTCAAACCAAAATAATTGATAGGAAAAGGACAGAGAGAAATTAAAGAAAGAAAATAGGAAACCTATCCTTTGATCCTAATCCCACAAAACAGGAATTAATATTGCTCTTTCTGTGTGCCAAGTAGGGGTAGTAACGAATCAAACCGAATCAAACCTACCTACTTTGAGTTTGATTTGAATAAAATTTGAACTGAACTGAATTTGATTTGTTTCAAATCGAACTAATTTCGAATCAAATTAATTGCGAACTATATATTTTTTGAATCGAAGTCGAATCGAATTACAAACTAATTATTTTTTTAGCAGCCCTAGTTATACTGGTAGCTTATACATTAATTTTCTTCTAGCTGGACAATTCACACAGCTTTCTTTTACCTTTTACGAATTCATACTAATGGATTATGGACTAGTTTATTAGTTGTTAGCTGTCATTATCCTACCAACTGAGCATAGACAAGTGCAAGATTGGTAGCTGCTACATTAACTCTCACAATTACCACTATGGTACTAAAAAAAGAGCTTCAGTGTGACATCAAAGTATGAAATTAGTATTTTTAAGTTGAAAAATTACTCATGAAAAAATACATCATAACAAATAATCGTAAAAAGAGGATTAAGTATAAGAACTGAAATATTCAGTAAAACAACTAATTGTACAAGAACTGAGTGTTTTGAGAGCCAGAAAGTGTCGGTTAGGTTAAATTATGACTCTCTATCTTGGGTTCTAATTTCATCAGGTAAATGAACGGTCGATGTTATTATGAGATTCAAACCATAAAAGTTCGCGAACCCATTTCGATTGAACTAGACCTAGTTTGAATTTGGTTTGAATTAATTTCGAACCAAACCTGGTTTGGTTCATTTCAATTCGAACTAATTTTGAATTGAATTAACTCGAATCAAACCCGAATCAAACTCGAATCGAATCACGAACTACGAATTTTTTTGCCAGCCTAAACCCTAAACCCTAAACCCTAAACAAATGATATTTTTATTATTGAAATTATTGCATATGTATTCGCTTAAATAACAAATAAAATGATAACTAATATATGTATTTTATGACAATAATATCAATTAAATTAGTATTAGTATTGACATTAATCTCATCGTAAGTTATTCAAATAATATTTATATATATCTTAAAATAATTCAATAACAGTATGACATGGATGCAAACGAGGTTAATAATTTAGTTTTTAACGATAAATTAAAATTATTGTGAACACTAAAGGTTTTAACAATAATAATAATAATAACAAACATGTCTTCATATCTAACTCTATTTATTTAGAATAATTATATGAAATCGCCCACTCCCATCCCCCCATTTTTCCCGCACTCTCTCTCTTCCTTAACTGCCATATATCCCCCCACTAATTTCGTTAAAAGTTTTCTTTTATCCCCGCATTAAATTAGACTGTCATTTAATACCAATCCCCGTATTAATTATGCATTCATCTAATAACAATTCCCACATTAATTATTCATTCAAAAACAATCTTCGCATTAATTATACTGTTATCTAATAACAATCCCCGTTAATAAATGTTTATCTGTTAATTGATGTTCAAAAAAGTACATTATTTCTGAGAAGTATTTACCCTTGTAACATAGAGTATTTATCCATGTAACATAAAGTATTTATCATTATGTCTGAGAGTATTTATCATTGATGTTTTACTGAAAGTTGCAAGTATGTCTGAGAAGTATTTATCCATGTAACATAAAGTATTTATCCATATAATGTAAAGTATTTACCTATGTAACATAAAATATTTATCATTATGTCTCAGAGTATTTATCATTGGGTGAGGAGATTGTTTATTTAATGGTCTCCAGTTGTGCGGGGACAATTCAAAAAAAAAAAAAAAATTTGTGCGGGGACAATTAATGGATTAATTTATTCTTTCATAAATACAGATCATTGCATAGGGTTTAATACCTGACAAATTCAAGTTAAATACTTTGATGCTTCAAGTTAAATACCCGCAGTTTTTTAAACGCTAATTAATGATTGAGCGGTCCCTCCATGTTTAATGGTCCCCAGTTGTACGGGGACGATTCAAAAAAAAAAAAAAATTTGTGCGGGGATAATTAATGGATTGATTTATTCTTTTATAAATAGAGATTATTGCAGAGGGTTTAATACCTGACAAATTCAAGGTAAATATTTTGATGCTTCAAGTTAAATATCCGTAGTTTTTTAAACGCTCAGTAATGATTGAGCGGTCCCTTCATGTTTTTTTGACAGTATCTGTGGGGATAAATGCGGGGTGGAGGCTATGGGGATTGTTATCAGCGTCCATTTATTTAATATATTCTCAACGCTCTTCAAATTTAATTGGTTGCGATACAATTGTTATCGACGGTTGGTTGTAATCTAATTTCCATTTAAATAATGTCATGTTTGTTAGTGTAGTAGAAAGATTCCCAAAGAAACCAGGGGACGCGCGGCAGCTGGATTGAAAAAGAAAGAAAATGTCAAAACCAAAATAGTTAATAGGAAAAGGACAGAGCAATTAAAGAAAATAGGAAACCTATCCTTTGATAGTTTGATGCTAATCCCACAAAACAGGAATTAATATTGCTCTTTCTGTGTGCCAAGTGACAAGCCCACAAGAAAAGGCAATACCGCGGCGAAACGGTGGGATGTACATATATACATATATATAATTTCTATTTGAGGTATGGTAGAGCTTTAGTTGGTTTTCTAGTTTAAAAAGGAACCTTGGATAAGGGTATTGTATTAGCAATTTGACAACTAGCAATCATTAATTAACATTAGAAAGAATGGTTTAGCTTAATACAACTTTGGAAGGTGCCAAGGTGGGCAATTAATGTATAACTTTCAATTAGTATTTAAGTGTTGTTGATCTGGTTGTAGTGGTGGGCTCTGGGTGGCACAAATTAAAGTTCGTAACTTTTGACTCGATTGTGATTCGTATCTAACTCGTGCTTTAATAGTTTGCTTGTTACTAAATAGAGCTATTAACGAGCCAGTTCGGTAGTGGCTCAGTCCAAATTAAATGAGTTCAAACTGAAATCTAACTCTGCTAGGTATGAATTTGTATTCATTTTGTACAAAAATTTTGTAAATTTTATTTTCAGCTCAGGACGATTACAAGCTGAAGTTTCAGCTCAGATTTTTAAAGTCAGTTTGATCTTAGCTCGCTCGGTAAATAAATGAGCCGATTATAAATTGAGCCCAGCTCGTTGCTACCCCTTGTTGGCCAATATAATTTTACACTGTTCTACATTTCTTTTTCATTTTTGATATTTGTGAAAATTTTATTTCGTCAGTTCATGCTATTTGATAACAAAAATATATCATAGCCGCATCACAACAAAAATATTCAAACTATGTAATGTTAAAAAAAAAAAAAATCTTTGTTTTATTTTTAGTGGAGGAGTTTCAAAAGTAAAGAACTGATTTAATTAAAATAATTAATTGTTTTGTGCACAACAAAGCAAACACTATTGTTAATTTACTTAATTAACCTTAGCGAAATATTTTTCTAGCTTGGCCACTTTTTAGTTGGTACATAATATCTGGGTTTTTCTTTTGCTCCTTTTTATTTTCTTTGGAGAAATATATATATATAGAGAGAGAGAGGGGCTAATATCAAAACGTTTGCACCAACCCTCCCGTGCAACCGAGTCAGTTTCCGATTTTTAAAGTCCAAATGATAAATCTAAACCGTTAGATGTGTTCTCCATATTAAAATGTGCTTGGAGACCAAATTTTACATTTTTTGAAAATTTTTTACTATTTATTAAGTCACTTTGAAAATCGCTGATCTAACGGTGGCTTCTGATTTTACTGTTCCAAACAGCCATCGTTGGATCAGCGATTTTCAAAGTGGCTTAATAAATAGTAAAAAAATTCCAAAACATGTAAAATTTGGTCTCTAAGCACATTTTAATATGGAGAACACATCTAACGGTTTAGATTTATCATTTGGACTTTAAAAATCAGAAACTGACTCGGTTGCACGGGAGGGTTGGTGCAAACGTTTTGATATTAGCCAATATATATATATATATATATATATATATATATATATATATATATATATATATATATATATATATATATATATATATATATATATATATAGAGCTAGGCTACGGTGAGTTGCGAAGTAAAGCGACTATTTTACTTCACGCTCATATTTTGCGATTTTTAAGTTCAAAACGTCGATCCGAACTGTTCATCTTGTTCTCCATATTGAAATGTGCTTGAAGACCAAATTTTACATTTTTTGGAATTGTTTTACTATTTATTAAGCAATTTTGAAAGTCGCTGATCTGATGGTCCAGAAAATTTTACTGTTCACAGCAAAACAGCAATTTTCAAAAATGCTTAATAAATAGTAAAAAAATTCCAAAAAAATATAAAATTTGGTCTCCAAGTACATTTCAATATGGATTAAACATCTAACGGTTCGGATCGGTCGTTTGGACTTTCAAAATAAAAATACGGCATGATGTAGAAACGCGTTTTACTTCGCAACTCACCATAGCCCACCTCTATATATATATATATATATATATATATATATATAGGAATATGCTAGCATGTTATGCATAGCATAGAGCCCCTCCGTGCAATGGCTCGGATTTCGAGTTTTCAAAGTCTTAACGGTCGATCCGAACCGTTTCAACTTGTTCTCCATATTAATGTGTTTGGAGATCAAATTTTACATTTTTTGGAATTTTTTTACTATTTCTTTAGTTTTATTGAAAATCGCTGTTTTCAGCAAATCTGGACCATAAAAAAACAGCGATTTTCAATAAATCTAAAGAAATAGTAAAAAAAATTCCAAAAAATGTAAAATTTGGTCCCCAAACACATATTAGTATGGAGAACAAGATGAACGGTTCGGATCGACCATTAGAATTTTGAAAAGTCGAAATCCAAGGCGTTGCAGGGAGGGGCTCTATGCTACGCGTAGCATGCTAGCATATTCCATATATATATATATATGGAATATGCTAGCATGCTACGCGTAGCATAGAAGCCCTCCGTGCAACGGCTCAATATTCGACTTTTCAAAATCCTAGCGGTCAATTTGAACCATTCATCTCGTTCTCCATATTAATGTGTTTGGAGACCAAATTTTACATAGTATTTTTATAGCATTTTTTACTGTTCATAGCAAAACAGCAATTTTCAAAAATGCTTAATAAATAGTAAAAAAATTCCAAAAAATGTAAAATTTGGTCTCCAAGCACATTTCAATATGGATTAAACATCTAACGGTTCGGATTGGTCATTTGGACTTTCAAAATAAAAATACGGCGTGAAGTAGAAACACGTTTTACTTCGCAACTCAACGTAACCCACCTCTATATGACATGGGCTACGGTGAGTTGCGAAGTAAAGCGACTATTTTACTTCACGCTCATATTTTGTGATTTTAAAGTTCAAAATGTCGATCCAAACCATTCATCTTGTTCTCCATATTGAAATGTGCTTGGAGACCAAATTTTACATTTTTTGGAATTTTTTTACTATTTATTAAGCAATTTTGAATGTCGCTGATTTGATGGTCTAGAAAATTTTACTGTTTTTTACTGTTTACAGCAATTTTAAAAAATGCTTAATAAATAGTAAAAAAATTCCAAAAAATGTAAAATTTGGTCTCCAAGCACCATTTCAATATGGATTAAACATCTAACGGTTCGGATCGGTCATTTGGACTTTCAAAATAAAAATATGGCGTGAATTAGAAACACGTTTTACTTCGCAACTCACCGTAGCCCACCTCTATATATATATGACTTGGCTATGGTGCTATGGGTAGCTAAGAGGCTTCCCGTGCTACGGCTCAATATTCGAATTTTCAAAATTCTAACGGTCGATCCGAACCGTTCATCTTGTTCTCTATATTAATATGTGCTTGGAGACCAAATTTTACATTTTTTGGAATTTTTTTACTATTTTTTTAGATTTATTGAAAATCGCTGTTTTTTACTATTTTTTTACTATTTTTTAAAAAACAGCGATATTCAATAAATCTAAAAAAATAGTAAAAATTTCCAAAAATTGTAAAATTTGGTCTCCAAACACATATTAATATGGAGAACAAGATGAACAGTTCGAATCGACCGTTAGAATTTTGAAAAGTCAAATATTGAGCCATAGCACAGGAGGCCTCTTAGCTACCCATAGCATATTAGCCAAATCATATATATATATATATATATATATATAATTGATAGTTTTAGTTCAAAACCAACCTAGAATATAAAATATTAAATCAAATGACTACCGAGGAAAGAGAAAGGGAAAGGGAGATGCACCTTCTAATTGTTGCTTTTGTTGAAGTAAACCCTCTCTGTAAAGTATTATAATATTTTCTCTCTGTAGCCCATTAGGGTTAGGGATAAACCTCCAACTTGAATGGAAAAAAGAAAGAATATGTTTTCTCTAACAATTAAATATTAACTCAAGTGGGACTAACCACTGGATTCCTAGAATATAAAATATTAAATTAAATAAATAACAAGGAGAGAGTATGGGAGGGTGAGATGCACCTTCTAATTGTTGCTTTTGGAGAAATCTAACCCAACTCCCTAATAAAATATAATAAATTAATAATATTTTCTGTTAGTCTGTTCGATTATTTACTTAATAATTAACTTATATATAGAATAATAAGAGTAAAACTAGAATGTTCTTAAATTTATTAAACTGTTCGGTGATTTTAATTTCAAAATAATTAGTAGGATGGACTTTAACTGACAAATTTATACGGTTAAAATCAATCTACAAATATTTTTTATAAAAAAATTATAAAATTTAAATTAATTTCGTATAAAATTAAGCAGTCAAAAAATATTTATAAGTTAACTTTAATATATTCATTCTCATCATTTTTTATTATTTGAATTTTTCTCGTAAAATTCTTGCACAATACACACTGCTAAGTGCTAACCCAAATAGCACTGTTTTTAATGTTTCCAATCACACACTTGTTCTGCACGAATCTCAACATATTTTCCCATATAATTTAAACGATATTTTTTTAATTATTCCGATTTGTACAAAATTTACACTTTTCTCACACAGTTTGGGTTAACATTTTCTCGCAAAATTCTTCTACACCAACCCGAATAGCACTATTCTTGACGTTCCCATCGCACCCTTGTTCAGCACGAATCTCAAAGCACCAAAGGTTGTGCTCTCGAGGTCAAAACTGTCACTTCTTTGAGTTAATTTCCTGTTGATCTTCTTACGCGCATAATTGAAGCTCAAGGCCGAATGAGCAAGCACCAGTACCATCACCACTGCTTGAGTTCCATTGCTTGGATGCTTTAGACGGGACCCGAACCGCATCTCTCTTAACGGGTTCAAGCCCGAGCCATAGTGTCAAATCCACTGCCGGACTTGGTTCACATTGGCTCACGTGTGAAGCCGCCTCATGTGTGTCAACAGATTCCTCACGACCGGCTCCATGGCAATCTGGTTCTGACGAGCAATTGCTGTGCTCGTGATTGGTTTCAAGCTTGATGGATTTGGCCGTGCGCTTGAACCGGGTTCGGGTTGTTTTCGACACCTTACGTAACTCCGCATCCAAGCTGGTTTTGTAGACATGCCGTATACCACATGTTGGGTGTGGGCCCGACCCGGCAGTAGCACTGTCAGAAGAAATTGACACAATGGGCTCTCCTTTCATGACGGCATCGACAGCTGCCTGGACCATGGGCCAGCTTCCGGACCAGAGAAGCCCCACCGATCCATGGATTGGATTCACAATTCGACCACAGGCATCATACAGCAATGATCTAAATATCTCTGGTCGGAGGTGATCGGGGCCGGAATTGATGAGATTGATCAAACCGGCACGGCCGTAGAACTTGGCGAGGAAGACCGTGGCATGGGCCTGGGCTTCTGGGCTCTTGATCCACTGCAGACATGGCCGAATGCTGCAGCTCTCGCTACATCCTTTCCTTAGCACTCTGCATCCATTGCAACTGATCTTCATCTTTTGTTCAATCTGTCTGTTAGCTTGGGAATAGTGAGAGTGATGGGAGGGAAAGAGAGGGGACAAGGAAGGTTTTATAGGTGGTTGAGGTTGGAGACATGAAGGAAAGAAGGGGAATGCATTGCGCCGATGGTTTTATGAAAAATGAAATACCAGGTTACAGCACGCGGTCCCACCAGTTTCCTGGTTTACTTGATACTGCCACGTAGAGCGGAGAAAACCAAAGTTTTAACAGAGCAGTTTTGATTTCATACAGCGCTTGGAATATACAATCAAAACAGCATTGTATAGGATTAGTGGGCTGTATGTAGCTAAAACCTATCTGTTAAAATATTTACTGTATTTTTGGTTTTGGTCATGATGTTCTCCTGTGGAAGGAACAGGAAAGAAGTAGTCTTTTTATTTATTTTTAGTTAGATAAAATATATAGAGAATTTATTAGACTTATTTTTTTTTGTCCTATGTCTTATTAAATTGACAGAGAAATTAAAGTTCTTGTATTATAACAAGTCTTTATGAATTATTGTTGGTCATGAAGTAATCGTAATAAAAAAGAGAATCTGCAAAATATTTGTAATAAATAAATGCTTTAGAAACATTGAACTTTTGACTCGTTTGGAAAGTAATTATTGTAAAGCAATTGTAAATTAGTTTATTACTGGACACGTCCAGCAATTTAAGCACTGGAGATGAAAAGAACCAATTGGAATTTGGTTCCGAGAAAACAGGGTACGTGAAAATCTGATATCCCAAAGTGATAGATACGCTGGATTGGAACATTTCTTTCCCTTTTATTTGAATATGATTAATTATGAGCCGCAGTATAAGCATTGAGGAATTACGTGACGCCCCCAGAGGCTGTGGGCTGTATACAGCCCCCTTCTCTCCACTTGTTTCTAAACTAATCTACAAACTTATATATGTTATCTTAAATAATATCATAAAATTATACCTTCGACGGATAATGGTTTACTTTTTATGGCTGATGGAAGCCCCCTTCTTTTGGTTGTATACTTTAATTTGGACTGAACAGTTCTAGTGAAATCCATCTATCTAGAGAGAACATGAAACTGTCCTTCTATAATCTATATTGTACTTCCTATTTAAATTCAAATATAAATTTACTAGAGTGGGGTGATTGCTTTAAATAATGATGGTTATTTTAACCCCATTTAAATTCAAAATATACGGAAGCCCGGATTTAAGGAAAACTGTCATCGGAATCAAGACACGTGGATGGACACGATTTAGAATGGAAATCCATAAGGGTATGTTTGGATGAAGTGAGAATAGCTAGAATACGGAGCTATTTGAGAATAGAGGTTATTCGAAATAGCAATGTGCATTCAAATAACATTTTTGTTATTCCGAGTAGTTATAATAGCTGATATTCTCTGTTCCTTATAAATATTGGAATAACTATTATTTAAAAGTGTAAAGAGAGAAAAAAAAAATGTTTTCTTCTTGAATTACCACCAACAGAGACTTAAAAAGACAAAATTGACACTTCTATTATCTCCATGTCGTGACAATTCATTTGAGACCCCAGTTGCCTATCTTTCCTCTTAATTAGCACCATCTTAACACTATTATTTATTAGTTACAGTTATTCACTATTCCAAATGTACAATCCGAACAATATTTTTACTAATTAGAATAGCACCGTTTTCATACAAATATGAAAATCACTATTTTTTCCTATTGCCATTTACTAGTCTAGGAGGATTTGGAAATTATCATATTGAATCCTAAACTGTAGAATAAATTATTTATGCATCAATCAAGCAGTTAAATATAATTTAATTGAGCTGGACTAAAATAACATAAGTGGATTTAAGTTGTCATAAAAAAAAATTAAGTTATCTATAAAGGTAGTTTAAGTCCGCTCTCATAGATTAATCTAAGTTTGATTCAAACGAAATTAATTAGAAAATTGTTAAATTATCTCAAAATACTAAATAAATATAATTTAACTCATTAAATATATCTTTATATTATTTTTTATACATAAAATATTATAAATATATACTTAATTTATAAAATAATTGTACAATTATTTTCTATCTTAAATTTATATCTTTTAAATTTCTATCACTGTTGTATAACATTCATCGTAGAGAGACACTAACGTGTAGAAAATGGAATTTTAACTTCATTTCTATATATATATTGAATTGCTTCTTCTTCTTTTTTTAGTTTGCAGTTGTTTATAAATTTTTACCTTTAGAAACAGAACAGTGATTAGTTCTACCTCTTAAATTAAATGATCATTGTAATATTACAAACAAAATCAAAATTCTAATTAAATTATAAATCATAACAAAACATAAATTAAACCATAAATACCAAACAAACTAAAAATAAATTAAACCATAATTTAACTTAAGCCTCAACTAAAAAAACAGCGTGGTTTTTTAATAATTTATGTATCCAACAGTCCGAATCTAAATTCAAAAGTTGGCTAATTTGAGAAATCCGAATTCCAAGGAGTGCATTTCAATTAAACAGTTATCCTGTTTTTGCCACACCGCTACAAAAATGATGGCTCCTCTGGTTGGCCGAAGGTCAGGTTTTTCTAATTTACTTAAAACCTTAACCTAGATCTATGTAAGAATTAAATAAGTACAGCGGAAATTACTTACTTTCCATCTTTATGGCCTTCCGTCTATTGCCTCTCAAGCAATATCAAAGGAATCGATGTAGATGGCTTGATTGACTTGCTCGCACGCTCAACCTACAAAATTACTTGGCTAGCGAGTCCTTTCACAACTCTTGAACTCTCTCTTACTTGTTTCTGTCTCACGAATTGAAGGCGGAATATCTAGTCTTTTATGGAGCAAGACAGTGGATAATGATCATGATGAGTTCAAGGTTATGGAGACCCAGCCCTTTTATAGCAGTGCAAAACTTGTGAGACAAGTTTGCCTAGCTAAAACTTGTGAGACAAGTTTGCCTAAATTTATCACTGCTATTATTTTAATCAACTATAATCGGTCCATTAACAATTATAATTGATTAACATTATTCTATATGTATTCGTATCCAAAACCTTATTTAAATACGTATAATGCCATGACTTAATTAATCACATTGTTTGGCATATTTTAATAATTACATAAATGTAATCTTGTGACAGTATTTGATATCATAATCATAATGCACGTATGTCCAACTTAATTATTGTAATTAGACGTATCTAAATCCAACACCTCTTTCTAGGAAGCTAGAGAGAAATTGAATCATATGTGCAATATTATTTGTTGATGGAGGGAATGACAGTGAAGACAAATATTTACCCCACAGAAATCCAAAGCGCATGTGATCATTAGAGCAGCCATCTTTTCGAATGGAAGGATCAAATTATACGGTACAACAAATTCTCTTCACTCAGGTCTCAGGCCACCCACCCACCTTCGGTCTGGTATACCTGATCAATTGGTTGACTTATGATATTGTTTCTCCTTCAACAAAAGGAGAAAAGACGGATTATTCTGCATTAAGTTGATACAGTGTTCTGTCTCACAAATTACCAAGGAGGTTCCTTAAGTATTATACTTCTTTTAGAAAAAAAAAGGAATATTGTGTGTAATAGAAGTTTCTGCTTCCAGAACTCAATACAAGTATGGACAGCACTTTCACTGTAAGTTGGTTTCAAGCTGTCCGCGTTTGAAGTCTTTGTACTTTAAGTTGAGTATCCGAGGTTGGGATGCAGAGGTGAACAAACCTAGTCTCATTCCCGGGTCTCTAGCTAGTGGGTATGGTTTTCATGTGATTTGACGATTTGACACTTCTCTTCTTTGGTAAAATAAGTCAAAAGTGTACCTGAACTCGAATTTGCCGGTATAGAGGTACTGAGTGTATAGGTTATTGTACGATTTGATCGGACAATTCCAACTTCTCCAAAGCTCATTTCGACCGCTCAACAAGCTGAGCTTCTCCAACATTTGAAACTTCATGCTTTTTTTTTCTCAGTATTTATAGTACAAGATACCAAAACCGCCATTTTCTAATTTGAAAATAATAATTTATGAGTTAAAGTTTCAAAATCTTTTTATATATGCGCATCAATAATATTCTCAGATGTTCAATTTTATTCTTTATTATTTATTATTATTGGAGCTCTCTACTTTCACTGTTTCACATGCCTTCTCTCTCCTCCTATAACAATATTTGTATTTCTCTGTATGATATTTGTATGTCCTAATTAAATACTGCATCTTTACAGGGTATTTCTCCTCATATAACAAAATTTAAGAATTTGAATGGAACTTGATTTTGTAATTTTGTATACATTGTTAACCAAAATAAAATACAAGTGAAAAGATAAAATTGATTCCTAATTAAATACTGCATCTTTACAGGGTATTTCTCCAAACACCACAAAATTGCTATTTTCCTCAGTAAATTTCATGCGCTTAATTGGAGCTCTAGACTGAGCGAACAAGCACAAGTGCTCTCACTGCTACTTGACGGGTATATCTTGGTCGGCTTAAACCGGCCCGGATCGCTGTTTCGACTCGCGGGCTCACAACCAAACCCAAGTGTCAAATCCAGACCCACATCTTCACATTCTACCACAGGTCCTGGTTCACCCTGACTCACATCTGATGTTGCATCCATCGTGTCCACCGACACCTCACGCTGTGTCATGTCGGAAGTTGGTTCAATCAGGCCCTCATTAGACGAGTTATGACTCAACTCGGGCTCGTGTGCCACCTTGCTCGCCTTGGCTGTGCGCTTGAACCTGGTGCGTGTTGTTTTGGATACGATATGGAGCTCTGAATCAGGAGCGGTTTTCGACAGATGGCGTATGTTGTAAGTCGGGTGGGCAACTGGTGCGGCAGCATTAGAAGGAATTGAAATAATTTGCTCTCCTTTTAACACGGCCTCGACAGCCGCCTCCACCATGGGCCAGCTATCGGACCAGACCAACCCGACTGATCCGTAAACCGGGTTCACAATTCGACCACAGGCTTCATACATCAGTGATCTAAATATCTCTGGACGGAGGTGGTTGGGGCCGGAATTGATGAGATTTACAAGGCCGGTGCGGCCGTAAAACTTGGCGAGGAAGACGGTGGCGTGAGCCTGGGATTCAGGGCTCTCGATCCACTGCAAACACGGTCGAATGCTGCAGCTCTTGCTACATCCTTTTCTTAGTACTCTGCAACCATTGCAACTCATTCTCATCTTAATCTGAAGCTTTTCTTTGCTGTGCTGGTTTTCTTGACTTTGGTTTTTGATGGGAGAAGAGAGAGGTTTTATGGAGAATTTGAGACTGGAGAAGAGAGAAAGAAATGAGGCGCCAGCGGTTTTATGAAAGATAGAAAACCAGGTTTCGGCGCGTGGTTCCATTTTGATTGGGATTCCTCATTGCTTTGTGGGTTCTGTGGTATACTGAAACTACCACACAGCGTGGAGAGGTGAATTTTTTTAGAATGTTAATTCTCTCCAGTCATAATGGAACTGGAGGATTTATCATTTACCGGTTTTTTGAACCTTCTAATGTTCTGACATAATTCTATGTTATTCTCTACAAATTTATTAGTGGTCCTTAAGCTTCAACTTAATATTATTATTTTACTTAAAAATTACAGTTTTTCAATTAATTTCCTTTTGAAAATTTTATTTATAATTTCTTTTGTCATTTTATCATAAATGAAAACACGGCATGGTTCTATAAAAATGAATGATTTATATGAATTTATTAGGAGCTAAACCCAGTAAAAGTAAAAGAGGTAAATGTGAAATAGATTATACTTATTTTTCCATATATTGAACAATAATAATTTTGTAAAATTTTATATGTGATGTGCTGTGAAACTTGGTTTAATGGTATCATTGATGGGATACATCCAGTTCATTTTAGACTGGAGAGGAGATGACTAAAATAGGAGGTACTGTTTCCAAAAAAACCGGGGACGTGAAGTTGGTTCACTTTTTTTTGTTTGAAAATGATTTCCCATCCAGCCACAGTATACGGAATTGAATTGAATTCTCCTCCCTTGAACGGTCTTCTTAGTTTATTGCAAAACGACAACAATGTGAGTTACTTTCCAGCATGCCATGTCAACTAAACTATTAAAAAAAAAAAAAAAACTTAAATAGAACAAATTTTAAGGCTGCACAAGAATCCAACCGAATCCCAACACGAAATATCTAGTTAAATAGAGTTATTTTAAATTTATAAGATGTTATTAAATGAAGTTTATTCTATTGTTAATTTGTTACGTTGTTGAAATATTTTTTTATTATAAGTCACTATTATAGTAATGATTTTAAGCTCGATATAAATTTAGTTTTTGTATTATTAAAGATTGATAGTTGAATTCATTAGTAACATTATTTAAAATTCGAACCTAAATAATTTGCGAATCAATTTCGAACAAATTATGTCCAGTTTAATTTGAATATTCAAATCAAACTAGTTTTTCAAATTAAATTCATTGAGAAATTTTTTCATATCTAACTCAAATCGAATCACGAACTATGAAATTTTTGTGTAGTCCTAGAACAAATATTAGGAATCTACTCGAGATGGAGTTAAATAATTAAAATTAGAGTTGGTAGTATTTGGAACATTTTTTTTATATTTAATTATAATTACAAGGTACAGATTAGTGGATTGAATTCGGGTAGGGTACGGGTACCTCGGGTACGGGTAGGGCGGGTAGTCGGGTAGGGCGGGTACGGGTAGGGCGGGTAGTCGGGTAGGCGGGTACGGGTAGGTCGGGTAGGGTTTTAAAAAAGTATACCCTACCCGTTTCAAACCCGTGCCCGTCCCGGGTAACGGGTACGGGTACCTCGGGTACGGGTAGTCGGGTAGGGTACGGGTTTTTTTTTTTTTTTTTTTTTTTTTAAATACTGTTTTTTAGTTTTTTTTTCTGTTTTTAATATTATTTTTTTCGGCGGCAAAATAATTTTGAATTTTGAATTTAAAAAAAACGGGTAAACGGGTAAAGGGTAATGGGTAAACGGGTAAAAGGGTAAAGTAGGTCGGGTAAACGGGTGCGGGTACGGGTAAAACGGGTGCGGGTAGACGGGTTTCGGGTACGGGTAAAACGGGTACGGGTTGGGCGGGTTTTTTCCCGAATCATTGAGTCCGGTCCGTCTCAAACCCGTACCCGTTTACCCGCCTATACCCGGGCACGGGTACGGGTACCTCGGGTAACGGGTACAGGTACCTCGGGTAACGGGTACAGGTCGGGTAAAACGGGTCATACCCGTTCGGGTAAAAGCAAACCACTAGTACAGATGAACTCAAAATTTTGCTCAAGGATTGAGAACAGCGCCGATTTTACCATTCACAAGAAAAGAATAGCGATGAAACCCAACTACTCTCTCAAGTGGCTAGATTCTATAATAATTTTTAAGGGAGAATTTCATGTATACCACTCAAAAGTCAAAAACTTTTTAAATTGTGTATTTCCCCTCTAAAATTCATAATATTATATTCGCTCTCCAAAACTTCAAAAATTTACAAATTTATCTATTTTATTGTCTTTCTTTCAAAACTCATTTTAAATTTATAATATACCCATTTTATCGTTTATTAAAAAAAATATAAAATATGTAACATATTTAAGAAAACTGATAGCCTTCTAATTAGTTAGTTTTTGAAGGGAATTGATCATTTCTCTACTTATAACGCTTACACAAGTACATACCTAAATGTCACAGTGTATGCGTTAGAAGTAGAAAAAGACTCATTTGCCCTCGAAAACTGAGCAAACATTTTTTAAACACACTACGGACATATCTTTTTATAAAGGGTAAAATGGGTAATTCATAAATTTAAATTTTATTTTAACATAAAGGACAATAAAACGGGTAAATTTGTTATTTTTTGAAATTTAGAAGGGTAAATATGATATTATGAATTTTAAAGGGGGGAGTACATAATTTTGAATCTTTTTTAGAGTTATAGATGAAATTCCTCCAATTTTTAATGTGTATTATGAATTCAAGTTTCAATTGCTGCATATAGAATGGGACTTGTAAGTCTAGTCCACATATACATTAGAAGAAGTAAGAATTACTTAACAATTGATCAAATTGACATCTTTAACAAATATTAAAAGTAACTTGCGGTTTGAAAATCAGTACCAAAGAATAGCAACATTAAAGGACGAGTGGTTAATAATTTGTCGGTTGAGATCGATATATAGGGGTTATGTATGTTCAACTGCTATGTATTCCTACGAGGGTTTAAAATTTGCACACGAATTTCAAAGTTATAAGCAGTTCTAATCGTGCTGAACAATCTTATAAAAAAATGACCTCCATATATATTTTTTTAAAACATTGTTATCTTCATATTTTAAAATTATTAAACTGATATAATAAATTAGAAAAAAGGTAACGTCCCCCGGGCTACAGTCCTCCGAAAATCTCCACGTATAAAAACCTTCATTTTTAGCTTAGTTTCGATGCATTTTTTAGGCCACACGCTTTCAATTGCCATAACCGGCCGTCATTTTTCCTATTTAAGCCCTTCCTTTTTTTTATAGCTTTTTTTTTTTTTTTTGAAAATTGAATTGTTTACAGGATAATATGTATATGTTCACAGGATAATATGTGTATGTTTACATGATAATATTTGTATGTTTACAGGATAATATGTGTATGTTCATAGAAGGTGGTCCCCAGTTTAACTGCCAATTGTACTTCAATTGTACTTTGTTCGTTGACCACGCGCTTTCAACAGCTTTCACGTGCTTTCAACAGCTTTCACGCGTTTTCATCTGGGACCACGCGATTTCATCTGCAGAACATCCATTGAACTTGTTTATAGAATGATTTTCATAATATTACCGGATCTAATCAACTTGTTTATAGAATTAGTATAAAATGTCCAGGAATTTTCGGGGGACTGAAAGTCGGGGACTATTAGCTGCTTCCAATAAATTATATAACATTGAGTCTTATCGAAAAGTGTTCTCTCCATCTCTATGTATATATTAGCAATCCAATATTAATAGAAGCGTTTTATTTATCATGTTAGCATCAACTTGTTCTCACATGTTTTTGCAGGACTCACCACTTACCAGCATAATGTTAAGTGGTTTATAATAATAAAAATAATTCTAGTGATACATTTAACTTTAACGATATATATAATTGATATCTTGAAAATATTGTTTAAATTATTATTTTTAAAATATAAATGTCCTCCTAATTAATAAGATAAGAAGTATATGAAATTAAGTAATTTAATATTTAGTTGGTCAATTATTTACGGGCATTTCGATCGGCAAAATGATGAATTTATGGTAAAGAAGCATAATTTTATTCTCATGTAATTTTATGGCAAAGAATCTTGAATTTGCATTCTCTGTATTAACGGAAAGTGCGTTAATAGATCTGGACCGTCCAATCCTATTGAGATCCGCAATAATAATAAAGGGTCATGTGCATCATAGATATAGGCCGGATTCACTCCGAACTTGATCAGATGGCCAATATGCATTAAATTCAAAATAGTATCTTTTGAGTTAACACATCTCGGCCACCTAATTTTAAATGGAACTAATATGATCACAGTTTATAATTCAGAAGGCCATTAATATGAATGTGAATCTAGTCTGTACATATCTTAAAACGAATCAGACGGTCCAGAAGTATTAAAAGATTCTTTTTTAAGTTAATGTAGTGTAGAGGATAGGAATTCAATCCTTTGTTGTTACTTGCGAATGGAGTGCGTATACTCTGAGATATCTCAACTTTTGCGTGACCGACGTGGCCGGTGCCTATTCGGGGGTGATGTAGGGGGTCAGTATTATGTGTGCTTCGAGATTCGTGCAGAACGTATTTAAACGGTTGGGATTTTCCATAAAGTCACGCAAAGTTTGAGATATCTCAGAGATACGAATTCTTGCGAAGGGGGCAGAGTCAGTATTCTTTTAACTTTACACGTAGACCTAACAGCAATAAGTTATTAGGTCAAAAGGCCGATATCAATAACTTTTTTTTTAATTCTCAAGTCGTTTTCTCTGGTTTTAAGGCTCCTGGTTTTGTGGAAAACATGCAGCGAGGTGGCCAGTATATATTCTAGTCTCCTCTCGTTCCCTTAACTGTGGACGGGACCCCAATACCATCTACGGTTTTCCCCTTCTTTTATTCTTTTTTATTTTTTATTTTTCTTCTATTTCTTCTCTTGCTTACCCAACTTGCCTTCTCACGAATACTTTTGGGTAAATATTTTAACAGAGCAGTTTTGACTT